>OZ023324.1:665310-789457 GCA_964007375.1 Ophion obscuratus
GTTCGAAGAGAGAGAGAGAGAGAGAGAGAAAAAAAAAGAGTGAGAGAAAGAATAACAGCAAAAGAGGAACTTTTAGGGTGTCCCCTACAAACTCCTTTAATTAAATTAAACTTTCTTTAATTTGTAAACCCTTTAACATCTCTTGATTTCCTTCTTTCCAAACTCTTTAATTTCCGTGAACCCTACGTTGACACACTGGGTCATGTTCCCCGGACAAATTTCACGTAAAATGCTCGCCGTGCCAAAATTTAAATTTTCTATAATTGTTTACAGCAAATTAATTTGATAATTCCGAATACCGATACGATAAACCGACTGAAGGGTTGCTAATGGCAGGTGGATGAAGTACTATCCGGGTCACATTGACCTACAAGGAAAGGTTGCGAGATCGATCCGTCCGAGTTCGATGAAATTCGGCATGTTTGTAGAATGGGTAAAAATACGCGACACGTATTTTATTTTATCTGTGGCACCCGATTTTTAGGGGGTGAAACACACCCTCGGAAATAGGGGTGTTTTTCGTTTTTCGTCGATAACATTATCGTTCTCATCTCCAATGTATAGTACACGAAAAAATAAACATTGTTGCAATTTGATTTTATTCTCATATCTCGTACCGTTAAAACGTTATTGACGAAAAACGCCTCAATTTTCGAGGGTGCGTTTCAACCCTTAAAAATCAGGTTCCTCAGAATTTGCATCCTCAAAATGTTAAGAACACGCGAGTTTGTTTGGGTTGTCAAAAACAAACGTTAAATACGAATTTATATAACGTTAAACTTTAAATGCGGTTTATTGGAAACAGCCCTTTTCATCGCGCGGGGCGATCTACAGGTTCAACGGAGGAACCGATTCACATGAATCTGAAAAATTAATTTCGAATCGAATAAAAAATGGGTTTTTTTTCAAACGGCTGCCATTTTGTTATCCAAAATTATTTGATAACTTATTATAGGCTTATTAATAGGCTTTATTTGACGGGAGCTGGGGCCGCCATTTTGGATTTTTTTAAACAAATAATATTGGAATTTACTCTCCATTGATAGAAGGATAAAATACGTTGAAACTCATTTGCAAACAAAATTCTCGAAGTTCATGCATTTTTTATGCCTCTAGAGGGTAACCTTTATTTTCCGACGTTAATTTCTTTTAATTTTCTTTAAATTCCTTCCCAACGCCTTTCTTTCTTTTAATTTCCCTTCTTTTTCAAATCAGAATCACCGAGAGCCGGAGTCAGCGGATAAAGCAACTACAATTTTATTTTCTTCTCTCTCCCTCCTTTCTCCATTAACTTAAGGCCTTAGGCCACAGTAACGGGTATAAAATCATGTGCGATGAAAAATCATGAAAAAGTGATTCACTCATAAAATTAATTACACATCTATTTAATATGAATATCAAGCTGTTAGAATTATTATTATTTTTTTTCGATGTACAAAGTGGCTGATTACTAATATTTTTTTTTGTTATCGTTTATTTTAGGCGCTCCGCGGCGTGACATTTAGCATCCACATTTTTTTACCTAGAAGAAAAAACAAAAATTGTCGTTAATCTAAATTAGAATGCCCAGAGAAGTATATAGGTACGGAATTTGAAAAATATTATTTGATTCTAAAAGTTGTAGGTTTTTGAACTTAAGAAATGAATTTTCAGTGAAAAATTTCGTCACAACTGTCCATAAAATGAAAAGTTTTCGATTAATCAGAAATTCCTTGCGTACTTCTCCGCGAAATGCAATTAGGAATATAACTTTTAAGTTTGAAGTAAATCGAGTGAAAATTGTTGAAGTTATTTGTCACGCCATTTGGAAAAAAGCTGTTTCGAGAAGTTTCGAGTAGTCGGCCATTTTGAACATTGAAAAAAAAATTCTAACAGCTTTATAATCATACTAAATAGATGTGTAATTAATTGTACGGATGAATCACTTATTCATACGAAAAAAAAAATAATTCGCACATGATTTTATACCCGTTACGGTGGCCTAAGGCCTTAATCGATTTACTTAATTTTCCTCATCCGATAAATAAGAGGAAAAGAATGTTCTATTGTATTTCGTTGTAAGGAATAATACACCGGCGACTTTGTTTGGGGACTACCACGAATCCTTCGTAAATCAGTAAAAAAAAACTAATCTTTCCATATTTTCAAACAAATCCCCTATTCATCCGCATTAAAGTCCCCCCGACCCCTCTTTCTTCGACGATTTTGATCCCCGAGGGCCTCCAACGATTTTTTTTCATTCTCACTCCCCGCTTTTTCCCGCGGCGAAATCTTTTCCCATTTTTCGTCGAGTGCTTAATGCAATAGCCGAAGATGTATATGCAGATCCGGCAAAGTTGCACGGGAGGGGTTGGGCGAAGGACGTGGACTTGGGTTCTTTATCTATGAAGCAATTCGCCATTGCCGAGTCGCAAATTTTCTTCAAGCTCGTTTCTCGGCCCTGCTGTACGGAGGGGGGGGGGGGGAGAGGAAAAATGTAAAAACGGGCCTGGCTGTATAGCACTCGTTATTGCGTGCGGGGGTGGGTCTTATATTCGATTCGCCTGAGCGCAAGGACGAAGGGAGTTGGGCGGATAAGGGTAGCGAAATAAGAAGGAGCGCGAGTCACGCCGGTGGTAATAAAATTCCGTCGTAAGTGTGCGGATGGGCGTGATGTTGTCGCCTCGAAAAGCATAACATCGGGGCTGAAACTTAAAAAAAGAAGTCGGGGGGAAAAGAATATGGCGAGGAAAGCAAAAAAAAATGTGTACCGGAGACAGCGACGATAAAAGCTGGAAACTTTATTGCACGAGAGCGGGGCGAATTTACTGCAACATTGTGATATAAGGGCGGATACCGAATTTTTTCTGCGGCGGGGGGGGGGGGGGGGGGCACGGGGGCATACCGTGTCCCAGAATGTGCTTATTTTGGGACTCCTTAGTATATGATTCTTGGTATAGTATAGTAGATTTGGACCACCTGGGGGGGGGGGGGGGGGGTGCCCCCGTGCCCCTAAAAAATCGTGTTTTGCAATTTTGCAATTTACTCTATTGCGATCGAAACACATATGGTCGCGGATATGAAAATTTTGCAATGCCTAAATATTTATCATTAAAAACGCACATAGAATATTTAAAAAATGAATCATTAAGTCTTTAAGGGGTTACCCCCACTTGCGATTTTGAAAAAATCGATTTTTCTTTATTGCATTTTTTTGAAGTATAAGTATCTGAGAATATGTCTTGAAAATTCCAAGTCTAACCGAACAAAATTGACTGAGATATGAGCGTTGAAAGAGAAGAATCCGTTCTTCGTGTAAACTGAAATTGAAACTTTAAACGCGTTTTTCTCAAAATGGCATTTCTGAAGTCGGTGACCAAGATTACTCGAACACTAATGAACCGATCTTCTTGAAATTTTGCAGGCTTATTTAATACATAAAAATGTAGTCTTTAATAGTTCGATTTTTTTTTCGAAAAAAAAATTGGCCGCTTTATAGCCAAAAACGGCCGTTTTTTTTCGTTAAAATCGAACCATTAACTTTGACTGTTCGCCATTTTGTGAAAAATGAATATTTTTTAAAATCCTTCGATTAAAGACTAGTTTATACTTATATTTGATTAAATCCATCCGCATTTTTTTTTCAGATGATCCACTTCGCCGCAATGTTGGTCACCGCAAACCGTGTATATAAAAACATTATTTCATTGACGGCCATTTGCCACTAAACAATGTAATATTTTTCAATCAAAAAATTACTGAAAGTTCTTCAAGATGTGTTCTTTAAGATGGTATATTGATCGATTAAAAAAGTTTTGTAGTTTTCTTTAAAAAAAATGCATGAAAAAGGCCTTTTTTTTGCTCTACAAGTGGGGGTGAAGCCTTAATATATTTTACCAATTTAATTACAATAAAGAGAACAACAACAACAACAATAATAATAACAATAGTGAAAAAAATTACATATTTATCAAATTATCTCTCTTTCTCTCGCAATCTCTTCCTAACTTCATCAATTAATAACAATGAAGAAAAATAAATAATAATAATACAGCAACTGTACTTGACAGCTTTATTGTAATTACGAGTACAACAGTAGCATTATTTTTTTCCGGCTCCCTTCGTTATCATTTTGACATCGAATTTTAAAAGTTCTGGAGACCTCGTGTCCTTAAATAGAAAAGTACAGGCGAGTAGCTCAAAGCCCGTCATTGTCACAGATTTGTGTAAGATGGCCAGGGAGGAATGCTCGTTTAGAAAATGGCTCTCGGCTCTCTCATTCCCTATAATCTCTTACCCTCTCGCATTTTCCTCTCAACCCTCTCATTCTCCCTCTCTCTCTCTCTCTCTCTCTCTCTCTCTCTCTACGTGTAGTTTCTCTCGTCGTCTAGGTCTCCATACGTCGTTTGTTATACGTACGTAGCTCGGATCGCAAAGCATGGCTCACTAGATCACGGTTTCTGCTCCGTCTTTCCTGTGTGCGTTGCACGCGAGAAAACTGCAAAGAGACTAAGATTGATGGCACTCTTGGACGGGACAACTTTATCAAGCGTATACTTTACGCTGAGAGCACGTATGGCGAGAGAGGGAGACGGGGGGGGGGGGGGCGAGAAAGGGACAGAGAGGGAGAGTGAAAGGAAGAAAGAGAAAGAAGATGGATATAGGGAAAAAAATAAAGGGATGAAAGTATACAAAAGCAACGAGTAGCGTCACGGAGAAGGATTCTCGATTCTTTCGTGCCTTCTCGGATACTCTTTTTCCTTTTTAGCTCACCCTTACGTCCTCATACTTGACTGTGGATATTCTATAGTCTCTTTCCCTCCCCCCTCTCCCTCCCTCTCTCTCTCCCTCTCTCTCTCGCTTTTTCTCTTTCTCTCTCTCCGTAATGCCAGCAACACATCACAACAAGCTTATGTCACCCAATAACCAACAATCCCTGTTCTCTCCTGTCTGTCTGTTTTCCGCTTTTACTCCTTTCCACCCTGATGCTCCAGATGTCGGAGGACATGCTGCATTTCTTCGAGCACTCTGTCCCTCTCTCTCTCTCTCTCTCTTGGGAAGGAGACGCATCCATTTCCATAAAATGCTTGTCAACCTAATCAATTGTATTTTTCCTGCTCTGCGTGATTTTACCCTCGCTCTCTTTTTCCCAACTTCCCTTCAAGCTCGCTTTCTCTCTCTCTCTCTCTCTCTCCCCCCCTCTCTCTCCCTCTTTTTTTCCGTCTGCCAATCTCGCGTGCTATTATCTTACGTGTGCCTTTCTCGTGCACGAGAAAATCCTTAAAAGCAGAATGCTCTTCGAAATGTAAATAAGAAAGTAAATGAAACGAGAGAAGAAACTCCGACAGAGAAAATGCGACGAGCGATCCATCGGATGCAGTGGATGACGATGCGTCTGACAAGCACTAGATTGATTTCCTTTATGCTGATATTACGTTTTTTTTCTCGTCTAATTATATATATATATATATATATATATATATATATATATATATATATAATCAAAGATATTTCTCTATTTTATGATACATAGCAAATTAATTTTTTTTGGCCGAGGTGGAAAAGAAACTTGGATATTGAATTTTTTTTGCAAGTCCATGTCGATGTATTTAAAGCCTCTGAATAGGAATTCACGATCCATTTCCCCCCGAAATGCTCAACTTCTAATAAAAACAGGCAAATATGACTGGAAACACGTTTATTCAGATTGTGCTGGAGTGATTTTGAGCTTTTGAGAAAAGCTCCATGGGACTTGTAATCGGCACAAAATTTTCCAGAGGATAGACCCTCGAAATGGTGTGAAGTTAAAAAAAATCTCGGCCCTTCTGGTCAACTTTTTCAGAATCGCCAAAATCCGGTAATTTTTTACCGCCCTAGCGTTGGTTCTGTTTCAGTGAGAAACATTTGTTAGGAGAGTTTTAAAAGGGATTTTAATTGATTTCGGGAATACCGTTGGATTCATCCCGATATCTCAATTAGTTTACTCGCAAAGGGCACGTGAAAAATGGCCGAAGAAAGACAAAAGGGTATGGAAAAATGAGCAAAATCGATGGTTCCGTCTTTGAAATTCTGCCAAAAATCGAAAAATAATCGTTGCTCTACGAATCAAGCGGCATTTCGAAGAGTAAACGATAACGACGAGAATGAGCACAGAGTCGAGTTTCGAATCGGAATAGTAAATAAATGGCCGATAATTTGGTACGGAACCTTTTTTTGGCCGAAATACAAAAAAAAAGTGACATTTTAAATATGTTTTTTACAAATCCATTTCGATGTATTTTTACCTCCTAAATACGAATTCAGCATTTATTTTTTCCAAAGCCCTCGATTTCCACGAAAAATCGTTGAAAATGTGTATAAACACATTTTCCGCGTTTACCTCACGTAGTTCTGTGCCTCGGCCCAAAACTCCGCGATATTCTCACCCGGCGGAACATTTCACATCGCCCAGATTCTCGGAATGTCCCGAAAGTCGAACAACGCAAACCTCGACCCGACCCACTCATTCGTAAAATTGTGACTTTCAAAGGAGATGTCCAAAAATCGAAAAAATGTCTGCACAAATTTGCAAAAAATGTGTGTGTGTGTTATATGGACCCGGCATAGCAGACTAATGCTGAGTCAACATTTTCTTTTTCTAAATCGTACTTGAACTTTTAAACGTGTTTTTTTTCAAAGCTGTATGTTTCAAATTGGCTTTCATGATATCTCAAAAACTGTTGAACGAATTTCGCTCAAATTTTTATAGTTCTCACCCGAACGAGAATATTTCTGAAATCTGCCATAGTTTTTTTAGCGGAAAAAGTCGCAAAAATTACGAAGCTTGGAACTTTTAAAACGGTGCAAAAAATTCAAGTGTCAAATTGAGTCTTTTTCGACAGTTTTTCGTAAAAAAATGAAATTTTCAATTTAAAAAAACGCTTCCCTACGACGCTAAGGAAGGGCGTGAAAACTGATGTGGCAAAGTTTGAGACGGATAGCTTCAAAACTCTTCGTTTAAAATCTTCTACCCTTTAAAGAAAATGACGTTTTGAGAAAAACGCGTTTTTCCGCGCCAGGTCTCATTCAGCTGGTCGAATATATTTTTCCGAGGAAGGCTGTAGCGACCGGAATAATTCGAATTTCGCAACAAAAATTTAACAGCATGTTTATGAAAATCCATATTTTTCGATAATGCGAGAAAAAAAGTTTTCAAAAAAAAAATTCCTTTCAAATTAAAATAAAAAAATGTAATGGTCCCTTAAATTTTTTATATTTTCTTCGAGCCCGACCTCTTTCAGCCCCCCTCTCTCTCTCGCGGAATCCTTTCTCCCTTCTTGCCCATTATGCCTTTGCGAGCCTTGCTGAAGCCTTCTGCTGCCGACGTTGTTCCCTTTTGCTGGCCTGATACGTCGCACACCAGTCCCTCTGGCTCGCCAGGGTCTCCTTCCTCATTTGCCGGCATCTCTGGTAGCCTCAAAGGATAAGGAGGGAAAAATGCGGGGAGACGAGCGCGGCTTTCGTTAAAGCACACATTGAACCCCTCTGCATCCATGCGACGTTGGCTATCAGCACATCTGGCACTTTTGAGGAAGGTCCTCAAACTTTTTATCAAACGAATCGGTGACTTTGGGGACTAGACACTCCTCGAAATGACCTTCGCGTAAATACGCCTACATTTACCCACATGTGTTTTTGAAGACATTTTGGTATACGTAATGTTGAGTATGGGGACAATTAGCTACTGCGAGGACGGTCCTTGAAGTCGGTGGTCTTCAAAATGACGTTTCGACCGTGGAGAACGACCAGAAGGCTCCGGGCAGTTCGAAATCTCGGCGCTTCTCTCGAGCATTCACGGCGAAGCTTCTCAATTCCTTTCGTGCCTTCCGAGGAGCTCCGGGACCATGCAGAAACGAGCTTTTGTACGGGGCCTCAAAGGAAAGAAGCGGAAAGGGGGGGGGGGGGCGAAAAGCGACTACGGCAAGGCTACGACGATGCCTGAGAAATAGGGAAAAAAAGGAAGAAGGTAAAGGAAGTCGGAGAAGGTAAAAGAAGGGTAAAGAGGAAAAAGCTCCGCAGGATCATCAGGATGTCAGGGGGCGGGGCGGTGCATCGGAGGGAACTAATGAAGGGAGTTGATAGAGAACGAGAATATTAGAAAGTAAAAAAAAAAAAATCGACATCGTCGAAGACAGACCAAAAAGTAGGAAAAATGTCAATCGACCCCCCCCCCCGCTCTCCCCAAACTACCCTTCCTTGGGTAGAATGGGGGGGGGGGGGGAGATCGGCAAGGCTACGTCGTTCTTAAGAAATAGGGAAAAAAGAGAAGAAGGTAAAAGAAGGGCAAACAGGAGAAAGCTGCGCAGAATCACCAGGACGTCGGGGGGTGGGGCGGTGCATTGGAGGGAACTAATGAAGGGAGTTGATGGAGAACGGGAATATTAGAATGGAAAAAAAAAACAATCGGTATCGTCGAAGACCGTCCACGAAGAAGGAAAAATGTCAATCGATCCCCCCTACCCTCCATGGCGTAGATTGGGGGGGGGGGGGGGGGCTCTGCCGGGGGTCGCCCATCCTGTAAATCCGGGGTTCCCAAACTTTTTTTCATAACGCCCCCTTTCTGCGAAAAATAAGATGATCGCGCCCGCCTGGCACATCTTCATTGATATTTACGCGCCCCCCTGTATATCGTGACGCCCCCACCTTGGGGGGCGCGCCACCCACTTTGGAAACCAATGCTGGAAAAGCCTCGACGTCGCCAATGTAGGAATCGTTGCAATGTGGTCTTCTTACCGCTGTCACGCTCAGCTGACGTGGCACTCTCATCCTCTCTCTCTCTCTCTCTCTGTCTCTCTCGCTCTCGCGATGAGTATTCTGGGTTCGTGCTGCGATATCGGTCCGGACGTGATGCTTTTCATCCCGACTGTGTGTTGCCTACAACCACCGCTAACCTTGTCGTACCATTTCAGACTACACCTCTTCCCCCCCCCCCCCCATCCCCTTTGCTCGTTTCCTTTTCCTCCCTCTCGTGCGACCTGATTCGTACACTCGTCGCCGAGGGGTCGTGAGGAAATGCGGTGGAAATTTGTATTGAAGTATAGCAAAGGGCTAGCATGCTCGATTGAACTATATGTATACAAATATTTATTAATTCGAAAATATTAATAAACTATTACACGAATCGAGAGCTTTGCCGGTTGGGTTCCTAATTGGTGGTGGAATTTTCTTGTAGCTGACACCAAAGGGTGAATTCTCAAGTGGAATATATATATATATACACAAGGTTTATCTTAACTACTAGTTTTCGGTTGGTGAGCATACAGGCTGTTACTTTCCAAGCAAAACGCTTTTTTTTTTTAAATGTGTGACAAAAATTGGCCGAGATATTCACGAGTAACGTCCAACGGTGAGTAAACAATGGCACAGTAGTTTCGGCGTCCAAGCGAGAGTGGGCGCGGGTTCGAATCCACGTTCGCGCAAGTGGATTCAAATCCATTGATTTTTATTCAATTGAAATTCACTTTGCTGATTTTTTTTTGTAAAATTGTACCCCATGGCAGGATGTCCACACCAATTTTTAGATTTTTATCTCTCCAACTTTAGGAGTTATAATTTAAAAAAAAATCGCTTTCGGACGTTTTGGAAACGTTTAAACGTTTTTTGCTTTTGAAGCATACTTTAAAAAAATTAAAAAAATATCAATTATCAATTGGTGTGAAAACTATTTTCTAAAAACATGATCCCCCCTTTTTTAATCGTCTAAAATAGAGTGACCCATTATATGATTTTTAAGACTAGTCTCATCGTGGGCCCATTGTTCGTTCTATTTTTTTTTTTTTTTTCGAATTTATTACATTTTTTTAAGAAGATTTGTATCATTCCAATCTCCAATAATGCTATTCATGATTTTTTGATTTCCAATTCGGTTTCGGCCTGAAACGGTTTGTTTTTGATTTGTCCTGAATATAATGAGAGAAATATTTTGAAAAAAATTTGGTCTATATATATATATAGACCATAGTATATATATATATATATATATATATATATATATATATATATATATATATATATATATATATATATATATATATATACACACCCGTCCCCAAACAATAATAAACAATTGCAACGAAGACTCTTAATCCGCTTTCATAATTGCCTACAATTTTCTCGCCTCCATTCAATTTCTCGTTTTGCCCATATTTGGACCTTTCTTGCATCTCACACTCCGCCCCCTCGACCGCCCCTTCTGCTAGACTTGACCCGCCAGGACATAGAATGAATATTTTAGGGGATGGTGCAAGACTTGTCGGATCAGATCGCGCCGGTAAAGATCGCGAGCTGAGGGGTGGCGCGAAGAAAATGCCAGGGTAGTGAGAATCGGGGGGGGGGGACGCCTTTGGGATATAAGCTGCAATTGTTGTTTGGGTCGAGGAGTGAGCGGGAAAAGTCCGGGGGTGCTAGTGGTGCATGGGACGCGTAAGTAGAAAAGTTCCTCTTAGGTCAGACGTGATTTACGAGGGCTCTTGCTTCACCACTTTGTGTTCTCTCTCTCTCTCTCTTTCTCTCTCTCTCTCTCTCTCTCTCTCTCTCACACACACACACACACACACACACACACACACACACACACACACACACACACACACACACACACACACACACGCACGCACGCACGCACGCACGCACGCACGCACACGCACACGCACGCACGCACGCACGCACATTCTCTCCGTCGCTCTCGTTTTCAAACGACATAAAAAATAGATGAAGCGAGCGAGGAATTTCTTTTATCCAACAAATCGTTACGGGTCGAGCGTAACGCGAAATTGCAATTTTCACCCAAAGCCCGAACAGCTTAACGAGAACGAATTCGATAAGCAATTGCGTAGTTGGTGGACGGACAAAACGAATTTCGGTGCTCAAAATACTTTTGGCTGCTAATTTTACGCTTGAAAGAGAGAGAGGGAGAGAGCGAGAGAGAGAGATTTTTGCATCGATATATATCATTATTCCCTCGTACCAATCTCGACAAAATAATCGATATGCCTTCATCCCCTCGCTGTACAATAAACGCCGGTGATATTTTGGAATTTCGTATCTGGTGCAAAAATCACGGAGACTTTTTTTTAAAGGGGGTTTCCCTCTCTGGAAACTTAAAAAAAAATTGTTTTTTTTTAAATTATTAGTATAGTGTAAACTTTCAAGACCAAACGACCCTGAAATTCTAAAAATCGAGAAAGTCGATCCAATCTCGACAAAATCTCGACCTTGATTGATCGAAACTTAAAAAAAAATTGTTTTTTTTTTAAATTATTATTATAGTGTAAACTTTAAGACCAAACGACCCTGAAATTCTAAAAATCGAGAAAGTTACACCTTTTTTAGCCGAACAGTGTGAAAAAGTTAAGGCCTTAGGCCTATAAACGACGATGTAAAAGACGGGTATAAAATCATGTGCGAATTTAACAACTTTTTTTGTTATGAAAAAGTGATTCACTCATAAAATTAATTACACATCTATTTAGTATGAATATCAAGCTGTTAGAATATATATATATATATTTTTCGATGTAAAAAATGGCTGACTACTTAAAACTTCTCGAAACGGCTTTTTTCCAATTAGCGTGACTAATAACTTTAACAATTTTCACTCGATTTACTTCAAATTTGAAAGTTATGTTCCTAATTGCATTTCGCAGAGAAGTACATACGGAATTTCTGATTAATCGAAAACATTTTATTTTATGAGCAGTTTATGAGCAGTTATAACGAAATTTTACACTGAAAATTCATTTCTTAAATTCAAATACCTACAACTTTTGAGTAAAACAAACATTTTCCATTTTGTAGAAACTAATATATGTTATGAAGCATTGAAAACTAAGCGAAACGTATTTTTTATTATCGTCGGAAAAACGGTTTTAAGGGGTGAAAGCAGCCCTCAAATAGGGGTGATTCACCCCTTAATAATTTTTTTGTGATACCTCTCTAGTAGATTTTTCATCGCTTCGGATTAGAAGAATTTTCTAGTTTTTTCTTTTTTTTTTTGCTGAGATAATTTTAACGAAAGGTCAAGTGACCACGTTGAAATGTAGAGCTGAGGGACGTTATCAAACGCAAAGATGAAGAGCCTTTGATCTGACAAATTGTTAACCCTCTCTCTGTCTCCCTCTCTCCCTCTCTCTCTGGTCCACCTGAAAAATTAACGAACTGCAAATCGCCGGTGGTCCAGCCGACAAGAGCATTTCCATTTTTTCCCCTATCAATCCGAGACGAACAATAATAATAATTTCAATAATTATTATCATTATAGCTGACTGAGATTGAACTCGTTGGCAGTAGAGCGGAAGCTCGCACTCGAAAATTCGCAGTCCCGTATAATTCGACATAATTAATGATGTTTCCTTTAATCAAAGAAATTTGTTATTATTATTACCTTGCGAGTTATTTATTTTTCTTTCATTTAAAGTGCAAAGGATGAAACCGACGCGGTCTTGCAAAGTCCAGCGAATTTGTTATCGCTGGAATACTTTAGCTTCCAACCTTTACACCCCCATCTCCGGTCGTCCTTTATGGTAATAAGTTTCTCATCCGATTCGTTCGACCTCGCTTCCCCATCAGCCTGCCTTTTTCCGCTATTTTCCTCTTTTTCTCAATACCTTTCTCCGTCTCTTCAGTAGAAAAAAAAAGAAAAACGAAATACGTGTAAATTTATTTCCACGATCTTTTATTTGGGACGAGTAATAAAACAAACGTCCAACTACATTCGATGAGCAATCATCGATCAACTGCTCAGTCGAAATTCAAATAAACCCAAACCAAAAAAAGTTCTTCATGCATAAGGTTAATTAGATTCTATTATGAATTAAATTAATTCAAACAATTCTAATATTGATAATATTAATTGAAAAAGTTCTAATATAAATCAAATAAAATAAAAATAGTTCTAATAATAATTCGATCAACTCAAACGGTTCTACTATTAATTTAATGCATTAAAAAAATTCCCATCATAATCACGTTATATTTTTAAAATCGCAATTCGATGCTCGAGCAATAACAACACCAAAAAATAACGATACACGAATTGAATTCCCTTAATTTAGTCCGAGTTCCGAAACGTATACGTTTCGTAAACAAAAAAGGTTCAATCGAATTCTATAAACAATCGTCGATCAACTCCTCAATCGAAATTCAAAGAAATCCAAACCAAAAAATGTATAAATTAAATTTATTACATTCCATTATTAATTCCATTATTTCAAACAGTTCTAATATTGATAAAGTTAAATGAAGAAGTTCTAATATCAATCAAATAAAATTTAAGAGGTTCTGATATTAATTTTATTAATTTAATTAATTTAAAAGGTGCTAATATTAATTCAATTAATCAAAGAAGTTGTCATATTAACTAAATTTAATTTTTTTAGTCGCAATCCGATGCACGAGCAATAACGACAACATAAAATAGCGATACACCGAAAGCGTTAATTAAATTCCCTTGATTTAGTTCGAGTTTCGAAACGCGACGCGACCGAAATGTATTCAAAGAGCAAAGAATTGGGAGGATAGAAACACTATCCGCAGTGTCCGAATTTATTTGTATTTCCATTTTTTTTAATACACTTATTCCACGAGTCTCCACGATGTGTCGACATGAATATATGCATACGTACTCGCAGTAAAAAACATATACGGGGACATTGCGTCAGGGGCGGGGGTAGGAAAGCGGCGAAAGTCACGCGATGTACAGTGGATGTTTACACATATATACATACACATACACATATAAAAAACTCTGCGTTACGCCTGTATTCCATTTCGAGGGAATGAAGGCATATAGGAAGTTGCACTCCCGCGAGTTCATTTCCGGAAGCATCGTTCCTGCTCGTACGAGCGTTCGGACGCCTCTAATCCTCTCCGCTCCTCGCCTTTCGTCTTTGCCTCAACGTTTCCCACGCTCCTGCGAGCCTGGCGTGTAAAAAAAAAGAAATTCGTATTGCCGATGGTGCTGCCTCTGGCGGAGGCGTCACTCAACTAACGCCCTCGATGCTTCGTGCTTTTTTCTCTCTATCTCCCGTTCTTTATGTCCTTTGCGAATCGTTTTTTTCCATGCATTTTGCAATGGTGTAATCCCTTTCATGACGCTGCGCCCTCTGACATATATATGTGTATATATATATATATATATATATATATATATAGAGAGAGAGAGAGAGAGAGAGAGAGAGTGGATATATATTAGGGTGACTCAATCTCGCGCTCTTTTTCTCTTTTTGTCACCATCCCATTGTCTTCTTTCAAGAAAAAAAAAATATTCGCGGAAGCTGCGAGTGGTCAAAAAATATTTAAAGGTCACTCAAGCCTTCCAAAAATTCAAATTTTGATTTAAAAAATAGATTTTTTTTCGTCACCTTTTCACCTATGAATTTTACGCTTTATAATTTTTCAATAAACCTCGCGAAAGCTCTAGCACGCCAATAAATATTTAGTGGTCGCTCAAGGTTTTTGAAATTCATAATTTCTGCCAAAAAGTAAATCCCACGTGCACTATAACACCTTGTAGCATAAAATCAAAATAAACAGCGAACTGTTACATTTTCTGCATAATTTATTATGATAATTTGTAACGAACATCAAATATACGATATGTGTTATTATGTATTATTATGTATTATTGTTTTATGGCGCGGCTCGTCACAGAGTACAGCAACGATAGGTCCGCAGTTTGACTAACGAGACCAACTGTGGGACGCATTACGACGCGCGGGGAACAGCTGCCATTTCAGTTTTACGAATTAAACGACCTACCATTTGGTTTACGGATAAGACCTTTAAAGAATTATTTTATGAGAACAAAGATTACAATTCTTGGATTAGAAGTGTGGGGTAAATTTGAAAAATGTGTATAAAAAAAGTGTTAATTGTTTAAAAAATTTTACAATGCGTCAAATTTATGAGTGAAAATTTCAAAGCTCACACCCACACACGCACGCACGCACGCACACACACACACACACACACACACACACACACACACGCACACACACACACACACACACACACACACACACACACACACACACACACACACACACACACACACACACACACACACAGACACAGACACACGCACACACACTTACACTAGGGACATGAAGACTTTACCTCTTCGTGATACATTCCGGATAACGCTAAAGTAGTAAAAAATGGTATTCTAACAAAAAATTATGAACGTTATCAAAAAACTTTTCCTACAGAAGTCGTTAGTGTTGACCTGATATATATGTTGGCGAAAAAAAATCATGATCATGACATGACCATCGTAACGTCACCATTTTGAAATTTGGACCAATTTTTTTTTAACGTCCCCTTTTGAACCCTATCATTCAATAGTAATAATTAATGTTAAAATAATTAATGATAAGTTAGCTTCATAAGAAATTGATTGATACAAAGATCGAATAGATCCTAATATTGGATAAGAAGAATTAGAAGATCATCCTGAATTAATAAACCATGTTCTTCTAAACTTGAACAAAAAAAATAATACATTACCCCTAACTCTACAGTGGAAAGAGTCCAAGGCGGTTATGTAAAAATGGCCGTGGGCCTTAATAGAAACACGCCAAGGTATATATAGCGGATGGAAGCGGGATGTAGGGGTATAACGGCGGAAATATGGAAGAGAGTGGCAAACTATTTAAGGAGGCTGCTCAGGGTCTTTGCGGGGCAGGCGGCAAGAGGGGGACGCATATGCTTAAACACGGGCGCCTGTAACGGCTGCCAACTCCGAATAATCAAATTTTTCGTTACCTGAAATAAATGAATTTCAGCTAATAAATTTTAAAATATTTAAATGCCCTTCATGAAACCGCGGTAAGAAGTTTATAGTAAGGAAGCAATAGATTGTGCGTTTCAAATTTTCGCGCCTATTCAAAATGGCCGACTTGACAGCAGCGTTGCCACGTGCCGTAGGGCGCTTTATCGTTTTACGCGAATCAGCTGAAATGTCCTGTTTTATTTCACGAATATCTCGATGACGAGACAGACAAAACGTCTTCGTTGAAATTATTCGTAAAAATCTCAAGATTTTTTTACGCCAATTTCCATTGAATTTTTACTATTGTTATCCGACAGTTGTATTAGCAACAATCACGCAGACGAAGTACTTGAAATTTTACACGAAGTCGTAACACCTGTTCCCAAATATCCTCAAAAAATTTCAGCAAATTCTTACTCTTTCGCGATGGCTGAGCAACCTCCTTAATAGAGATAATGAAGATGGGGGAAGAAAGATGGCCGAAGAAATGTCTCAAAGAGGAGCCGAGAGGAGTATGAAATGGAAACCCAACAAAATAGAGGAAATAGGAGAGGGAAACATATGGATAGCCATGGCAAACGACGATGCAACGGAAATGGAAAGAATAGTGGAAAGGGGGACGACAACAAAAGTGGACCAAGAATCCCAATAGGATTGGAACAATATCGAAAAATCGACATATTGCGCTCAGTAGAGAAGCCGGAAGTATACCATAGGGACAGAGAAGTACTGGGAGGATGTAAATATAATGGGCGAAACAAAAGAAACTTGGGCGAGACTGAGAAGTGGGAATGTGGGGAAGAAAGGAAATAAGGGATATAGTGATAACAAATGCAGGATTTGTAAAAAGGAAGTGGAAAACTTAGTGCATATATGTACGTGCGAGAAAGCCAAGGAAAAAATCAAAAAAGAAATAGTAGAACATCTGGAAAAATGGATAGGGGATAAAGAAGGAGAGCAAATCGATAGAAAAATACAGACGGTGCCAAAAAAGGAGCCTGTAACTGAACTATGTATGTACATAAAGCACTTCGAGAATCTGATTGGGAAAATAATAAACGCGAAAGCGAATGCGAGACGGATCGAAAGGCAAAACGACGATAGGGCATAAGTTAGAAATAAGAACATTTTGAAGGAGGGGGGACGTGTATTTAGTCTTCTATGTGTAAACACCCTTAAGGGGTATATTTGCAATAACAAATAGTACTACTACTGCTCCTAACTGTATTGGAATTATGTTTCTTATAAACGAATAAATTCTTTACATTTCTATAATTAATCATAATATAAAAATAATATAAATTATGTTTTATGATTTATATTATTCAATATATATTTTATTTTTAAAACTAAAAATTTTATTATGCTTAATCGGAGCAGTATTTTTCGAGATACATCAGGTGTAAGATTAAAATGGGACACCCGGTATATATATATATATATATATATATATATATATATATATATATATATATATATATATATATATATATATATACAGGGTATTAGGGAGCTCGATACAAAGCCTTAAGGGGATGATAGGTCACCTCGTTAGGAACATATTAAACCTAGGCCACCTTACTCCAAAGTCTACGGATTTCGAGTTATCATGGTAAGTATGATTTTTGGAAAATTTCCCAAAATTAGGTACTAACTCATTTATCCCTTATGTTAATGATATACTTTTTAAAATAGCATTAACATAAGAGGTATTTTTATTTTTGACAAGCTTTTCATTATTCAACACGTCCCATTTAGTTAGTTGTGTGGATAGATAATTGTATCGGTGTTTGTCGATTGAATACACATTAAGCTAAGACGAAAATAAGTTTTTACGTACCAATTATTGTCTGTTTGAACATTATGAACGAGTTAGTACCTAACTTTGGGAAATTTTCCAAAAATCACACTTACCATGAAAACTCGAAATTCTTCGACATTGGTCTAAGGTAATGTAGGTTAGATATGTTCCTATCGAGGTAACCTATCACCCCCCTAAGGCTTTGCACCGACCTTCCTAACACCCTGTATATATATAATATTCCGGGTGTCCCATTTTAATCTTACACCTGATTTATCTCGAAAAATACTGTTCCGATCAAGTATCGAGCATAACAAAACTTTTAGTTTCATAAATAAAATATATATTAAATAAAATTAATTATAAAACGTTATAATTTATATTACTCTTATAAATAGAGATTCGAAAAGCACTGATCCCGTTATTCTGGAACTTGTGGCCCCCACGTCGCGCACCATGGGCCACGAAGGGCTCCCCATCCCCTGCTCCAAGCCGGCTAACGATCGGACATACGTCCTCTCGTCAATTGGAACACGTTTAATCGCAATTCCCGGGGGCCATAAGCCGAACACTCCGCATCGCAAATGAATATGGATTCGAACACTTCGAGCTGTCGCGGACTTCGCGTCCTGTCGTCACGCTCTCCGCAGAGACTATCCTCCCATAAACCGGAAGTTTGCCGATACGTGGAGAGTACGCAGTTCGTACGCGAGTCGAATGTTTCCGGGGACGCAAAATTCCCAGGGGCAGTTTGACACGTACTACAGGCCATTTTTTCCCCACTTGCGTCACGGTTAATATAAACAAATAAATACATGAATAAACATCAAACAAATAATAATGCAGTAAAATAATAAAGTAGATAAATAAATTATCGTAACTAAATGAATCAATAAATAAATTATATTCTTCGTGTACAATAAATAAAACAAAAAGTTCATTATTTTGTCTTGAACTTTATTTACTTTTTTTTTCGTATACTCTATACTTATTCCTTCGAAAAAGGAAGTCGGAGAAAACCTCAAGGTACACAAGGCGAATAAACATAAATCTAATTAAGACTTAACTTGAGGTAAAATTGGATGTAGATCGAGTTTGCCGTGGTCATCGTGTGTACTTTTGGCACGTACATTTAGGGGGTTTGTTTTTACTGGATGATGGCACAGTGGCGGAGGGGGAGGGGCGAGCTCTAAGTTTGAAAGGGATGTGCACTGGACGTATATATATATATATATATACACGCCGGTAATGGAATTGCAAATCCGACGACATTACATGCCTCTTGGCAACTTGTGATTTCGCGCCCTTCGCTCTGCTGCTGTCCTACCATGTTCGCCTCCTCCCTCCCTCTCTCTCTCTCTCTCTCTCTCTCTCTCTCTTTCTCCGTCTCTTATGCTCTTTGCCAGAGTCCCAGCAGACGCCAGTTCAGTTTCCCATATCGTTGAGGCTTGGTCGTCCGACTATATACTGGACCACTCTACTGCCAACCCCTAGAACCTCGTGCTCTCTCTCTCTCTCTCTCTCTCTCGATGTTACGGAGCTTATAACGCTTTCCTCGCCTGCTCTCGGGAACGCTCGAATTAACTGTTCCCGGTCGAAGCGTCTGTGGACGTGACGCAGTCCGGAATGACTAAGGATGGGGTAGAGAGAGAGGTGGGGAAGAATCTCCCTTTGGACTGCACTTTGGTCTATTGCTCTCTCTCTCTCTCTCTGTCTCTCTCGCTCTGTTAATTTTAAAAAAATTTCATTAATGTTTTTAATTTCAATTCCATCAAAATTGTGAAATTGTAAAATCCTATAGAGTAGGGTGACTCGTTTTTGGGCTCTGTTTTATTTCCTTTTTCTCACCATCTAATTGTCTTCTTTAAAGAAAAAAAAAAAATTATCGCCAAAGCTACGAGTGGTCAAAAAATATATAGAGGTCGCTCAAGCCTCCCGAAAAGTCAAATTTTTAAAAAACCTCGCGAAAGCTCTAGCCGACCAATGAATATTTAGTGGTCGCTCAAGGGCTTCGAAATGTCCAATTTTCGCAATTTTTTTTTACTCAAAATTATTTTGAAAATTAAACTTTCAATATAATTCATCTTTTCTTTCTTTAGAAACGGATTTTTCAAAATTACCTCACAAATGACCTAATTCAATAACAGTACCTGTAATTTTGTTTACGGACAAGAGCCGTAAAGAATTGTTTTAGGAGAACAAATATTATAGCTCTTGGGTAATACCTCTAAATATTTTTGGACCGCCCGCAGCTTTTGCGACAATTTTTTTGTTTAAGAATATAATCGGATGTTGAGAAAAGGAAAAAAAATACAGCTCAAAATTGTGTCACCCTACTATAGAGATCGGACTGTATTTGAATTTGAATGCCATTTTTATGTTTATTCATTATCCTTTATTTTGATTTAACTTTTAGCGTTTGATTTTGAGTTTGTTTTTGCGCTTGATTATTTACGTTTTATTTTGCGTTGATTTTTGTATTCGAGTTTTATTTGCGTATGCTTAGTGCACTTATCTAACGGATGTTTATTATAATTATATCATTTTAACATGTGATATCATATACATTTTATGTTAGTTAACATGCATGTTAGTTTTTTTTCTTTTCAATTTTCACAGTATCTGTACTTTTTGCCTAAAGGTTTTTATCACGGCATAGAATAAATCATCAATCAATCCATCTCTCTCTCTTCCTCTCTCCCTCCATTTCCTTCTCTTTTTCCTTTAATTCTTCCGTCTGCAAAACATCTTCCTTGATCGTCACTTCCGGTTCGTACTCTCGTTCTTTTTTTCGCTCTCTTCGCCCCCGCTCCAGCCACCCTCGTAACGCACCAAATACGATCAATTAGGGATGTACGTCAGCCAATAATAAATCGACGATTGTTCACTAATTGATTCGATCAATATAATTCTCGAACCTAACGTTTTTTTTCTGTTTTCCGGTGGTTCCTATAGTCTTTTTTTCGTCTTCGAGGAGAAACTCAAACAAACCGAAATAGTTGAAAAAAAAAACAAAGCTCCTTTTTTCAACTATTTCTGCTGAGCGAGGGTTCAATTTCACATTTCAATCGCTAGACGTTTCGACCTCGCTTCACTTCCGGTTGCCAAATCTTAAAGAGGATGGTGAACAAAGCCAACGCTTGCGTTTTCGACCAGCCAAAAGTTTTTGAGTGAATGAGAGGCAGAGCGGTTTGGGGGAGGGGGGGGGGGGAGTCCTAAAAGTTTTTCGAGCACTTGCACATTTTCGTGCGCAACGAAAGTCGCATTGAAGTTTTTCGACATTCGAGTACGGAGGTGGGAGTAAAAAAACTACCGACGAGAACGAAAAAACTAATTGGGAAGCGAGAATGAAAATTTCGTCCCCCGATTGGCAATTTTCATGTGGAAGAAAGTATCCTTTTTTGCGAAATATATTACGCCTTGGAGGAATGTTAATTGGACGAGGGGGCCAAATTGCCTTGCATTGTCATTTGAGGCCCATGGGTTTTGAGCCCGGCTTTCAATGGCGGCGGTGACGAAATCCCTTGATGAAAGAATTATCGCATTTTACACAAGCTTTCGTTTAACTTGACTTGCTGTGAGAAGCAAAACGTAGAATCGATATTTCACCCACTTCTCGACTACTTAGAGCTTCGAAATTTTGCAAAATGCATTTGAAAGGTGACAATGCATGATTCTATTTTTAAAAAAATATACACAACATTTTCAACTTTTTATATAAAATTAGCGATATCTAATCATCCATATGAAACCTCACTAACACATGCAAACACGTTCCTAGCTGACTGTGTTTGTATGTAAAAAGTTTATATGCAGCGATTAGTCGTAAGTTCAATTCCAATTACAGTCTTCGTTATTTTTTACAAGCATTCCATGTCCCTAACGAACAAACTCGTAAACTGGTCAACTACTAGTAGCAACTAACTCGTAAAATCAATTAAAGACTAAAAAGTAGAAAATAATTTAGATAGAATTTTTTTTTTTCAACAACCTTTCATTTAATGTCCTAAATAGTAAGAAATAATTTTTTTTACCAAGTTACCTATATGTGTATAAATAAAAGCTTAGGGCGCTAAAAATGTACACATATAATCTTGAATTCACATAAATCCGTTAACATATCAGCTGTATTTAATTTACTGTAAAACAACCTTAGTTTTCTCAAATAAAAATCCTGAAACTGAGTATGAACGGGTGATAATAATTTTTCTCATTACTATTGTGCCAAATTGAATACGGCTAATGAAACTGAATTGATGAAATTTATTAAACATTTAACGGGTTACCCCTACTTGTAGCGCAAAAAAGGCCTTTTTCATGATTTTTTTTAAAGAAAACTACAAAACTTTTTTAATCGATCGATATACCGTCTTAAAGAGCACATCTTGAAGAACTTTCAGTAATTTTTTTATTGAAAAATATTACCATGTTTAGTGGCAAATGACCGTTAATGAAATAATGTTTTTATATACACGGTTTGCGGTGACCAACATTGCGGCGAAGTGGATCATCTGGAAAAAAAATGCGGATGGATTTAGTCAAATATAAGTATAAACTAGTCTTTAATCGAAGGATTTTAAAAAATATTCATTTTTCACAAAATGGCGGACAGTCAAAGTTAATGGTTCGATTTTAACGAAAAAAAACGGCCGTTTTTTGGCTATAAAAAGGCCATTTTTTTTTTCGAAAAAAAAAATCGAATGATTAAAGACTACATTTTTATGTATTAAATAAGCCTGCAAAATTTCAAGAAGATCGGTTCATTAGTGTTCGAGTAATCTTGGTCACCGACTCCAGAAATGCCATTTTGAGAAAAACGCGTTTAAAGTTTCAATTAGCCGGTCGTTTACACAACGGATTCTTCTCTTTCAACGCTCATATCTCAGTCAATTTTGTTCGGATCGACTTGAAATTTTCAGGACATATTCTCAAATACTTATACTTCAAAAAAATGCAATAAAAAATAATCGATGTTTTCAAAATCGCAAGTGGGGGTAACCCCTTAAAAAGTGGAGCGCCCCAAACTTTTATTTATACAGGTGTCACAGGTTATCACATATAGGTGACGTGGAAAAAAAATTATTTCTACTTTTTACTACATTCAATAAAAGCTTGTTTTTTTTTAAATGTTTTTTTACATCTAAATTTTTTTTTTATCCCCGATGCATTTGGTCCGGCTTCGACTTGCTCATCTGTCCTTCTCCCCTCTCCCTCTTTCCGGATAACGTGCGCCATACGGCGAATCCCGAGATGACCCTTATGACCTAGATTCGCGACTGCTTTACGGACTGACTAGAGCTGGATCGAGCTCGTGAGATTTACTCAATTTTCTCTCCACACGTATGTGCAGAAAATTCGAGAAGAAAAAAATATTGGGTTTCGCACTCAAAATCATCGCTGAGTGGCGCAGAACCACTTTGCGACGAGTGCCCTGGCGCGGTTAAGTCCTTTTTCGAGCTTTTGGACAAGTGAAATTGATTTATTTCATTTTTATTATTATTATTTTTTTTCATTTTTAGTACTATTTTTATTAGCGGTACAAGTAAGTTTTATAGGGTTGACAAGAGAGGGCGTTACTAGTAGTATTGAGGCGGGTAACTAGTTTAGATGACAAAAAATCGAATTTTGTTGAATTCCATAAGTTGTTGATAAAAATATTCAAGAATATGTTCCCCAAGTAGTATAAATAATTCATTACTGCCTTGAAATTTTGTTTTTGTTAATTTTCTTCTCAATCGCGTCTTTCTCGAAACGATTTTCAATATTTTTCAATTTGTGTACACTGTAGCTCAAAAAGTTTGTAACCTATTATTTTATAAAATGATGGTTAGTTTCTTTATATAATTACACTCTATATGAACCTAAATTTAGAGTAATATCGTTGTTTAAAGTATATGTTTTATAGCAACGAAAAACGTTATAAAACAATCGCAAAAATAATATCCTTATGTTTAAAATTTTTTTAAAAAGGCAATTTTCAATTTTTTGTCAGAATTAGGGTGATATAGAAGGAAAACATGTTCTTAAAGTAATCTTCAAACCGTATTGATTTCCGATGTAAACTGTGGCCTCCAGCGTGTACACAAGCAGCAAAGTCTGATGGCGCCCTTCGATGGGCGGCAGGTTATATGTTCTATATTTTCAGAGGAAACGCTTCAAAAAAATTAAAATATTTATTTTTAAATATGTATAAAATATTCCCAACGTTAGGATAAATTCTATTAATTCTTTCCTTGTAAAAAAAATCATGAAAATCACTTAAAAATACATACATCAAATTGGTTTTCCGCCTTAATGTTTCGTTTTTTTGAACTCCAAATATGTCGACTTTTGTGCCAACGAAACGCAAACGAAACGTTTGAAAAGAGTTCGAAACAAAATTGTTGGAAGCCCCTCAACAAGCATTGTTACCATTTTTGGACAATAAAGCTCCAATTAAAAAAAAAACCTTATGAAATTACTTCTACCCCCAATAGTTTATTTATTTTGTGTTTATTCACTTTTTCTTAATTTTTCGTAATTTTTCGGTTATTCATTTTCCATGCGAAATATAAATGATAACTAAAGATTGCAGATCGTAATTACGTTCGAGTGAATATCATTCGTTCTCGCTCGTTTTTTCAGCCGCATTTTTTTCCTTCTTTTCTTTTCATATCCATTTTCATATTCACAGTTGTACGACTGAACTTTTCCTCGTCCATCATTCACTTATCTCGATTATCCGATAAAGCAGTTTCGCCGGGGGCGCGCGCGCGAAATTGGATTCGCGTTGTAAAAATTAAAATTTCCCTCGTACACGTACCGTCGAGGGGCAGAACGACGGAATGACCCCGCGAGTTACGGAAGAGTGAGTAGAATAAGAGGATTAATTTCGCTCACATGTCAATGCGTTTCTAGTACGGACACGAGATTATGCCGATATTTTGCGCATTAACATACATACGCACAAGTAAACAGAATTAATGCGATAAAAAAATTAGTTCCATCTCTAATCGACAAATTGTATGAAAACGTTGAACGTGAAAAAGAAATGATAACAAAAATTGATTAAAAATATTCTAGTATTCGTATTTTGTCTATCAATTTATTATCATAATTTTATCCGTTTTTATAATAATAAAAATCTATTATTGACGCAATAAAAATAATTTCGGGTTTTTAGAACAGTAATGATAAAAATAATAATGATTATAGCAACAATGGCTAATTTGGGCAATGATAAATAATAGTGATATATTACAATCATTATCATCATTACTGACAATGATCATCATTATCATCACATTCACAGTAATGATTTTTATGTTAATGATTATTATTTATTGTTGCACAAACTTGTTGTTATTGTTGTTATAATAATAATTATTTTTATTATTATTGTTTTATCGCTTTCCCGTATAGGTGGAGGCATTTTATCATTGTTATTGTTGTTCTTTGAATATTTATTGTTATTATTATTTACAATATTTTCATTACAATGAGTCTATCCTCGTCGAATTTCCATTTCGGCACATGTCCCTCCCTCTCGACTCCCTTTGCTCCCACACTCACTCCACCCTCTGCCAATAAGTATTATGCTCGTATCGTCAAATAATACCGTGCATACAGTGTTACGGATGATTTTTGTTGGTCATATATATATGTATATATATATATATATATATATATATATATATATATATATAAGATATATAAGACTCTTATATATATATAAGAGTGTGTGTGTGTGTGTGTGTGTGTGTATATATAATTTGGAGCACATGCGGAAAAGAGTGGCTACAGGGTGAAGGGATGAGTCAAGCGGGAGGGTTAAGGGATGCAGGGGTGCTGTTATATCGGAAAGTGAATCACTATAACGAATCACGCACGTGATTTCAAGCTCTGCCAGCGTTATAATTTTTGCTTGTACGTGGATTTTCCTCTCTCTCTCTCTCTCTCTTCTCTTTCTCTCCTTCTCTGGATACTTTGCATACCGAAAAACGGTAATGTTGGAGAGATACAAAGCACGTTTTTCCCCTATTTTCTCTATTTACCGCGCGCATACATGGAAATGCAGAGATTTTTTTCTTCCGTTTAATTCGTTTGAGTTCGCAATTGGTCTGGTAGTTGGAAAAAAAGATGGAGGGAGAGAGAGAGAGAGAGAGAGAGAGAGAGAGAGAGAGAGAGAGATTACGAGTTTTTGCTCAACTAAATTTGAACTGAGAATTCCAAAAAGGGCTCGACGGTAATGGTTCAGAATTTTTTGTCGTTTTCTCGTCCTCGCTTAATTTTGGTCAAATTGAAAAATTTCTAATTTACGATATCATGAATTTTACTATATTTACAAAATAAATAATTCAGGACTTAAAAGTTGATGCACATTTTTATTGAGCATTCAATGAGCTAATGTTTTTTTTTTTTTTTTCAAAGTAAACATATTTTTAAGTGTTTAATTCTCACTGTTGAAGATTTTGGGAGACGATTTTTTATTTGTGACGGTCCTCACGGATCAGAAGTCTTTGGCTATACAGATCGCGGAGACACTGCGAACCGGTGGATTAAACGTTGGAAACTTGAGGGAAGTTCAGACTGGTCCGAACAGACGGGGCAATACTCGAGTTTCAAGTTTAACTTACTCCCTCGCTCTTACTTGCAACCCCTACTCTCCCTCTCTCTCTCTCTCTCTCTCTCTCTCTCTCTCTCTCTTCCTCCCTCTCTGTCTTTCATTACTAAAGGGTCTTCTCTCTCTCTCTCTCTCTCTCTCTCTCTCTCTCTCTCTCTCTCTCTCTCTCTCTCTCTCTCTCTCTCTCTCTCTCTCTCTCTTCCTCCCTCTCTATCTTTCATTACTAAAGGGTATCTCTCTCTCTATCTCTCCCTCTCAACGATGGTTAAGGGAATGGCAATTGCGGCCAGCGGTAATCGAAATTCCACCGAGTGAACGAGAACTTAGATTGCGAGAAAAGTATATACTTACGGCGGAGGGGTTTGCTGAGTAAAGCCTTTCCAGAGTTTCACACCCCTGCGAGAGAGGCCGAATAAATAATCGCCGGTCCGAAAGAGGGGGGGGGGGAAAGTTTCTTTTTTTGCAGTGTTGTTTAGTAGTAAGACGTTTTATTTGCATTGCCTTTTTGGCTTTTTACAAAGCTGTTACACCGTTAAACATCACTCTTTTAGAAATTAACTTACATCTTTCTTGTTTTATTATTTTTAATTGTCGTTTCTCTTTTCTTACACTCTTTTTCTCTTTCTCTAAAAAAATTACATCTATCTCCTCTCTCAGCAACCCTAGTTGTATATCTTTCACCCCCCTCTTATCCTTTTCCCCCTTTACCAACTTCTCTATATAGAATGTCCCAGAAATGAATGCGTTCCCTGAAATGGGGGGGTTGGGGGTAAAATTCTGAGTCGATTGATATAAGCATGTGGGGGTCTCAGATCAACCACTGAATTATTATTCAATTTTTAAAGGCGGGCCAACCAGGTGCGCCCGATGAGCCGGCTCATCCGAGAAGAAAATTCGTATTGGCTTGACATTCGTTGAAGCCAATTAAACCCAAGCGGGAAAAATTCATCGTTAAGCAAACGCTCAGAAATATATTTGTATTGCCTGAATATTTATTGAGACCAAACGGATCCAAAAAAGAAAAAATAATAGTCAAATAAACCAAAACAAAATTTGCCTTGCCTCGATTTTATTGTCTGCAATACAGATATTGTTTTGGGTTTGCTTGAATTGCATTTATTAATTATTTTTCGCCTCAGATTATCGTTCAATTTTTTTAACTTAAATAATACGATTTTTTTTATCACCCGACCAGTGGTCACCCATCCGAGTATTGGACCCGGGCCAACTGTGACTGCCGGCTTTGGGGTAAGAGGAGATGGCGTTGTTGGATTTTTTTTTCAACATTTCGTACATTTGTGCTGACGCTAGATGGGAGAAAAATTCTGGCGACCGTGTCCCGATTCGTTTGGGACACTACGTCTACTTATCGGCGAAACTTGTAACGAAGGCACGAATTCGATTGCTGGTAGCGATTCATTGCGACCGTTTCCTCCTCTCGTTTACAAGCCCCTCCTGCCCCGCTACCAAACTGGAAATCGTCGTCGTTGCCTTTGTTGCCATCTCTTGCCGGAACCCACGTCACGTACCCGAGCAAAAGACCTTCCGTTTTTGATGAAATAAAAAGGCTTGAGAGGAAGAATTTGTCAGCTTTTTTTTCTTCCCACTTCCCAACGATCCAATTTGAAAATAAATAAATTTATGCATTCTTTTTCTCCATTCCAATTTCTTTTTTAGTAACAATTAATCGATAGGTACAGTTTAGTGAATAAATACAGTTGCACGATTTAATTATTATATCGTTACATAATAAAATAACTCAATATAAATATAATTATGCAAGTTCCTTTTGAATATATAATACTATAATATATAATAGGATGTTTAATATTACAATTCATCCATTGTAAATCAATATTTTATATACTTATTGTAGTTAATTGTTACAGTTAATTATTATATATGTAAGAAACTATAACAATAAAGTATACAATAAATATTTGAAAGTTAGATTTACAATGAACGAATTCTAATATTATATGTCTTCTTGATAAATTATAATTGTATATTAAAGTAATTAAATTTGAATATAAACACGCTAGTTAAAAGATAAAAAATCAAATTTTTCCATTTTTATGCATTTGAATTGAGTATATTTATTAACTAAATACAATGTTACAATATAGAATATATAGTCAAAATATTGATTTACCATCGAAAATGTTTATTTGATATACAGGGTGTCCTGTTCTGAATGAATCATCCTGTCAATAGGTCAGATCATGTCCTACTACATGCTGGAATTACAGTTTAGTAATAGTCCCACGGTTTTCAAGGTTTTGGGCTTCATGTTATTTTTTCCAAAAATTACTTTTTTTTTCATTTTGAAGCGTACTTTCGTTAAAAAGTATGAACAAGTATCATTTATCAATGTCAAGGTTTTTTTTCGCTTCTAAAGTGAAAACTGTTTCCTAAAAAGATGATTGCCTTTTTTAGTTTTTGTCAAGAAATTCTCTAAAATAGAGTGACTCATTATATGATTTTCTAAGACTAATAACATCGTGGGCCCATTTTTCATTATATTTTTTTCCTCGAATTAATCATATTTTTTGAGAACATTTTTATTTTAATCTCCAATAATGCTATTAATGATTTCCAATTCAGCTTCGACAAGCCTGAAACGGTTTAATCTTTATTTGTGCGAAATTTAACGAAACATCATTTTTCGTCATATTCATTTAACGATTTTCGTCAGAAATCGTCACGCATATATATTCGTATTTAATTATAATTATATAATAAAATAATTAAATCCAAATATAAAGACGCAAATTAATCAAACCAAATCATTGCATTTTATGCATTTTAATAACAAAGTATAATAAATAATTAAAATTTAATCACAACGTTAATTATTTTATGAATTATTTTTGATCCTCACGTGACAAGTAGTCCAGTCCTCGTCCACATCCATTTCTAAGCACCCTGTGAATTATTCTCACTCGTGTATCGGAATTCTATTTAATTAGCATATTTAATGTTTGGGCTTAGGAATGAGGCCGATGGTCAATTAACGAATTTTCCCGTCCTGGAATCAATTTCCACACGGGAATAATTGTATAATGAGCCCATATATTTCGCGTGCTGGTACATAGCTCGAAACATACGCCTCAAGGGTCCTGTCATCATTGATCACGCGTCAGCCCTGCCCGCGCTACGAGCGATAAAACAATAATTATCGTTTCGAATGCCTCGTGTTACATTGTTATAATTATTTTTAGGCGCGAAATGCAGTATGACGCTGGCAATAATTTCGAGAGCGCTCGATCAACCGGAAGTGCATACGTATATATGCACTCGCTGTGTACGCGTCCACGGACCTGCTTTCAATTAAATTAATCGACATATCCGATGCACGTTTCACTGCGTGAATGAAGGTACGAGTGCTAGGCTAATCCGGTCACGAATCAGGTATGCGACCTATACTGGATTTTCAATCGATGTACCCCTCCCCCCCCCCCCCCCGCCAACTGAAATGTCCTGGTACCTGTATATTTCTTTCTCGCACGATAAGGGTCATTGTCCAAAAAGGCTGTCCTTATCGAACTGGCGTCACGATTTCTTTTTTTTACGGATTTTATATATGTCTATTTTTTCGTATTATTTAAGACGGAAAACCCGTCTAGATGACTCAAAAAATCGATTCTTTTAATTCCGTAAATTGTTAGTAAAACTAATCGCTGACTAACCAGTAAGCAGTATGAGTAATTCATTACTGCCTTGAATTTATTGTTTTCGGCAATTTTTTTTTCTACCGCGGTTTTCTCTAAACGACATGCAACAATGTTCAAACTGTATTGATTTCCGATGAAAACTGTCACCTCCAGAGTGCACACAAACAGAAAAGTCTGATGACAACCGTCGATGGGCTGCAATATGTTCCATATTTTTAGAGGAAATGCTTGGGAAAATTAAAATATTTGTTTGAAAATATGTATAACATATTCCCGAGCAAAGCCAGCTTTTGAGTGTCAAAATATTTTTTTTCCAATGAAAATGTTTGTTGGCTAAGCAAAAGAGTTTATACGTATTCGTTGGTTTTTTTTTGTATACTTACGAATACCCTTTTTTGATTGCCAATGTTAAAAAATAAAGGGTAATTGAGAGTAAAGAGGTCGAGTGGTATCGTCGTCACATTAAGGGTGTCAGGTGGTATAGGGCGATCGTGCACGTTCTAAAGTGAGCGTATTTTAACGTTAGGCCTTAAACTTTCGTCGACTTGCCGATTCCGCTTTTACGAGCAGTGAAACGCCCGTTTATGGAGGTGTGTAAATATGTGTATATATATATATACACACTGAAGATTAAAAGTCAAAAGGGTCTTATCCCGGATGATCTTTCGTGTAAAGGGAGCTTCAATGTCCGCTTTCAATGATTGAACAGTCGATATGTATGCACATACACGTGTTTGTATATCCTAGGGCTCTGTCAGGAGGATTTCGAGGTTCGGTACCTGCTCCGGCAGGGATTGGCCTACGAAAAGACGAAGGTCCGTGAAGCACACGTGGCCATTCCCTGGAGCGTTTTACCAAGCTTGGAAAATCGCCCTCACACGACCCCCAGGACCGATAAACCATCAGGGTGCGCCTTCCCAAAACAAAATTATACCAGCCCGCCAGTCCGAATAGTCAAATACGCCGAACCCTTCGGCCCTCCCAAAATTTGTATAGCAGACACTAGATTACAAGCACGCAGAGGACTGACGGAACGTTTCTTCGCGACTTTCGTATGTGGACACTTTGGGTAAAAAATGTTCGCAATTCTATTGAGAAAACTAGCCTATCAGGCGTGTGTTGTCCATGCAAAGTGCCCAAACACAACGGGTGGGAAAGAAAAGTCAATAGGGAGTACAAAGTGTCCGTAGATGCGTTTGGGTCACGGATGGAATAGTGGTGGGGAGCGCGCCTTCTCCCACCACGCGCCCCTGCGCCACGCCCACTGAGCGTATCCGCGTGCCTGATTCGCGCCGCGCCGAAACTCGTGCACGCTTCGGGACTTTGACTGAAACGAGTCGCGATTTTTGCCACCCGCACGAGTTGTGTATTCGGTATTTCCTCGGAGTCTGAACGGTGTCTTTTTTAGTGCTCCTCGCCCTCCTCCCTCTCGCCGCCGCGGCGCACTTAAGTGACGGATCGAGACGATAAAACTTTATTTACGAGAGAGGTGGTCCCCTCTGTCACGGTCGTTAACATCGACACTGAAGATGCTTACGGACCGAACCTGCATTCCCCCCGCGTGTGGAAGCTCGAAAAAAATGGGCAACCCTCGTGGCCTCGAGAGTATACCATCTGCTAACGAGAAAGCATTATACGTCTGTATCATCGGGGGTTGTTATCACACGACGGATATAGTTTGGCCGTCCCGATTTATCATCCCACTCACGCCTATTCAGCCTCCTTTCTTTCTTCTTTTTTTTTCACCAAGTTCCTAGATTTTCACCAGGACACTTTGGGGCACATCCCTCGCGGGCTAAATTCGTCGCCTCCCTCCGCTACGATATGGTCATCCAATTAATAGCCTGCATATTATCGACGAGCCGTCAATCGTACGAAGATGAAAATGCGAGGGAAGGAAAAAAAGGACGAAAAACCTTGCCCAACATTGTTCACGGATCTCCGATAACTCAGCTCGAGGCCAAAGAGACGACGAGAGTGCCTCGGGTGCTTGGAAAATTAATGAACTTTGACGAGGGATCCTCGAATTTCCCGTCGTTTCATTCGTACCTCCGGATGTACTCGGGCTAAAAAAAAATGCCGACTGAAATTACATTTATCCGCGCTTGGGTTGAACAAAATGAATAAAAAAAATGCTCGCATACGACGGAAATTTTATGCAGACATAGAGCGAAAAAAAAATGAAAAGTCGCGTCTGATTCGCGCTAATAAAGTTATTTTCACCAGCGCTCTCGCACTCGGAAATAGGAGCTTTCGAGATACATGGCAGGCGATTTACCTTCACTGAGACACAGAGTCACCATCCCCCCCGACAGCCGCGAGGCAGAAATACGTATGGGATGTTCTAAGTCGAATCGCCAAATCATCAGAAATCAATTTACTGTATTTATTCAAAGACGATGACGTCTGCATTAATATCGAAAGCTTCATTATTATTGTCCAATTTTATTGCTCCGTTTGCACTGCGAATTATTATAGTTATTATTCTCTATTTTTATTTATGAATATTATTAATAATTATAAATGTTTTCATTGATAGTAATAACTACAACAATGATAAGAAATATCATTATCGTTATTATTATTACAATGATTATTATCATTGTTATTTTAATGATCACTATTGTTGCTGTTACTATTATTATTACTATTATACGTGACGCTTTTGTTTTCCGGTTGAGGGATGCGAGACGGTTCGAGGACATGTATAAATTCATACATACATACATACATATATATATATATATATATATATATATATATATACGGAGAGACTCAAAAGTCTTTCGTTCTGAATTATTGTATCGGGTACGAGAAGGGGGGGGAGGGGGGGTACCAGTGTCAAAACAGCTCCATTTCTCACGTTGTTATGCGCGGCCCATTTGAGATTTGCTCGCGCATATATATATAGCGTCCCGCAGCAAACAACTCCCGTACCCTTGTTCATTTTATATACATATACATATACACACACACACACACACATATATATATATATATATATATATATATATATATATATATATATGAATATGTGTGCCTAATACGTACCGAGAACATTGGTGCCTACGAAACAACGAAAAAAACTATGTTTCTTTAACAGTCCTTAATTCATATATGTATACAGAGTGTCCCGTTATGAATGGATAATTCTGCAACTGTCAGCAGGATAGATCATATCCTACTATATGCTGGAATTTTAGTTGAGTAAAAGTCCCACAGTTTGAACAGACTGAACGTTTGCAAACAGGGACGCCTCGTCCATTTATCGGATATTGTGTTCTATACATAACCTCCTTCTTTGTACCTTATATTACAATAAAAATATTCGTATGTTTCGAATAAATAATACGTTTTATTAATAAATTAAGTTGCCAGGTCATTTTGAGACACCCTTTATATATCGTACTAATGGTTCCAATATTTTTCGGACTTTCATTTTTATAACGATTCGAAATCGTTTTCTTTAGGAGGAAGCAAAAAAACCTGACAAAAGTTTTTGTAATTGTCGGACGCTTTGTTAAAATTGTCCGTTTCAGCAATCGCCCCGAAGAGTGTCAAGATGTTTTGGCCTTTTCATGGACCACCCCTTAAGGGGTTTACTAGGGCCGCTCCCTTCCACGAGAAACTGCGGAAAATGGAATGGAATGCAATTCTAATCAAAGGTCCAAAGAATTTGAATTTTATTGAAACGTACATAAATATAAAAAATAAAAAGATTTTACACACACACACACACACACACACACACACACACACACACACACAAACACACACGCGCGCACGCATGTATATCGTTGCTACACAGTCCCTTCGTGTCTCTTTTCTTGTGCATGCGAAATTCCAGCGCAGTTCACACCGTTTCACTTCACGTTTGCATCAGCACAATTTGTACAGTTGGTACGATGGTTCCTCTCTCTCTCTGTCGCTGCGTTCACACGAGACATCGAAGCGGAAGGAGCGCGACGAAGCACGATGGGATACGATAATTTACACCGTTCTTTCATATCTGTATATATATATATATATATATATATATATATATATATATATATGTAAGTATATATATATATATATATATGTGAGTATATGTATATATATATGTAAGTATGTTGTGTATATATATGCTTGTTGTGACATTTCCGTTCGAACTTCTCGAATCGCTGTATATTAGCAAAGTTTTTCAAAGGAGACGAAGAGATCTAGGCAAGCTTTCTCTCTCTCTCTCTTTCTCATCGTTCTCGCCCCCTCCCCTAATGTATTCCGGTCACTCTCGCATTTCCGATCTCGTACATAGACCCATAATGTATCCGGCGCCCTTGCGGATCGTTATATTTCCGTAATTTTCTTGTTTTCCACCCTTCTCTTCGGTCTCTCGATCCCTTCCCGATCCTCCTCCTCCTCCTTTCTCTCCGTGGTTGAGGCGATCGATGGCGAAGTGGGGAATATATGCACACACACACGCACACACACGCGCGCGCGCGCACCCGCGCGCTCGCGTGTGTGTGGGTATATTATTTTGGAAGTCCCAGCGAACTTCCAAAGCCGGACGTCCAAGCAAGTAAAACAAGAAAAAAGAAATAAACGCGAGAGCAGAAAGGCGCAAAAAGTTGTGGAAGATTTGTGCGAGAGAAATTTCGTCGCGTTCCGATCATCGGACGCATACGAATTATTCGTCCCTATCCTCCCTTGGGCTCGTGGACAAAAGCTCGCACGAAATAAAGTTTGCGCGGTCGAACGAACGAGCATTGGCTCACCCTGAGGTTAACAAAGATTACGCGATGGAATTAAGTGGTTAGGATTAGGGCGCGTATTCCGAAAATCCGGAATATCGCAACTCCGGAATTTCGGAACAAATTTTCCAACATTCCAATTCCGGAATCGAGACGAGTAATATCGTTATTCGGATGTTCATGAATTTTACACAATGAGTGATATTTCGATTATTTGCTTTTCTGAACGCGCCCAATATAACTTTCCACTAGACCACAAAGAAAATAAAACGATTCGATTGGTGGGCTTCACATACATCCTCAGCTCGCATCTCTGGTGGTTCTTATCAATCAAACGGTTTCTATTTAAAAAAAACAATTACAGTATGAGTAAGTTGTTGATTTGATCTCAGTTTATTGCCAAATATCAATTACGTGGTGTTGTTTATTACGAGCTTTTGCTTACCTTGACTTTCTGTGAGATGGAAAACGGGAAATCGATATTTCACCCACTTCCCGACTACTTATGTTGGTTATTGTTGATTCATATAATTTGTAGAAATGGCATATGAAAAACCAAAAGCAGTATATACATATATATAAATAAATAATTGATTGTTTATTGCATATTTGAATATGCAATGAACAATAATAATACGTAGTACTATAATCTACAATTCTGTGATTCTGTGCAATAATATATACCAATATAATACTAATAGTATATTATTATTATATATTAATAATATAATATAATAAAATAATGATAATCAATACTGTAGACGACCTGGCGGTAAATATTGTGAATCGGGCTACTGGAATTTTCCGAGCAGGGTGCCGAGAGTGTGAATGGAAATTTCGATAATTGCGCGATCAGAAGGTAGCTCGCGCTTTCTCATTCACTTTGAAACAGGGCAATAAGCCTGAAGCTCTTCGTTATTATATCGTCTTATCTTCCTTCTTGACTTTGCAAACTAAGGAGCAGCTCTTGTTGAAAATCGTTTGATCCTCCACCATTAAAGTCTGTCCTAATCGAAAGAGCGTCAAAGGGGCGCGGGGTAAGAAAGTGGATTCCCCGAGAAATGTTGCACGGAGGAAAGTGTTATTTGCAATCAGCTGGTCGATATATATTTCTGCGTTCACATTTCCATCGCAACCAGGCTAAACATATTCGTACGAAAGACGCATACACGCACGTATCCATGTATCTATAGACGGTTGTAATTTTGCCCTGGCAATTCGGTTAATTGGACCGCGTGAATCTTCCTTCGATATTAATTAAACTTCGCTGACGTATAGGTGTTGTAGCGATCGATTGAGCGGGCGCCATGGTTCGCCAATGTGTGCGCGTGTGTGTGTGGGATCGCTATCGCCGAAAGCTCGGCTCATATCAAGAGAGCTTTGATTCGAACCGTACTTACGGGCTCACACATTTCGGGCTACCGCATACGTGAAATCGATCCCTTCATTATTGCTGGCGAAATGAATAATTGGTGGGGAAAAAGGACAGGGTCAGGTGATAACGAAAATTTTAATTAATATGTGTGTGATCGAAATACGAAGATAATTGATGGCATTTTTTTCTTCTTTTTATATTTTGGTTAATTGTGTATCTATTTTGTTACTCGAAATTTATCGTTATCATTGTATCGTAGATATTTTTTATTTTATCTTCATCATGAAGGATTTATTGATATTATTTATGTGTTGTAACGTTGCGTTACGAATATCGAGACTATCCGAGAAAAGTGAGGTAAGCGGACTGGCGGCGTTCAGTGGTCAGGGCAGTCGCCCGGCAATCGAAAGGTCCCGGGTCGAATCCCGGCTCAGAAGCGCACCGCATTTTTTCTCGGATAGTTCTCATGGAGTTTTTTTGGGGGATTACAGTGTACAAAAGGCGAAGTCCTGACTGACTCATCATCGCCCACCCTAAACCGCTAAATGTAGAAATGTGAAATTTGGAGGGCATGTCGATTTTATTATGTAAGCACAATTTAAAAAGGGATTTTCCGAAATGCGACCCTTAAGGGGAGAAAAGGGGTGGCAATGTTTGTATGGAAATTTATAAAAATCTGGTCAGAAGGTTTAAGCGAAACATAAAATTGGTGCTCTTCAACTTAATTGAAAAATACGTATTTCAGCGTTTTTCGAAATTCAACCTCCAAACGAAAGAAAGGGGGTGGCAAAGTTTATATGGAAATTTTTAAAAATCTGGTCAGATATACTCGAAATTTGGTATTCGAGCTTCTTGATGCAATTAATGGAACACGTATTTCAGTGTTTTTAGAAATTCATCCCCTAACGGGAAAAAGGGGGTGGCAAAGTTTATATGGAAAATAAAAATGATCTGGTCAGAAGATTTACTTGAAACTTAGTATCAATGCTCTCCAACACAATTAATGAAGTACGCATTTCAGTGTTTTTATAAATTCAACCCCTAAGAGGTGAAAGGGGGTGGCAACGTTTTGAGGGAAAATAAAAAAGATCTGGTCAAAAGATATACTTGAAACTTAGTATTGATGCTTTTCAACACAATTTAAAAAATACGTATTTTGGCGTTTTGTGAAATTTAACCCTCAAAGGAAAAGGGGGGGGGGGGCAAAGTTTGTATGGCAATTAAAAAAAATCTGGTTAGATTCACACTAAATTTGGTATTCTTGCTTCTGAGCACAATTGATGGAACACGTATTTCAGTGTTTTTCGAAATTCAACCCCTAAAGAGGGTGGCAAAGTTTACACTGAAAAAAAAATCGTATCAATTTACTTGAAAGTTTATATAACTACTCCTAGACACAATTAATGAAATGTCAGCATTGTTTTAAATTCTATCCTTAAGGGGAAAAGTAACAAAGTTTGTTTGGTAAAAAAAAAACATCTGGTCAGGTTTATTTGAAACTCAGTATTAATGATCGTCAACAAAATTCTATGTGTTCCTTAATGAAACATTTCAGGAGCACATTTCCTTAAAGAGCATTTAACTCAAGTCTACGCAAGTACAGCCGCGGCTGGAAAGTTAGTAGATATATAATACAAATGATACATTGTAAGCAATAAAATAAAAATAAAATTTGACTTCTATTCTTGAATTCAATGGAACTAAATTCCATTTAATTTCAATTTTATTCCACCGGGTTGTCCGGAAAGTTCGTGCTGATTTTTGGTAGGTAGCACGTTGAAAAATCGGCACAATCTTTCCGTACAACCCAATCTATCATATGCATCTTATAATAATAATAAAATACAATTAAAGCCATAATAAAAATACAATTTAGCATAACTTCGTTATCATTTAAAATTCTAATATAGGATTGAGCAGTAATTATAATGAATGTTAAAAACAGAAATAAAAATGTAGCTTGAAAAAGGATCGTAACCAAACTCTGAATAATTGTATTATTATTATTATTATTCAAGGCAGTACTACATTTTGTATAGTGATAATGATGACATCAAAATTTTATTAAAAATATATTTCAAGTAAAAAAACATTAAATAAATTGCCGATAAAATTGTGTGATTTCAAAATTTTGAACAAATAAGCGTTTTGGGTAAACGCCTCGAATTGAATTTTGCCGAGGATCCAACTCGATTATTCCCGCCCGTGCGGCAAGGGGATCATTAACTACTCGCCCTTGTCCGCGTTAACGTGCGCCCCCGTTCTTTTTTACCTCGACGCTTTTTCGCCTCTACCCGAGCAGCCATGTATATCGCGCACGTAGTACGCGCAGGGAGAAATTGGATTTTCTTCCGGTTGGAAAGTGACCGCGAAGCGTTTCCTCGAGTCGGACCTCATCGGGTTGACAAAAAAAGGCGCCAGAGCAAGGGAGGCGTATCGGGGTGCAGCCTTGCAGATCCTCTTCATTCGGAGCTCGCCGTTTTATGCTGCTTTTTTTCTTTTTTCGCGATTACGTTCCGGACGAATTGGTCGAGCGCGTAAAACGTTCGTGATCTTTAGCTCTCTCTCTCTCTCTCTCTCTCTCTCTCTCTCTCTGGCTGTTAAGTTAACAATTCAGGGAGAGATAAAAATTAAAAGGGAAATAAGAGAGGGTAAGGCATAGAGAGAGAAAGAGAGAAAATTCATATATAAACTTTTTTTTCGAACCAAGTCTTTATTTAATTGACAAAAAAAGTAGAAAATAAAGAGTAGAGAGAGAGAGAGAGAGAGAGAGAGAGAGAGAGAAGGCTTGTCAAAGGGCCTGGGGCGCGAGGAGGGGCCAGAAGAGATACAGCTGAACAAAGCTCGAGAGGAAAATGTTCAACGAGGTAGTAGGAGCAGCAGCAACCGCCTCGGAGCTTATTTGCTCGTGGTGTTTGCCATTCGCGCAAGTGTTCCACCAGACCTCGCTGAGGTAGCACAGCTTCTCCGTACACTTTTCCGGGCTTTTGTACACCTCTCTATCAATCACTGACTGAGAAAAGGACTCGAGTCTCCTGTGTGTTCCACCCTCGCTCCGAGTTACGCCCGTATTTCCCTCACGATAAAGCTTTTCTATATACTCAAAGTATCGCGTTCCACTTACCTTTGTTTCTCTTCTTACTTTCGTCGCATCACGCGCTGCCCGCAGTAGTTTTCCTTTCTCTCTCTCTCTCTCTCTCTCTCTCTCTCTCTTTAGTCTCATTGCGCCTCTCCTTTTCGCTCATCACCTTCATCGTATTCTCAAAGCCCTCAAAGAAAGGGAAAAGAATCAATGTCGCGGACCACAAATTACGCAAGGATAAATGCGCAATTACGTGCAATCGAATCAATCGCATCTAACTGCACAACGATTTTTTTCGTTTTTTTTTGGTGGAATCATATTTGTCCGGATTGAGCACAATTTTTCTATAAACAATAACAATAACAACAACGATTATAATAACAATAACCCTTATTATTAATCCTTCGACTGGGGCCATAAAATAAGGCTCATTGGACACAAAAAACGTTTCTACAAAAAAAATGCATTTTTGCCGGAATACAACGATCTGAAAAACGACTGGGGTCCGATTGACCCCATATGCAGTCAGAGGTTCGTAGCAAAAATATACAGTGGAAGGGTTGATATTATAATAACAATAATAATTGCCCGAAACCACGAAATTTGTTATTAATTATTGAAAAATACAATTGCCCGAAGCAACGAAATCTATTATTAATTATTGAAAAATAACAATTGTTATAATAAATATATTATAATAATTAATATATTATAATGATTATTATTGTAAAAAATGCATATTTACCTATGTACAACGATCTGAAAACCGTCTGGGGTCCGATCGACCCCATATGCAGTCAGAGGTGGCGGAAGTGTGCCGTCGAAAGGTTGATATTATAATAACAATATTAATTATTATGTCCGTTATAATAATGACAATAACAATAATGATAATAATAATAATGATTTCCTGAAGAAATTAAATGTATTATTATTTAAAAAAATAACAATTGTTATAATTTATAATAATAATACGATATTAATTGTTACGAAAATTATATTATAATAATTAATATATTATAATGATTAATGTTGGTATAAATTTCCATATTTGGAAATAATAAAAAATTCGCAAATCTCAGCTGGCATCTCTTGATCATTTTTTACGTACCACATAAATAAATATGTACGCGATAAGTATCTTTATTTAAGTAAACTTGTGTAATCAAAATTCAATAAAAACTCGTTCGTCCCTTAATTAGCTCCAAAAAAATGAAAAGGAAGAACAAAGCGTTCACGCACAGCCACCAATATTTGAGATGATTTTTTCCTTTCAAATATTTGTCAATCACGTTGATGAGAAAAAAAGAGACGACAAATTGACGCACAAATTGAACGAATCGAAATGTTCATCAAATGTCGGAGAACGAAAAAAAAACGTGCGCCCCAACGGATAATCCCTGTGGTTATTTTTTACTTCGAAAAACTTTTTAATCATGTTGAGTACGGGGGAGGAAAAAAAGCAGTGAGAGCAAAAACGTGAAAATATGGTTTTTGAATAAAGCTTCCTGAGGTAGGATTAAACCTTATCGTTTATCATCACGGAGTCTTCCTTTGCCGGTGGGAGGAGGATGAGGGTGCTTATTAAATGGTACAGTGCCACGCGATTTTTCGAGGCACCGATTTTACGCCCATTATCGCCCGCTCTCGGTTTCCGCGTTTCCTTTTAGCGAAATGAAAATAAGCTCGGGATATTATGAGAGCTTTCTCTCTCTCTCTCTCTCTCTCTCTCTCTCTCTCTCTCTCTCTCCCTGTCTCTCCCTCCCTCTCTCTCTCTCTCTCTCGTCTTTATCCTCCCCTGTTAGTTTTTTCCTGTGCAAAACTCGCGTTACTGCAAGTTTTTTTTCCAACAACCTAATGAGTCGTTAAAGTTGATGAAGACGGCGCTCACTCGTCTTTTTCCCTCGAGCGTCGTTTTTTCAAACCTTATCGCTCGCGTGGTAAGAAAAACTTCGATTTTTTTCTCCCTTTTGTCTCTTCCTTTTTTTTTTCATTCGTCAATCTTCCAGTCCATTCGTGGAATATTAGTGAGGGAAATCATTTTCTATAGATTTTGTTCAAATTTTACCCAGACATTTTTCATATGCATGCTTGAGTGGAATTTCAGAATTGTCGACTACTTAGATTGGAGGATAATGGGTTTTGAAATTGCAACTTTTAACACTGCAGGGTTGCATTGACCGAAAGTCAGGTCACATAATTCGTCGTACCATTTTATGGTGTTTATACATTTTGAAAAAACAATTACGTTTAGACAGCAAACTAGTTAGGGAACGAGTAAAAAAGGTTGGATTGCCTTTGTTATTCAGTTTTGCTAAAAACGTTCAGTAAAGACAGAACAATTCTCGGTTAAAAAGATTTGTACCCTATAATAAGAAGAAATATGGCAACAAAGCAGAACAGTATTGTTCAATATTTCGCGAAACAAATGATTATCGTGTTCTTAAAGTTAAAACTTTTATCGCAAAAAAATATTTGCATTATAAATATTAATATTATATTTGGTACCTCGTTCTTCGAGATTACATGGTAGTACGCTTCTTTCCGTACGAAGTTGTCACTAGTTGTTCAGAGAGATGAAAACATTTGAATCCACTCCTTCATCTGTCTGAATGCTTCATAGCTTTTTCTAGTGCGTAAGACGTCACAGTTTTTTCCAAACGTGTCGAAGAAAAAATAAAAAGAATTAGTTAAATACGAAAAAAGACGCCTCGTAGACATGGGAAAGTCTTCAAAGAAGAAGCGATCACGCAACTACGGAAAGGAGGAACACCGATTGATTAAAAAACTGAAAAAGATCCGAAAACGAGAAGCACGACATCGTTCACCGTCCTACACTTCATCTCTATTGGAAAACGAAAGCAAATCACCTTTCCAGACCGACAAAGATAATTATCGCAGTGAGTAAAAATGACGACTGAGCTGACACCCGAGGTCAGACATAGTCGATCTCAAAGAATCGGGTTGAGTTCGCACAAGAGGCGAAACATAACCCAGCCATCATGCAGATTGCGTTCGCACGAGAGGCGAAACAAAATCTAGCGATCAACACATTGCGCAATTGTCCTTAAACAAAAAGGAACCATATATAAAGCATACCAGTCACATCGACATTTTCTGATATCTTTTCAGGTAAGACGAGTAATAAACAGGAAATGCGTAATGGTCAAGATCGAACGGAAACCAACGACGGGGAAAACGAAAATTCGGAAAATGAAATAGAAGTAGAAGAGGAAATCCTGAAGATTTTAGGAAAGGATCCCTCGGTCTCGAAAGTAAAAGAATACAAGATTCACTCACAAATCGTTGGTTGTTGGAAAGTTTGGCTGTCAGACGGACTCCAAAAGAAGAAAAGAGTGAAATACTTGCTAAATACTCACGAAACGGGCCTTGCCAATTAGAGGCCCCTGAATTGAATCCCGAAGTGAGAGCGTCGATGAACGAATCCGCTCTCAAACGTGACAAACATTTTTTGTATATACAAAATACGCTTGGATGCGCGATAGCCGCGCTAGGAGCTGGCACTTCGCATCTGTTATCACAAAAAGATATACTTGCTGACAGAGTAAGAGCCCTAGAACATTTTTCGGACGCGGGAAAAATTCTCACGGACTTCCACCACTCATTATCTACAGCCAGGAAATCGTTCATATCGCCTGGACTTCCCGAAGAAACTAGAGACATTTTAGAAAACGTCAAAACCGACAAATTTCTATACGTCGAAAAACTCTCCGAAAGAATCAAAGAGAGCAACTCCATTGAAAAATTGGGACAGAATATGAGGTCTCATGAAAACACCAAGGGGCAAAATTTCCGAAATACACTGTCTTTAAACCGATACGGCCCAACCCTGAAAACGAACAACGCAACGACACAGGGTGGGCATCGCAAGGCGCAAAACCGCTATCCTTTTCAACCAAGGAACAACCAAATAAACAAAACAGCGTACCTTGGGAAGAGTCGAAGCCCAACGAGAACGCGCAACACGTACCAACCTTACCGACATCGTCGGTAGAGGTAGGATTTTTAGCCGGAAAACTGCAGCATTTTGTCGATCAATGGCCAATGATAACAAATGACAAAACGATTTTAAGTTATGTCAAAGGATATAAGATCCCCCTAAACTCACAGATTTATCAGTCAAACATTCCAATAGAACCTAAAAGATCAGAACCAGAAACCACGGACATGGAAACGGCAATTTACGAATTATTAGGTAAAGGCGCAATTGACGAGTTATTAGGTAAAGGCGCAGTTGAAGAATGTAGACCAAAACAAGACCAATTCCTGTCGACATATTTTTTAGTCGATAAACCTAATGGGAAAAAACGCTTCATACTTGATTTGAAAAAGTTCAACAAATTTGTAGAACTAAGACATTTTTAAATTGAGGACATCAGAACAGCCGTTAAACTACTCACGCAAGATTGTTTCATGTGCAGCATTGATTTGCAAGACGCATACTTTCTTATACCCATTCATAAAGAAAGCAGAAAATATCTACGGTTTAGTTTTCGAGGAAAACTCTTCCAATTTATGTGCCTGCCATTTGGCCTTGTATCCTGCCCTTACGTTTTCACAAAAGTGATTAAACCAATAATTGGTTGGTTAAGAACTCGAGCTTACATATCTACGGCATACCTAGGTGATTTCTTAATTTTCGGAAGAACCACAGAACTATGCCGAACAAATTTTATGGAAACGAGCCGAATACTAGTATCACTAGGATTCACAATAAACATGAACAAATGTCACAGCGAACCAAGCACTTGGTGCAAATACCTGAGCTTTATCATAAATTCTAAAAAGTATCAATTAGAATTAACAACAAACAAAAGAGAGAAGTTGGTGAAATTAGTTAAAAACGTCGAGATTTAAATCGAATCGAATTAAAATTCGAGATTTCGCAAAAGTAATTGGATCACTAGTGGCAGCCTGTCCGGCTATAGCATACGGCTGGATGTACACAAAGGACTTAGAAAAGACTAAACATGAGGCATTAAAACATCAAGAGGAAATTATGATAATTACATGCAGATTCCAAAATGCTTAAGGGACGATTTCAAATCGTGGAAACGAAATTTAATGAGCAGTTCAAACCCTATTCGAACATTTATCTTTAAAAAAGAAATTTTTACCGACTTCTCACTGACGGGCTGGGGAGGCTACTGTGAAGGCCAAAAACACGGGGATTTGGTCAAGAAACGAACAAAAACATCACATAAACTACCTAGAACTTCTTGCGGTATTTTTTGGCTTAAGATGTTTTGCGGCTGAATGTAGAAATTGCGAAATACTCGTACGAATCGATAATTCAACAGCTGTATCATACATTAATCGTATGGGAGGAATTCAGATTGAAAAGTTGAAAAAATTAACTGCAGAAATATAGAAATGGTGCGAAAAAAGAAATATATGGCCTTTCGCCTCATACATTCCTCCTAAAAGAAATACCGAAGCCGATGCACTATCACGAATAGAAAATGTCGATACAGAATGGGAATTAGCGCCCGAAATATTCAATACAATAATCCATGAATTTGGGACACCTTCCATAGACCTATTTGCATCGCGAATAAACACAAAATGTGAGACATATAGCTCCTGGCATGCTGATCCAGACGCCTTTGCAATAGATGCGTTTACATTAAAATGGTCAAATTTCTATTTCTACGCTTTTCCACCATTTGCACTCATTTTGAAAGTTTTACAAAAAATCTTAATAGACAAAGCCACAGGAATAGTAGTCGTACCATATTGGCCGACACAGCCGTGGTACCCTATGTTTATGTCATTATTGACAACAAAACCACTCGTTATTAAACCAGATCCAAATCTATTAATCTCCCCTTGTAGGTCGATGCAACATCCACTGGCCCTCAAGCTATCGTTAATTGTAGGGCGATTATCAGAGACGCTTTTAGATCAAAAGGAACGTCAAACGAAACAACAACGATTATGATCGCATCGCTCGCGGAGTCAACTCTCAAACAATATAATAGACCCATTAAAACATGGCTAAGATACTGTGAGCAAAAAAAGATACGATGTTTTAATCCAACCGTAGAAGTAATCATAGATTATTTGGCAATGAAATTCAAAGAGGGTGATTCGTATGGAACACTAAATTCACATCGATCGGCTATTTCCTTAATCGTGCAACAAGAAATTTCTAAAAACGAACTACTTAGACGTTTGTTCAAAGGAGTATTCCGATTACGTCCATCAAAACCTAAGTACCAAGAATTGTGGAATGTAGATCCGGTTGTCCAATATTTAAGTTCTATGAAACCATCATCAGAAATCGATTTAGAAAAATTAACATATAAATGAATAACTTTGATGGCATTAGCCACAGGTCACAGAGTTCAAACCTTTTCACTCATAAAAATACATAACATCACTTTCAATTCCGGAGGCGCAAAAATAAAAATCCCTGATCTAATAAAGACCTCCAGGCCCGGATCTCAGCAGCCATTACTCATATTACCTTATTTTAATAAAAGAAAGGATTTGTGCGTTGCAAAAACATTACAAGAATACCTACAAAAAACCGAAAAAATTAGAGGAGACACTATAGAACTTTTTATAGCTATCAAAAAGCCTCATAATGCTGTGTCTGCCCAAACTATTAGCAGATGGATAAAGAAAACCCTTAGCCAAAGCGGCATCGACACCGACCGGTTCACTGCACACAGCACACGTCATGTAGCAACCTCCACAGCATATAAACGCGGATTAGATTTAAACACAATTCGAAATACCGCAGGCTGGTCGGAAACGTCAGGTCTTTGCGATCTTCTATAACAAACCTTTAACAGAAGATAGAGCGAAGTTCGCCTCTGTTGTATTAGAATAAGTTATTGAGAGTTACAAATGTTAACCAATAGTTCACGTTTAAGAGTTACAAATGTTGAGAAGAATTGAAAAATAAAATAAATACTAAAAAAAATTACTCTTAACATCTACCATGTAATCTCGGAGAACGAGGTACCAAATATAATTAGTAGATCAAACGAACTTACCAAGTGAAGTTCGATCTTAATTATATGAAGTACCTCGTTCGAGATGATTACATCCCACCCGTAATTTCTGAATTGCCCATATCTTTACCCAGTAATCATCAAAAGTTTTTTTTACACGCTTTAAAAAATATGAAGCATTCAGACAGATAAAGGAGTGGATTCAAATGTTTTCATCTCTCTGAACAACTAGTGACAACTTCGTACGGAAAGAAGCGCACTACCATGTAATGATCTCGAACGAGGTACTTCATATAATTAAGATCGAACTTCACTTGGTAAGTTCGTTTGATCTACTAATTTTATATTGTTCTATATCGGGGACGCTTAAAAAAAAGTTTCCAAAGATAAGACCTTTTTGAGTGATATTTCGTTAAAAAAAAAAGTACTTAAAATTAAAATTTGCAAATAATTCTAGTTCCAGCAGTTGCCATGCAAGAGCGCTATCGACAGTTGGAGGATTATCTATTCAAAACAGGACTACATATACATACATACATACATACATACATATACATATATATATATATATACATACATATACATATACATATATATATATATATATATATATATATATATATATATATATATATATATATATATATATATGCATAGATAAATAATGGGATACAAATTCCATGCAGATACAATCAAATTAGTTTGATTAAAAATTGTAAATAATAGAAAAACTCCTAGACAAAATAGTATTGGATTGTCCGGCAAGTTCGTGTCGATTTTTGGTTGGTGGCACATTGAGAAATCGGCCAAAACCGTCCGAACAAACCAATATATTATTGAGATTTGAATAATTTTATGTCGGAATTAATGGAAATGATTCAAAAGTACAAATATTATTATTAATATTAATTATATTTGAAAAGCTGTATATAAAATATCACAAATATTGTTGAGTAATTGTTTAAATAATTCAATTTACATTATTCAAAAGTAAAATTTCAAGTATTATCATTATTACTATTATTAATTATATAAAAAAGTACGAGGGTGAATAAAAAATTCTAATAAGCGCATATTGCTATCATATTTTCAGGGATAGTTTAATATTTATTTTGAAGAGCGTCAATCACACAATATTCTTGCAAAGTTTCAGCCGATTTGATCGTATTGTTTTCCAGTTATTGATTATTGTGTGCTAATAGTTGTTAAAAATACTCAAATATGGAGGAACGTGAGTTACGTGCAGTGATAAAATACCTGTGCCTGAAAAAACAGATGCTGGCTTCGAAATCCTTGACCACCCACCATAAGCTCCGGACTTAGACCCCAGTGATTATCACTTATGCCCAAAATTAACGAAGCATATTCGCGGTAAGATATTTGTCGTTGATGACGCGGTTATGCCTGCCGTAGAAGAGCTTTTTCAGAGTCAAGAAAATGTTTTTTTTTAAGGGAAGGAATAACAAAGTTGGAAAAGCGGTATTCTAAATGTATAGAAGTTGAAAGAGATTATGTCGAAAAATAAAAATGGTTTTTTTCAATTTTCTTACATTTTTATGTTGATTACGAGAATTTTTTGATTCACCCTCGTATATAATATCACAAACATTTTTTCATAATATATATATATACACATTTTTTTATAATTATGAAGAAAAAAACAGCTGGCAATATTTCACAATAATATTGCCACTCAATAAACAAGATGTGATTTTTCGTCGCAAAAAATGAACTCAAACTCGAATGACCACCTCATACGTTTTGTCCTCCCCTCTCCGATTTTTTACCGTCAATTCATTGATGCACTTACCGTTCTCCCGAGTGCAAAAGTTGTGCCGATAAAATGCTACGGCGAGTCAACGTTATCGATACGGCCGACGTGACGAGCGTTTTATATAAAAACGAAAGAAAAAAAAAGAAATAAAAAAGGAATGTCTTTGATGGCTTCTTTTCTCGAGAGAGAAACTTTCTGTCGCGCACTACATTCCGTCAGTCTTCGATAGCGTCCGGAGGATCTTTCTGCTGGCATGAAAGACACACCATCCCCCGTTCTCACCCCTGGATATTTATCCTCGCAGGATGGACGTCGCGCGTCCGTCCGAGAAGAAAAAAAAATTGAAATTGTCAAAGAAATGATTCTCCCGCATTCTTCACACTTCCCTTCGGGAACAAGCAAGTAGGGGGGGGGGGTGCCATTCTGCACGTTCGATCTTTCACCCTGGACTGCCCGTCGTTCACGACAATCGCGAGACGTGAAAAGGGTGCACAAAAGAAACAAAAAAATATGTTTAAAAAAACAAGCTTTTATGTAATCTACTAAAAAGTAGAAAATCATTTTTTTACGAAGTCACCTATACGTGACTAAAAATAAAAGCTTGGGGCTCTCAACTTTTTAAATGTTTAATAAATTTTATAAATTCAATTACATTGACCGTATTCATGTTCAGTTTCAGGATTTTTATTTAAGAAAACTAAGGTTTGTTTTACAGTAAATTAAATACAGTTGATATGTTAACGAAGTAAATTAAAAATTATATGTCTAAATTTTGGGCGCCCCAAGCTTTTATTTATAGTCACATATAGGTGACTTGGTAAAAAATATATATGCTACTTTTTAGCACATTAAATAAAAGCTTGCTTTTCGAAAATATTTTCTTTTCATATAAATGATTTTCTACTTTTTAGTCTTTAATTTATTATCCTAGTCAGTTGTTACGAGTAGTTTGCTAGTTTACGAGTTTGAACTTATGACTAATTGCTGCATCTAAACTTGTCACATACAAACACAGTCAGCTACGAACTTGTTTGTATATGTTAGTGAGATTTTATATGGATGATTAAATATCGCTAATTTTAGACGAAAAGTTAAACATTTCATGAATATATATTTTTCTAAGTTGAATCATGCATTGCCACCTTTTAAATGCATGTTTGCAAAATTTCAGAGCTCTAAGTGGTCGGGGCGTGGGTGAAATATCGATTTTCCGTTTTGTATCTCACAGTAAGTCAAGTTTAATAAAAGCTTGTAAAAAAAGAAATCGACCAAAGGGCTTTGGAAAAGTTTTTTTTCGCCCTTCTTTTTTTTCTGTTTGAAGGAAGGTAAAGTGGGGGAAAAAATGACAAACATTTTGGGTTACTCCGTATCGGCCTCGATCATATCCTTTTTTTCTTGAATTTTTATTTTAGTAAACATCGTAATGTCTTTTCATGGTTTATGTACAATATTATATATATATATATATATATATATATATATATATATATATATATACCTATCTAGTCTAACGATATCACTGCGTACTGGTTTCCTTTGCCCTTGAATCTCTTTATCCACTGGTTTGTTCTTGTCCTTTTTTTTTTAATTATTTCTTCTCGCTTTTATTTCAACGTCAATTTTTTATAATTCGTGTCCTCTGCTCCATCATTATTTCGTTTAGACGCGCTCCGGGCTGTGCACTCTTGAATGTTAATTTGTTCGTTTTTTTGTTCTCTCGTTTTTCGAACTGGGTAGGGTTCTCGAGGGCGGCCCTTTCGTCCGGGCCCTTACGTCTTCAAGATCGAGCAACTTTTCCAAGATTGGGGAGGGTAAAATATTTTGTTTTGTATGAAAATATAGCGATCAGTTTTTTTTCTTGCAGCGATAAAAAAATAGAATAATTTTGAATCTCTGAATATAGGAATTGAAAAATTGAAACTGGCGAAAAAAAACTGGGAAAAGAAGAGAGAGAGAGAAAAAGAAGAAAAAAAATCGGTTTCGCTTGTTGGAAGGGAAAAAAAGGGCGCAAGAAGGGCCAATTTTTCCGAGACGTCAGAGCGGGCAACGCCCTTGAGCCCTGCTGCACTGTCCCACACATACGCACACACACACGACACTGAACAACGCTCGTTGTGTAATACAATATTCATAATGGCGCAAAATTACGCTCGCTGGTACTGTTATAGTGTATGTTAGTACAATTAGGTACGTGTGGCGAAGGCAGAGAGAGAGAGAGAGAGAGAGAGAGAGAGAGAGAGAGAGAGATTCGCTCGTATATATTCACGAGAGAACGAGGAAAGACCTTTTTTCAACCCTTTTTTTTGCATTTTCCTCTTTTCATCCCTATCCACCCCTGTTCTGCATGCCCCTCTCCTTTCGTTCCTGCTCTCCTCCGACTCCTTCCCTTTTTTCTGACACTCCCAGCCCCATATCTTTCTGTTTTTTTTTATCTGCGGCTCGTTTACCGCATTTCCCCACATCCCTTGTTTTTTTCCGTTTTTTTCCTCACTCGTTGATTTTTCACAGCCTCTCACTGTGACCGTTTTTTTCCGCCCTCCACAGACGTACTTTTTCTCTCATCTTCTCCCGCGGCTGTCAGGTGGAAAAAGTGCAAGCAGAAACAAAAAAATTCTTAATCTTATCGAGGCTTTTTTTTAATTTACAAGTGACATCGATGCTCCTTACGGTGTTGGATCGGGAAAGCTTGGTAGAGAAAGAGAGCGAGAGAGACAGAGGGAAGCCGAGCTTTTTTTTAACGTCTCCCGTTTGAAACCCAAAAGTTTTATCACATTCAATACTTGATTGGAGCAGTATTTTTCGAGATAAATCAGGTGTAAGATTAAAATGGGACACCCGGTATATATATACATCGACATCCAGAAAGCTTGTCTCATATTCATAAAAATGATTTAGCCCGCGTGTATACTTCGAAATTTTCCGCCATTGGGAGACGTTAGAATGAATATTTGAGATTCCCCCAGGTGACACCTGGTTCCCAATCCTTCGCGAAGCCACTTGCATTATTTCGTATTCCCCCGTGTCGCCGTCCCACCGACACACCTGATTCTTGCGCAATTCTCAAGCACTTCCAAATACGAGAGCTTTTCTCTTTCGTGCCAGAATTTCCACCGCCAAGAATATTTATCAAATTCAAACGATAATGATAATAATAAATAATGATCATATGAATCATAATAACAATAACGACAATAATAACAATAATAATAAGGATAAAATGTTTGATAATAATAAAATAATATAATGATAATAATAATATAAAACAATGATAGTTATAATATTTACAAAATAACAAATAATGATAATAATAAAATTTGCAAAAATAGTAACAATAAAAAATATTAATAATAAAAGGGAACAAAATTTCAGTGGTGAGCCATTTTGTTTGTCGGCAGCTCATAGGGAGGATATTCTCGTACGAAATTACGTAACCTACATAACTCACGATGTTAAATGGCGGCAATTGCGCCCTCCTGTTTGTCAACGACATATATGTGTGTGTGTGTGTGTGTGTGTGTGTGTGTGTGTGTATATATATATATATATATGGGACATTCCACGCCATTTCACCTAGCCCGTGACCCCGACCATTGTTTGTTTTCCTGATTTTCTATTATACAATTGTACCCCATGAAAGGATCCACACCAACTTTTAGTTTGTGCTTAATCAGTTTTAATTAGTTTGTTTGATTTGTGCTGATATTAACGTAAACAAAATAATTTTTCATTCATATCCTTTATCTTTCGTTAAATTCCGCACAAATAAAATATAAACTACTTCAGGCCTGACAAAGCTGAATTGGAAATCATAAAGTTATGAATAGCATTATTGGATATTAAGATGATCAAAATCTTCTCAAAAACATATTAATGATTAAAAAAAAAATATAAGGGCAAATAGACCCACGATGAGACTAGTCTTAAAAATCATAGCATGGGTTATTCTATTTAAGAGAATTTTTTGGAAAAAAATTTAAAAGTTAATCGTCCTTAAAAAAATAGTTTTCACTTTGAAAGCACAAAAAAACGTTGACATTGATAATTGATGCTTTTTTCATATTTTTCAACGAAAGTATGCTTCAGAATGAAAAAAAAAATGATATAGTGATATTTTCCGATATGTCAATTAGTTCAGGAGTTGTCAGCGTTTAAACGTTTCCAAAACTTTCAAAATCGACAATGTTAGGAGAATTATAACTCTTTAAAGAGAAGAGATAAAGATCTGAAAATTGGTGTCGATATTCCTATGGGGTACAATTTCACAAAAAAAAAAAAATCAGGATAATAAAAAACGGTCGGGGTCACGAGTTAGGTGAAATGGCTTGGAAGGCCCCATATATATACACATATATGTTTCTGTTGGTATTACCATGTGTCCGTTCGCGTAAAGGCATGACGTACGTTCTCGAGTGGCAATGGCCATAGCGTTGTTTGCTCCAACGTTGGTCATCGTTAGAGCAAGCCGCGGATTAACGTGTGTCCTCAACGGAATTAGTGAGCGAGTTCTGGGCGTTTAGGGCATAGCCCGACATGCACCACTGGATCATTCAAATGAATTTTCCATTCCACTGTGTCCCCCTCTCTCTCTTTCGCTCTCTCGCTTGCTCTCGGGCGTGCAGGGGATGTTTTCCTTCCTTAAGGACAGGTTAACGTTCATGACGATGAAAAATGCGATTTTTTTAAAACACGATTTGCATTCATATGATTTTTTATGACGTTAGACTTTAAGAGATCATCACTGAGTAAAATTTTCAAAAAATCGATTTTTATACTCGCTGTTCAATTTTTGGGGCAAAATTCGAATAATTTCGGTCAGCACAGTTTTTCTTAGAGAAAGTTATTCGAGCAGCGGTGCACTCGAAACTTTAAACGCGCTTTTCACACTCTCAAAGAAAGAGTTTTCAAGCTATCCGTCTCAAATTTTGACACAACATTCATTCTTCATATTTTTTTGCGAAAAACTGTCGCAAAAATAGGTTATATTCGAAACTTTTTTTTTCAAATCGCCACCATTTCGTCAATTTTGATAAAAAAAACTTCATAGTAAGATAGCGGCTTTTATACTGATTAATAATCTCTTTACGAATTTTGTTTCTGATCATATTTACGGCCACAATCGTGTACACCGTGAGGCCTCCTTTTTTTCGAAGATATTTTCAACCGTTAAAAAAATGTGAAAATAAACGTGTAAAAAATTATTTTCTATTGTTCATGAGTGCTTCGATTTGACGTAAAAAAATCAGACTGATTGGCGTATCTTGACTATGGAAAAAAAAATCTCGAAAATCAGCTGTTTTTCGACCCGTTACGCGATGATTATCCCTTAAACGGAGGAATGTAGACGATTTCATGTTCGCGTGAAGGTTTACCGCGGGATTTTCCAAAATCTCGGGGGAGTTTCCGTTTCATGCGGAATGGAAAATGATTTTTGTTTGGGTGTTTTCCTGGTGAGCGTAAGTAACGTGGAATGGTGAAGGGGGCGGGAAATGGAGCAAGGGGGTAAGGGTGGAGAAGATGCGAGAAAGCTTTTTGTCGAGAACAGAAATGCTTTCATTCACGGATAATCCAGATTAGCGTCTTCTCTTATTCGTCTTTTCCCTCGGCATTAACTCTTTCGCTTACTTCTCTCTCCCTCTCTCTCTCTCTCTCTCTCTCCTTCTCTCTCTCCTCCTCCCTCTCTCACCCTTTTTCCGCGTCCCTTGCTACAAAGGATGCTTTTGCGTCTGCAATCAAACGTTCACTCCCCATATCCACAGTGTCCTTGATATATCGAAAAAGCAGATTCGGAGCAATGGCTCTACCGGCTTTACTCGTTTTTTTCAATTTTTTAAAAAATATCATTTCGCTTCCCCCGCGGATTTCTCGGCCTCGAATACCTTCGCGTACCTTTTTTAGCCGTGGACAAAAAAAAATGACCGCCGACGGCGTTGGGAGGGGTCTCGTCTGCATTTTTTAATTTTTATTGTTCCTCTTCCTCGTCTCGACGCGCACAGTATCAATTTTTCGGTTCTCAATGTTTTTCCGCGCACTCGATACATACATACATACATACATAAATAAATATATATATATATATTTATTTATGTATATGTTTTTTTAAATTCGTGCACTGGTTCACATAACTTGGTTTTTTAGTTTGGTTATTTTACACCGAGGATATGTACAAAATGATGAGGGACACGAGGAGACAGCTCGACGATAGGATCGGCCCTGCTGTACCGGTCTGCATCGCTTCCGGTCTCTCACCTGAAAAATATAATTTTGATCGAGGGGAAAGACAAGAGAAACGTATTTTTCTAATGCGGATTTTTTTATAGGTTGGGCACTTTTGTCGATTTTTCGTTTGCGAAAAATATCGCGGTTTCCAAAACTCTCTCTCTCTCTCTCTCTCTCTCTCTCTCTTACTCTCTCTTCGCCTCACTCCTCTCTTGCCACCGTTCTTATACTCCGAAAGATCAGTGAGTTTCATAAAACGAATCGTAATGCAATTTCCGTTACGTCCGCGCCATATCGACGAGACTATAACAGCGAGAAATCTGGAATAGAAAGAATGAGAGGGGGAGAGAGAGAATTTCCTCCACGCTTTATCAGCTCAAGCCAGTTCCCGTACATCGTAAATCCAAGAACACTTCGAGATGATTTCCCTCTTCCTTTCATCCATATATAACATATTTTAATGTGTCATTACATATATATGTATATACACGGGGTGTCCTGTTATGAATGGATAATCCTGCAACTGCCGATAAGCCAGATCATGTCCTGCTATATGCTGGAATTTCAGTTTAGTAAAAGTCCCACGGTGTTCGAGATTTTGGACTTTATGTTACTTAAAAAAAAATCATCTGCTTTTGACTCCTTGCATGCCATTTATACAAATGATATGAATCGACAATAAATAAGCAACTTTTTGAAGTAATTGGCACGATATGCGGAGTACATTTTGTTTTACACCGCAGGCTATCAAAGTCAGATGTTTGAATTGTTTTGTATGAAAATTCTGCATAAGATCTTTCCAATAAAGTTTCCTTAACATCCAAGGTTCAAAAGAACATTTTTCTTGGTAAAACAAATAACCAAGAGTATTTTTTATAAAACCGGGTCAAAAAGAGATGATTTTTATCTCGAAAACCGTAGGACTTTTACTGAACTGAAATTCCAGCATATAGTAGGACATGATCTGATCTGTCGACAGTTGCAGGATTTTCCATTCGCATCAGGACACCCTGTATATACATGGAGAGAGAGAGAGGGTGAGGCGCAGAGATGAAAACTATTGGAGTTTCCCAACTAGGTATATGTTCATAGATATAGAATAAGTCGAGATTCTCAAATTTGGCGTATTATTATGCGAAGGTCTCGAGCGAAACGCGAACCCGAACTTTACGACTTTGGATTATTAGACTGTGCGTCGCGAAGCGCCCTCTGTTCCCACCCCGAAGAAGATTTAAGCCCGGAGCCTGAATTAGAAGGTCCCAAACATCCTTTTTTATTGCTTAAGGAGGTTGGAGCGTTAGCCACAATCCAAGGTTAAATTTAATAAAAAATACATGTTATTGTTTAGACTATACTGAGTCTTTACGAATTTTTTGAACTTTTTTCACCACTAAACACCAGAGATAAAAAAATAGTTCAATGTATGTCATTAAACGTGCGGTTAGATGGGCAAGACGTTCACACTAAAGGTTATGTAATTTTTTGTATTATTTAGCACCAAGATAAACCATTTGTAACAACGGATTAACCCAAACTGAACCTTTGTAAACATTTTAAAAAAAACTCAAAAATCTCAACTGACTCAACTGAATCTCTCCAACCTCCTTGAATCGATAGATAAACTATCCAAGAATATATTTACGAAGTTACGGAGGCCAATTGTAAATATTTTCGAAGATACAAGGCCAAAAGTAGAGAAGCGATTGATATTTGATCTTGATAGTTCCTCCTATTGAAAACATTGAAGCGCGTTTTCTCCAGATTTAAGTTTCACGATTTTTTCGAATTGACGGGCGTGATAGCAAAAAAACTAAACTACCTATTGAATCAAACAAAAATTTATTTTCTTCGGTATAAAAATCTCTCCTAAGTGAATTTAAAAAAGTCGTTGAAAAAGTATTTTTAAATAATTTTTATAGCACGATAGTGTTTTTTACACTTTTTTTTCAAATCTGAGACAAGCTATAATTTCACGATTTTCTCAGATTTGTCTTTATTCTCTCAGAAGAAAAATATATGACGCTTCGCGCCAAATTCTCGCCACGCGGATGAAGCAGGGGAACAATAATTGGGTAATAATTCGGAGGGGTGGGGGGAGCGAACGTGCTCGCGCTTCGTAAAATCGAGACTCTACTGTAACGATCTCTACGGCTCTGCATTTACAAGAAACACCACTTGAGTGTCCGTTTTTAATTTAGCTGGAACTCGCATATGTGATAAAGTATTAGCAACTATTAGACACGATTTTTTTAACGGCGGAAAAACGGTTTTAAGGGAGGGAAACAACCCTCATAGAAAGGCGTGTCATCGGTTGGTTTTCATCCACAAGGTTAACCTAAATTTAATTTAGGCTAAAAATAAAGAAATACATATTTCAGAATTTTTCGAAACTCATCCCCAAAAAAGATTAAACGGGGGATGTACGTTTGTATGTGAGTTTCGTTATTTTTCAAGTTAAAACCTTGAAAATTGGTATTTATCCTTTCAATTCAAAATAAAGACAGACGTGTTTAGGATTTTCCGAAATTCATCCTCTAAGCGAGTTGAATAAGGGTTGAAAGTTTGCATGGAAGTCTGTCAGTTTTGAAGTTAGAAATATAAAACTTGGTATTAGAAAAAAATTATTTGCTACAGCTTTTTTCGAAAATCATCCCCTAAGGGAGTAAAATATGGGTAGAAGGTTTTATGGAAGTCTCTCACAAGGAACATCCCTCAGGTGACACCCTTCGATTTTGTTGAAATTTGGATATGTTATAAAACACCGAAAACTAAGCGATACGTATTTATTTATCGGCGGAAAAACGATTTTAAGGGGTGAAACCACCCCTCGAAAAAAGCATCTCTAGGGGTGGTTCACCCCTTAATCTTTTTTACAATGTCACTATAGTGGATTTTTCATTGCTTCGGAATAGAAGAATTTTCGTCTTTGTTTTATCAAAATCGGTGGACTCCTTGTGTGTGAAACTGCTATATTACCCCTAGAGATGCCTTTTTTCTAGGGGTGGTTTCACCCCTTAAAACCGTTTTTCCGCCGATTAAAAAAAATACGTATCGCTTACTTTTCGGTGCTTTATAAAATATCCAAATTTCGACTAAATCGAAGGGTGTCACCTGAGGGATGTTCCTTGTTAGACTAATAAGGAAGGTCGATCTATCCGATTTCAATGAAATTTGGCATAATTGTAGAATGGCTAAAAATAGGCGACATGTATTTTTTTATATCTGCCGAACCCGATTTCTAAGGGTTGAAACGCACCCTCGGAAATTGGGGTGTTGTTCGTTCCTCGTCGATAACGTTTTAACGGTACGAAATATGAAAAATAATCAAATCACAACAATGTTTATTTTTTCATGTACTATACATTGAAGATGAGAACGATAACGTTGTCGACGAAAAACGAAAAACACCCTTATTTTCGAGGGTGGGTTTTCACCCCTTAAAAATCGGGTTCCGCCGATTAAAAAAAAAAATACGTGTCGCCTATTTTTACCCATTCCACAAGCATGCCAAATTTAATCGAAGTCGGAGAGATCGACCTTGCAACCTTTCCTTGTGAGATGATCAGCTTACTTATTTTTATTTGTGTTTTTAATTCATTTGTATTTATTTTGATAACCACGCGGGCGAAGTTGCGGGCGAAAGCTAGTCACATATATGAGTTTCAACAAAATCGAAGGCGGACACTCCAGTGATGTACCTTGTTAGTCTTATAGGCGTTTTTTTCTCTTACTCACCGTTGACCACGTGAACTCTGATCGAGGCTGTATTAGCGTTGCTCGGCTTGCAGCTGTATTCGCCGGAATCCGTGGGCTGTGCCGACTGTATCAGTAGCCACGATGTCGTGACGTCGGTACCCTTCTCAGTTATAACGGAAACCCCGCCACGCGGGCTGTCGTAGCTCAGCACGTTGTCGTCGTAATACCAGAATATATAGGCCGGCGGCTCCGAACTGAATCTTATCGCGCACGTCAGATTTATCGTGCTACCGGCACCCACGTACAATTCCGGTGCCCCGAGTATCGCTGCCGTTGGCACTGTTTTTGTTTTTGTCGTTTTGTTTTGCAAACCCAAAATCAGATGAAAAATCAAAGAAAAATCATTTTAAAATTTGTGAAAAGTTAATTAAAAATCAATGATAAATCAAAGTAAAATGAAAGAAAAATCAATAAACAATTGCACCGAGGAAATGCCCAATTGATTAACGGGCTACATCTACCTAGGTGGGTAAAAAATGGCATTTTCAAAAAATGAAACTTCATTGAAAACTTTCGATTTTGCGAAAGTGAGCATTTTGTTCTAAATTCGTCCGGGTCAAAATGACCCAGTGTGTCGAAGAAGGGTTAATGGGCTATAACAGTGTGACACTTTCAAAAAATCGTTTTTTTTGCCTTTTTCGACAGTTTATACTTTCAAGAATTCCTGTATAAATTTCAAGGCCGCATCTCTATTATTTTATCTTGCAAAAATCGATAGTTAAATCTTTAAACGCGTTTTTCTCGAAATGAGATTTTTCAAATTTGCTGACATTGTAACTCGAAGAGCAATTACCCGATTGATTTGAAATTTGGACTGAGTACTCTTGAATATATTTACTTTACAATGACTTAGGATATTTTTGATTGGATGAAAATTGACGATTTGGCATTGAAGAAAACGACCATTTTATCGGCAAGAAAACAGAATTTTTTTTCTTCATATTACGCTATTTTGTTAGTTTTTGATATTTTTCGAAAATCCTACGTCATTGTACAGGAAATACCTTCCAGTTTAACAACATTTTTTCCCTTTTCAATTTCAGCTACTCAATCGGCCGGAATCATGTTAGCAGTGTAACTTTTTTTTTCGCGCCTCCGAAGGCAGCGTATAAGTCGCTTGGAGCTCAATATTTTTCTATGAAAATATTATGCAATATAGGTCAAATATAGCCAAATATATTCTTAATTTTCCGAAACATTTAATTAAGTACTTTTCTGGCAAAAAATTCCCGAAAATAACCCAAATTTTCAGCGTCCACACTGGTATAGCCTCTTAAAGGCTCTCAAAATATGTACTTTTGTGTTAAAAAAAATGCGTCTCTTTTTCCCCAGCCGTTTCCTAAAAAAATCGGAAAATGACCATTTTTTGGGCCTCCAAGTAGATGTAGCCCCTTAACACCGTAAGCTTTTTTTCATTTTGTACTTGTAAGTAGAAGAAAAATCGTGCTCGTTTTGCGGTTACCAGCAAAGACGTTGGTACCTGCGAAAATGGTCGTTGCAATTTGTTTGAAAAATACGAACCAACAACGTTGAGACGAAACTGATGAGACTTTAGTGGGCTCGTGGATATTTGACACTCGTAAATCCCTTGATCTCGCTCCTGCGCCCACTTTATGCAGAGCGTCCATTCCGTCCACTCGCTGTTCTGTCCGGATGTTTGGCCGTGCAAGGCCTGAAACCGCTGATCGCTCGTGTAGGTGTAAGCCCCTGCAGTTAGTATGTGTATGTCTCTGTGCCTGACCCACGATACCTGCGAAAAAATACCTCGTTCTTCATTTTCCAAAACGTTTGATAAATCAATCGGAAAAAATCATAAAACAAAATGAAATAAATAAGTAAAATTCGACGGAAATGGGGTCATCTTGACCCCATTTTTTTTTCAACTGTCTGTATCGCAAAACGGGGTAATCTATTCGGCCACAGTGCTCGAATGTTCCCCCATTCTATAGATGCACTGTAAAAAATGATATGAAATTTACAATACATTTAAGATACAAAGGAATTGAATTTTACGAACTGAGTAGATGATATTAAATTTGAAACACTTGTACCGTAAATTTAAAACAGGAACATGAAATTCTAACGAGGATATAGAATTTAATAGACGCAACATGGAATTTCAAAAACAAGTTTGTAAATTTGTGGGAAATGTATTGCATTAACCCGTGTTTTCCTTTGAAAATTACTACAGATGTATAATAAATCAACTATAAAAAACAGAGCATTGACAATACAAAACAAGTTTGAAATTTATTTACAGCTGCCTGAAAAATATAATATATGTGAAACGGAATTTTACGATACGTACAATGCATGATCACAACAGATTTATTTAAAAGAGCGAAAGTGGAATTGAAAAAAAAATCATAAACTCTGATGAAAATCACATGAATCAGTGTGAAAATTGTATTAAATTTACACTACATTTAAGGCACAAAAGAATTGAATTTTACGAACTCAGTAAATGAAATTGAATTTAAGACACTTGTACCGTAACTTTAAAACAGGAACATGAAATTCTAACGTGGATATAGAATTTAATAGATGCAACATGGAATTTCCAGGACAAAAGCCACTGAGAATAACAATTGTTTGTCAAAAACAAATCACAGTTAAGTTGAATTTAATGTGTTCGTATATTAATATTGAAGAAACATTTCATGATTTTCATAATTATTAACCCGGACGATATCTCAAAATCACATGAATTTCAAATACATGCGTGCAGTGGACAGAGATGGGCGCGCGGTCGGTGTACGGGCTCGGCGGTCACTGAAGTTAAGCAGTATTGGAGGCTGCCAATACTTGGAGCGGTGACCGCTTGCCCGTGCACTGGTTTGCGCATCAACTTCTGAGTGGGAGGCAGTTTTTCTGAGGATTTTTCAGGATTTTTTAAATATTTCGAAAAAAATAATGATCTTTTGCATACAAGTACGTATTTTTCAACGCATCTTCTACTTTGAACGAATGTTTGGGCATGTCATTTTTGTTTTTCTCGAAAAATACATTTTGGGTCATAAAATAAGGATCATAGGCTAAAAAAAAGTCTCTAAAAAAATGCATTTTACCGAACTACAACGATCAGAAAAATCGTCTGGGGTCCCATCGACCCCATATGTAGTCAGAGGTTCGTAGCGGATATTTGCAGTCGAAGGGTTAAGGGGAGGTCACCGTCGAGGCATGGAAAATGGATGAACTTCGGGATTTTTTTTTAAATCTAAAATAAATACTTTTTATGTCCGACTTCCACATTCTTATTCGCTCAAGCTACTCTCCTAGCGACCGGAAATAATCTCTCCTCACTTTCTGCCTTTATCTCGCTTCCGTAGGCGCATCAATGATGATTTATTCGAAAAAAATGTGTCTCCGGCTGCGTCCCTCGCAATCCGCGTGAATCTGAGGATCCACGCGGATGTGCCCCCCCCCCCCCGTGGGAGAGGGGGGGGGGTGCCCCTCACCCACATGCGACATCGATCTTTCGAGATTCGCACGACTATTAATTGGCAATATTCCATCTTAATATTCGGCTACATGGATCGGGAGTTAGACGTTATGGAAGATTGTCCTTCCCTAGCACCTTTCACTCATCCGTTTCAGCCCCCTCTCGTCGCGCCTTAAATTTCTCGCGTCATCCTCGATCTCCTTCTTCGTCTCCGGCTCAACGGATATTACAGGGAGGAATGGTCCAGAGAGTGCCATTTACTTCTTCCATTTCCTCGACTTTCTGGCCCGAGACTCGAACTTGATCGATCTCAACCTCGTAGAACGACCAATCACAATCCACGTTGCAGTTTCCATCCCCTTCCACCTCTCTCGCCCAACCGCTATTACAACCGCTATACAAACTCGGAATGTTTATAAATATATTTCCAGTCGACCCGATTGCGTAATTCAATTTCCCCGAAAATAGAATCAATACGAGAAGAAACGGGGGCTTCGAAAATTTAACGATAAATTTAATAATCCGGGCTGCTAAAGAAACGGTGCCTCGGAATGACCTGACATTTAAATGATTAATAAAACGTATTGTTTATTTGAAAAGTATAAATATTTTTATTTCAATATAAGGGACAAACGTTCAGGTTGTAAGTGGAACACAATATTCGATAAACGGCATAAACGACATGGACTTGGAAGACATATTTGTTCAACAAAATGGCGCAGGCTGCCATACTGCGTGCGAAACAATGCAGTTATTGCAGACGAAGTTTCAGGGTCCTGTTATCTCGCGCCGCGGTGATGTGAATTGGCCACCAAAGTTCACCTAAGGGGGTGAAAGGGGGTGGCGAAGTTTGTAGGGGAATTCATATTTTTATGGTCAAAATTACTTGAAAGTTGGTATCAATGGTCTTTGACACAATTAATAAGACACGTATTTTGGCGTTTTCCAAAATTTAATCCTCAAGGGGGTGAAAGGGGCTGGCAAAATTTGTACGGGAAATAATATATTTATGGTCAATTTTACTGGAAACTTGGTATTAATACTCTGTGACACAATTAATAAAACACCTATTTCGGTGTTTTTTAAAATTCAACCCTTAAGGGGGTGAAATGGACGGGCAAAATTCGTACGTGAAATAATATTTTTATGGTCAAAATTACTTGAAAGTTGGTATTAATGGTCTTTGACGAAATTAATAAGACACGTATTTTGGCGTTTTCCAAAATTTAATCCTCAAGGGGGTGAAAGGGGCTGGCAAAATTTGTACGGGAAATAATATATTTATGGTCAATTTTACTTGAAACTTGGTATTAATACTCGGTGACACAATTAATAAAACACCTATTTCGGTGTTTTTTAAAATTCAACCCTTAAGGGGGTGAAATGGACGGGCAAAATTTGTACGTGAAATAATATATTTATGGTCAAATTTACGTGAAACTTGGTATTAGTGCTCTGTGACACAATTGATAAAACACCTATTTCGGTGTTTTTGCAAATTCAATCCCTAAAGGGGTGAGAGGGGCTGCCAAAATTGTCATGGTCAAATTTACTTGAAACTCGGTATTCATGCTCTTTGACACAATTAATAAAACACGTAATTCGGTGTTTTTCAAAATTCAACCCTTAAGGGTGTGAAGGGGTCTGGCAAAATTTGTACGGGGAATAATATTCTTGTGGTCAAATTTACTTGCAACTTCATATTAATGCTGCTTAACACAATTAATAAAAGACGCATTTTAGCGTTTTTCGAAATACAACCCCTAAACGAAAGGGGGTGGCAAAGTTTGTACGGAAAATAAAATAAAAATCGGATTCAATTTACTTAAAACTTTGTATAACTGCTTCTAGACACAATTAATGAAATATCAGCGTTTTTCGAAATACATTGCTTAAGAGGAAAAGAGGGTAGCAAAAGTTGTATGGTAAAATAAATATCTGATCAGATTTACTTGAAACTGTGTATCAATGCTCTTCAACATAATTCTACGTGTTCGTTACTGGAACATATCAGGAGCAGATTTTATTAAGGAGCATTCAATACAAGTCTACGCGAGCAAAGCCGCGGGCGGAAAGCTAGTATTTTATATAAAAACACAATTTCAATAATAAGTCATTTATACATACTTCAACATGCATATAGATCTTAAATCACAAGAATCATTATTTTTATTGTACAATTATTACAATCGACCAAATTCATCACGTTTATCTTACTTATGTTTTAATAATTTATTTGATGAGTAATTTATAAATACCACTACATATATAATTACAACAAATATCATTTTTATTGTAAAATGTTCTAGGATCCTTTTTTTTCGTATCTCATTTTTTTTTCGAGAAAATCCGATTTTGCTCTCTCGGTGAGATTTCGATCGGAGATCCTCGTGATCAGAGAGGCTGGCACATCCTCGAGGAATATTAATCTCCGGTCGGTACGAAGGGACCAAGTGCGACGGGGGCTTTCTTCAGAAATGCGAAGCTTCCTTGGCACGTTCCTCGATGTAGAAAATACTTGAGAATCCTTTCTCGAGCGCACCAATGTCTTGAATATCATATATGTATATCTACTATTGATATATATATACTATATGTATGTGTATATATATACAAGTTCGATATTCACACCGAGGGCTCATTTTCTCACTCTCTCATTCTCGCTCGCTCTCTCTCGGCATGCAACGTATAACGTATATCGGGAAAGCCTTAAGATCTGGTGTGCATACCCATCGCCCTGCTCCTTGTCTTTCTCTTTTATTTCTTTTCATTTTTTTTCTTGCCCTTCCATATCAGCCCGCGCTACGTACATTCCCACCTTATCGCATATACGCATTTGAATATATCGGGAACCCGGCGCCATTTAGAAATATTTGCGAGAGCGTCTTGCCTCCTTTTCTTTCATACTCGTATTATCGGAAGACCACTGCACTCGCCTAATTGGAGTAATTTAAACAAATATCGACCGAGCCCAAATTTTAAATTCAGTAAAAAAAAAAATACGTATGAAATAATTCGTAAATTGAACATTTTCGAACGCAAAGAAGCGTACGATAACGAACATAATTGAACCTAAACAGAGCCAAAACAATGTTAGGTTGAATATAAATAAGTATGGAAGGATTTATCAAATGAGGTTTAAAATTGTTTTAAGCGAGGCGATTTTTCTGTCGTGAAGAAAGAGTGGTGTTCAAAAATTATTTTATGAATGTATGTATATATATATATATACTTTTTTCATAACTATATAATAAAATTATAACTATATAATTAACTCATAACTATATAAAAAATTATAACTATATAATTTTTTTCACTTTGAAGCACACTTTCGTTAAAAAGTATGAACAAATTATCAATTGTCAATGTCAACGTTTTTTTTGCTTTGAAGGTGAAAACTATTTTCTAAAAGATGGCCTTTTTTAATTAAAAAAAAATTCTCTAAAATAGAGTGTTTCATTCTACAATTTTTAAAGCTAGCCTCATTGTGGCCATTTTTTCGTCTATTTTTTTCGCATTAATGTCATTTTTTTAGAGGGTTTTATCATTTCAACTTCCAATAATGCTACTAATGATTCTGTGATTTCCAACTCGGCTTCGTCGGGCGTGAAACGGTTTATTTCTAATTGGTGCTGAATTAAAATTAAAAAAAAAGTATTTTTATTCAAAATATTATTTTTTCGTTAAATTCCGCACAATTTAAAACGAGCCTGCGGTATAAAAAAAATGTACTACGTATATCATGCCGATTACTTTAAAAAGATGCTTAGTTATTGTCGATTCACATCATTTGTAGAGCTGGCATCCGAAAAACCAAAAGCAGATTATTAAAAAAAAAATAACATGTTGCCTAAAATCCCGAAAACCGTGGCACTTTTACTAAACTGAAATTCCAGCATATATATATATATATATATAAGGGTGGTCCTTATTTTTGGTAATTTCGAATTTTACTGCTCGCACCGGCCAAAAAGGTTACTAATGTATATAAAAAAAGTACGTGAAAAGCGCAGCCTGTGAGTTAATTTTAAAGGGTGCCTCCAAAGGAGTTAATTTTTCCATTTAATTAACATGGGCGTATGGACCAGTTGCGGTATATTTATTTTGTCTGATTTGATATTGCTCCGAAAAATTTGAAACTTACTGAGTGTCTCTATTACAGTTATAGGGACTTCAGAAAAAAATAAGAGACTTTTAGCGACACAAGTTTTGTACACACCGTCCCGTTAGACTTTTCGTGGAAATCACTTATTGTACACTTTCGTCAAAGAGTCGAGGAATCACGGGCTTGGTAAATTCTCTGTAGTGCTACGCGCTACTGAGAACTAAAGGGTAGGAGAAATGTTTTGTTTTAATATGCACTCACTTCTCAGTAATGCCACGCAATGAGAGCAGGAAGACTGATTTTTGTTTGCGAGTTGTTCAAACTGTAAGGCAGCAGTTGTTTGAAAACGTTGATCATCTAATGGCATATACCAGGTGTGTAAGTATGAAACCGGAATTTTTTTACAGAAAAAACACGTTTATTGTAATGATATGATACAAAGTATCATATCATTACCGTACGTACATCCGCCAGTTGTTGTTGTGTTTGAGCGTTGTCTTCGTCCAACAAGGCTTGCAGGTCAGCGTCTTCAAACTTTTTCGGTGATCTTCCACGTTCTTCGTTCCTCACGTCAAAATCGCCACTTTTGAACCGTTTGAACCACTCGAAACACTGTGTTTTACCGAGAGCATGCTCACCAAACGCCTCCACAAGCATTCGATGCGATTCGGCTGCGGTTTTCTTCAGATGAAAACAGAAAAGTAGTGCTGTCGGCAAATCGTAATTTGTTGGCACAAAACTCGACATGTTTATCTCTAATAAACTAATGCTACTGAATGAAACTCGTATTATTGTGAGTTGGAAATCTTTGTCGGATATCAATACAATAACAAGACACCGCTGACGTGATGTGTCGGTAACTGCATCGACATCTAGCGCCACCTATGGGCAAATTCCGGTTTCATACTTACACACCTGGTACATGAATTCTCAACGAATATTACGTCAAGATTTATATTTAATTGGCAATATTTCATTTCAAATTCTTGGATATCAATTGCCGTTGAAATCACAAGCTTTGAAAGTTTTCTTTTTTCATATGCGGGTTTTAAAATCAAATGCGCGAGGAAGTGCGGAAATAACATGGACCGAAGTCAGTGTTTTTTAGCGAAAAGCTGGTTTGCCTACACAAGAAACACACCACTGCATTGACAAAATATTAAAGTTATACAGTGAATATCGCGCTTTACAAAAAAAAAAACAAGGTGAAACCAAGTAATCGCAAAAAAGAGCATGATTTTGTTTCGTCCTTAAAAAAATCTGTTCGATACTGCTCACGCGAATGTTCTTGACATGATTGATTCAAATAAAAAATACTTTCTACTGAATCAAAGAAAAGATGGAAGGATTGGATATACTGCCAACATCGAAGTCGACTACGATGAAGAAGGGAAAGAAATCCAAGTTAATCCAATTCCAGGTATGAAAACACGTTTTGTTATAATTTGTTCACATCAATTACGGGAGGCCAGGGCTTGAAAATTCGTAAAAAACAACGCGACCTTCGCACCTGCAGCTCCAAATAACGATCTGAAGTTAATTAAAATACTACCGGATTACCAACCAATCGACAAAAAGATTGCTGAGGTCTCGTTGTAAAAAAAATGAAAAATCATTTGTGGTACTTGAATGCAGATACAGCTACGATGGCATTTTTCGATGAAACCTTATCAGCTGATGTAAAAAAAACAAATGGTATCGATGCTCGGTAAAGTTGATGACAATGTTGAATGCCCTAAACACGTAGAAGTCCGAGATATGAGAGATTTGTTCAATTTAAATGTGGATTCGTTCATATCAGCGTTATCGTTGGGATTTTTCGAACGATTCGGCATAAATCACAATTTCTTCAAGAATGATCCGATACTGTAGTCTGACGATATGGATTATAAAGCAGCTCTCCATCTGGTTAGTAATCTAAAGGTGGTTAACGATACTGCAAAAAGAGCAGTACAATTAATCAAAGAGTACAACAGCATACTCACGACTGACAGTGAGCAAAAGCGGATTATTTTGCAAATAGTATAGAATTGGAGAAAAAGAGTGCCTGATTGACTATTTACTGATTTACTATTTCCTATACTATTTTGCAAATATTATAGGATTGGGGAAGACGAGTGCCAATAAAAGAATTTTCATAAAATGCAGCGTATTGTCTTTATGTATCGCATTTATACATTGTAATATATGTACTATTTCAAAAATTGTAAAATCCCAATTGTTACGCAATAAAAAAACATAGCTTTGATTGATAAAAATTAATTTTAATTTTTTTTTGTAACAATATTTGTTCAAACAATATTTTATGTTAGCCAAGCGGTTCGTACAAAACTTGTGTCGCTAAAAATCTCTTATTTTTTCTGAAGTACCCATAACTATAATAGAGACACTCAGTAAGTTTCAAATTTTTCGGAGCAATGTTAAATCAGACAAAAAAAATACACCGCAACCGGTCCATACGCCCATGTTAATTAAATGGAAGAATTCACTTCTTTGGAGGCACCCTTTAAAATGAACTCACAGGCCGCGCCTTTCACGTACTTTTTTGTATATACATTAGTAACCTTTTTGGCCGGTGCGAGCAGTAAAATTCGAAATTACCAAAAATAAGGACCACCCTAATATATATTAGACTGATTAAAAAAAAAAATTTCCTTCTGGATTCTCGTGCTATTGTTGGGCACTGATAAAACAAAATTTCTCTAAAAAGATGGGCGCGGTCACTCAATTTTTCGAGGTGGCTATCTCGACTTTTTTGTATTTGAATTTTTTTAACGAACGTATTGCATTTAAGCATAGTCATGGCTTCGGATTACGGATAAAAATCACATCCAGCAGCTTTTTCGTAACAAAAATAAACTCTAACAATTTGAAAAGGGTGCAATATTCACAATTCAAATCCAGGTAGATCAATAATGGCGTCTATACTACTCTCGTTATTCATGTAGATTTATTTATACGCATTAACATTTTGCACTTTTTACGAAAAATTAAATTATAAGCTTTTATTCATAAATCGTATATTTAAATTTTCAAAATGCTACGCTTATATTATCTTTAAACTCATTTACATTTCTTCCCAGCCATTCTCAAGTTCGTTAACATTTTGGGCAGAAAGAAAATGTGCAACGTTGAACAGTTTGTCCAAATCTCTCTTAAATTTACGCTCCTTCGATATTTGTGACGGCAAATTCTTTTTAACTCGATTTAAAAAAAGTTGTTTCCAGACTAGATGGAGTTTTATTGATTTCAAGATTGCGTTATTCAATCGAGGCGTTGGAATTTCAGCACATTTCCATTGTTCGAAAATTTCTTTCATCGTTTCGTGTGCACTTCGACGTATGGTCAGTTTTTCTCTGTTATGTTTGTAAAAGAACAAACTCAAAACTTTTCCGATTTTTATCCGTAATCCGAAGCCATGACTATGTTTAAATGCAATACGTTCGTTAAAAAAAATTCAAATACAAAAAAGTCGAGATAGCCACCTCTAAAAATTGAGTGACCGCGCCCATCTTTTTAGAGAAATTTTGTTTTATCAGTGCCCAACAATAGCACGAGAATCCAGAATTTTTTTTTTTTTTTTAATCAGTCTATGATATCAGTCTAATATATATATATACACACTTGGGCGAATGATTTTCAATTTTTTATCGACCCTTGCAATATGTTCAGTTCTCAGCATCACGGAATGCAGCGTAGATTAATTTTATATATATATATATATCTATATCTCAGACAAATCCACACGCGCTATACCTACAGACAATATTCATGTTCTGGACATATCGTATACTGACAATCGCATAGCCTCAGAGGAACCCTTTGCTTTTACATTCTTACCCTTCGCGGCTTCAATGGGAAAATCCGCGAAGGAACCCTTGGCGACCAGATGTCGTATTACTAAATAGTTTTACTATTGGAAAATCCGCGGCACGGCGTCTGGCGACCAAGTGTTGGATTGCTAGATCGCTTTATTGTCGAAAAATCCAAGGTACGGCGTCTGGCGACCAAATGTTTTATGACGGATTGACCGTCAGGGTTTTTTTTGCGCGAACCTCCGAGTGAGCACTGCATCCCAACGCTTCGTGCTTACCTGCGGGGGACGCGACCCCTTTCAGCCAATGAATATTTGCAAAATCTCGTAATGTAAGGGTCAACCAATGAGGAATGCGTGATACAAACTCTCGAAGCCATCTTTACCTCCCTCCAACGAGAGAGCTAAAAGTTCGAGAGTTTGCATTTTCTATATAGTTCAAATCAGTCTTAACTCAACAAGCGCGACAGACACAACTAGCTGCTCGCCTACAAAACCTTTTAACTTCGACTCGTGAACTTCGACACGGACAAGAACTCATCTTGATCCCTGACTCGAACGAACACATCACACGATCCAAACTACTAATTATTTTGTACAACTATTTGTCATCAGCAATAGTTTTTGTTTTCTTCTTGTTATTAAAGTATATAGTGAATTAAAAAGAAAGTGTAAATCCCAATCTTAATTCATTTTTTCCCATCGTTCCTCTCGGGTCAACTTCGTCGTCAGGAACAGTTTCGGGAGATGACATCGACGTACCGACAGGTATAACTGGGACTTACAACCCCAGCAAGCGCCTCGCAAAAATATCGTGAGCTCCCGCGTCGGTTACCCCGAACATTTAATGGTCCTTCGAGCCGGATCGCTAGCGAATAAAACAGTCATTCGAAGTGAAAGGTGAAACAAAAACCTATCGCGAGTGCGTATCCTGAAGAGCCTTGAGCCAGGAAACCCAACTACGCTAAGAATCGTAACGTCGGTGAACGGAGCGGAGCTGAAAACGCCAAAAGGCATCACCTACCGCGGAAACCCAACACCGGTCACAAAATCAAAGGAAACACTTCGAGAGTGCGTGCTGTGAGAGGAATCAATCCACCACACCCAACTACTCGAGGAAGCATCCACAATCTGTGAACAACGAGGAGCTGAGATAGCATCATCGCATCCACCTACCTACACCGAAACTCACCGGACGTCAAAGGTAAGCTCATTACATAAAGAGTCGCCAAAAAATTATATTTTCCTTTACCTTTGCATCGCATCTCGATTTCGAACAAAATGCCGGGAACTGAGTTGACGGAAGCACAGAAGGCGCAACGAGCAACCCTTGTACAAGCGCGTGGTCAAATTAAAACGAGAATCACAAAATTAAAAAATTATCTCGAAAGGTCCGGGCCGCATGCGAATACCGAGTACATTAGTAAAAATCTCGAGAAAATTGACGAAGCCATCGCGGACCTCCCACGCATCCAAGATGCGCTCAAGGTCATTGAACCTATGATAGATCATGACGCAGTGGAAGAAACTGTAATGGACGAATACGAAGAAATGCTCGTGCTCGTCCGAAAATTTAGAGAGCCAAACCGTGGAGCAATTGTAGACAGACAAGTTCCAAACCCCGATCAGCGACCAACATCTACCGTATCAAATGCATCAGCGGAATACTTCGTATCGTTACCGAGGGTTGACGCGAAAAAATTTGACGGAAAATTGGAAGATTGGCGAACGTATCGGGACTGGTTTGTTCAGACAATCCACAATCGAAACGGCTTATCAGACGCGCAACGTCTCGACTATTTAAAAAGAACGCTCGCCGGCGAAGCCGGAAACTCGATCAGCGCCTTTCAAGCGACAGATGAAAATTACGCAGTAGCCTGGAGTTTACTCGAATCCACGTACGACATAGAGTACATCTTGATTCTTCGTCATTATGAATTATTGATGGAAACTCCCGCAATGAAGAAAAATTCCGTCGACGAGATCAGGAAATTACTGAATAACGTTCAAACGCAAATCCTTGCCATGAAGGCACTCGGAGAAAGGATCGAAAACTGGAACACTCCGATCGTGCACACCATTCTGAAAAGATTAGACAAGGACACTGCGAGAGAATGGAACAGGAAAATCCAAGGCACTAAAATGCCTAGATACGAAGATATGTTGCGCTTTCTGCGAGAAGAAGCGACGCGACTCACACCCATGGCTCCGTCAGGATGCAACCAGCCTTCGCCATCGACTCCAAAATGGCAAGGAAAACCCAAAGGAGGGAATGAAGGTCAGAGACATCAAAAGGTTCAGGCACTCCTGACCTCCACGGATGGAAAATCCTGTCCGCTGTGCAAGGAAGAGCATGGAATCATAGGATGTCAAAAATTCCTGTCGTTAGCTACATCCCAGCGAATCCAAGAGGCTCGGAAGGCATCTTTGTGCTTGAATTGCCTGAAGTCTAACCACAAGACTCATCACTGTCGATCGCCGGCCTGTTCTACGTGTTTGAAGCGTCATAACACACTCTTACACTTGACGGAAGAAGAATTGAACGCGTTAAGGACGTCGTCAGCATGACTAGAGCCGATCACAGCCTCAGACGCGCAAGCGGTTACAGCACTCGTAGCAACCCTCCCTACTAGAGACATAATTGTCACCGCAGTTATTCTCATACGAAATAACGTGCAACAAGCTATTCAATGCCGCGCAGTATTAGACACCGGATCCAGCTCTAATTTCATGACGGAATCTCTCGCTAAAAGGCTAAAACTTCCACTGGAGAAGTTCAATGTCCCCATCGAAGCCATTAACAACGCTCAATCGAATTCGAATTATCTGGTAAAGGCCACAATAGATTCAAGAATCACCGGATACTCCAGAACGCTCAGCTTTCTTACGGTCACAAGTTTAGGTGGTGCACTCCCCATTGAACCGATAGATAGAGGCCGTCTCGATATTCCGAAGCACGTGGCATTAGCCGATCCGAAATTCGATCAACCAGCGCCGATAGATCTATTATTGAGCGCCGGCACAACGCTTTCGCTACTTTGTCAGGGACAGATTAGACTCAACGGCCCCGATGCGCCCGACATAATTATGCAAGAGACAAAACTCGGTTGGATCATCGGGGGAAATGCTCTGTCAAAGGGACCGTCGTCGAAGAAACAATCGCTTCAAAACTACTACGCTAGCGCCGAACGAGAATTGCGAGACTTCTGGGAGATGGACGACATCAATGCGAACAAACACCTGTCGAAAGAGGAACAAGCTTGCGAGAAGCATTTCGAGAGGCATGTTTCACGCACACCGATAGGCCAATATGTAGTCGCGCTTCCGTTTAACAGCCGTCAGCCAGAATTAAAAGATGGTCGCCACTTGGCCGAAAAACGGTTCAACTCACTTCTCCGTAAATTCAAACGTAATAGCGAATTTGAAAAACAATACACTGCCGTTATGCAAGAATACATTGATCTTGGCCACATGTCTGAAGTGCCAGAAGAGTCCGCAAGAGAACACGGATTCTACTTGCCTCACCACGCGGTCATAAAAGAGGCGAGCCTTACCACAAGGTTACGAGTAGTGTTCGACGGATCGGCGAGAACCGATGACTATCCAACATCGCTCAATGATACCTTAATGACCGGACCAACAATACAAGACGACATATTCTCGTTACTAACACGCTTTCTCACCCATCAGTATGTCCTGACCGGGGATATAGAGAAAATGTACCGGCAATTCTTGGTCCGAGAAGAGGATAGAAAATACCAGCGAATATGGTGGAGAGATACAGCCGGCAACCAAAAGACGTATCAACTGAATACAGTCACATTTGGTTTGTCATGCGCTCCATATCTCGCCATTCGCTGCATCCATCAATTAGCAGACGATGAAGTTTCTCACTTCCCGCTGGCATCGGCAGTCATCAAAAGAGACTTATACGTTGACGATCTTCTTACCGGAACAGATTCGTATGAAGAAGCAGAAGCAGTCCGCGATGAAATCTCCAATCTATTAAAAAGGGGAGGTCTCAATTTGCGACAATGGGCTTCTAATGAGCCTCGTCTCTTAGAAGGACTACCCGACGGAAGCGTCAACTTACAACTGAACACTTCGAGCGACGAGAAAATAAAAACGTTAGGCCTCCACTGGGACTCAGCAAAGGATACGATTGTGTACACGGTAAAGCCTATCAAACAACCGTCGAAGATAACCAAGCGAACCATGCTCTCAGAGGTTGCAAAAATATTCGATCCACTGGGATTTCTTGGTCCAGTAATACTAAAGGGCAGAATGATTCTCCACAAACTCTGGCTGGAAAAAACCGGATGGGATGACCCCATCCCCTTGAGCGTACTCACCGAATGGAGAACATATGCGGCCCAACTGATCGAGCTAAACAACGTCTCATTTGATCGACGAGTGATAATACCAAGGTCGATAGATGTTCAATTGCACGGATTCTGCGATGCCAGTGAAAAGGGATATGGTGCTTGCATCTACTTGCACTCCAGCGACACCGACGGCAATATACTAACACGACTTTTGTGCGCGAAATATCGTGTTGCACCGATTAAGTCTGTGACGCTTCCTCGTCTAGAATTGTGCTCCGCAGTACTATTATCCGATTTATACGTGGCAACCAAAAAGGCAATTAATCGTCCCATCGACCAAACGACCTTCTGGTCAGACTCAATGGTAGCGCTACACTGGATAAGGACTCCTCCACATAAATTGTTGGTATTCGTTGCAAACCGAGTAGCTAGCATTCAAGAAAAAACTAAAGGCTCGGTGTGGCGACACGTCCGCTCTGGAGACAATCCCGCAGATCACATTTCGCGAGGATTACTTCCGACCGAGTTCTTACTGAAGTCGAACTGGAAGACGGGTCCATCATGGCTGTCACTCGACGAAACTTCGTGGCCAGTGAGCAGCTTAACAATCCCAGCAGAACTTCCGGAATTGCGCAAAACACAATGCATGCTCCTCACCGACGAAGAAACAAGGAGTCCTGATCCATCGTTCTTCCAAAAATATTCGTCGATAGGCAAATTGCAACGAATAGTTGCGTATGGACTGCGATTCAAATTAAATAATAAATTCAAGGGGCCACTCTCAGCGCATGAATTGGGCCTGGCGAACGATACGATAATTAAGGTCGTGCAAGGGTCTGCGTTCGCCGAAGAGATAAAGGAAGTGCAAAGGGGTAGAGGACTATCCAAAAACCACAAGTTCAAGGCACTCGATCCTTTCATCGATGAAAACGGATTACTGCGCGTCGGTGGGCGACTCAGAAACTCGTACCTACCTTACACGCAGAAACACCCGCTACTACTCCCGAAAGGAAACCACATATCAACACTACTCATACGCAACGAACATCTCACGAACTATCACGCTGGAGCACAGACTACACTGTATGCTCTCAGAAAGAAATACTGGTTGATTGATGGCAGACAGCAGGTGAGAAAAATCATCAGGAGCTGCACCACTTGCATCAGAGCGAATCCACCAGTCAGCGAATACGTGATGGGAAATTTACCGATAAATCGAGTCACCGAATCTCGACCGTTCTGCAACGTGGGAATCGATTATTGCGGCCCATTCTTCGTGAAGGAAAAGAAACACCGCAATAGAAATCGCGTAAAGGTATGGGTGTCAGTATTCGTCTGCTTGGCCATCAAGGCGGTACATTTGGAAATCGTCACAGACCTCACCACAGAAGGTTTTATGGCGGCCCTAAAGCGATTCATAGGAAGAAGAGGAAAACCGAGAAACATTTATTCGGACAACGGCAGCAATTTCATCGGCGCCAATAATGAATTAAAGGAGTTATATTCCTTTGTCCAGTCAAGGGTACACAACGAAAAGATTCAACGACATCTCGCAACGCAAGGAATCACATGGCATTTCATACCACCGCTCTCTCCTCACTTTGGGGGATTATGGGAGGCTGGGGTAAAATCGTTTAAGCATCACCTTAAAAGAATCTGCGATGACTTAGTTACGTTCGAAGAGTTCAATACACTTGTAATTGAGATCGAAGCAATTTTGAACTCTCGCCCTCTCACTCCCATATCCACTGATCCCAACGATTTAATTGTTCTGACCCCCAGTCACTTCCTTGTTGGCGATTCTTTAATGAGCTTACCAGAAACCAACTTCGAGTTAGCGCCATCCAATCGGCTGTCAAATTGGGAGCTAATCCAGAAAAAACAACAAGAGTTCTGGAGAAGGTGGCACAAGGAGTACCTCAACGAGCAAAACCTCAGGACGAAATGGACCAGCGGCCATCACAACATCAAAGAGGGCACGATTGTGATCCTCCGAGAAGACAATCTACCGCCGAGGCAATGGATTCTGGGTCGAGTCATCAAGGTGTATCCTGGAAATGACGGAGTCATTCGAGCAGTCAGAGTGAAGACGGCTACGGGTGAATTCGATAGAAACATCCGCAAACTCGCCCCATTACTAAGTGAAAGTGACGGTGCAGAGAAAAACAATATAGAACATTAAGCAGAAAAGTATCTGTATAATAATTGGTATTACATGCCGGGTATCGTTGATCAATTGAATACAATCTCTCAACGGGGGGAAGATGTTCAGTTCTCAGCATCACGGAATGCAGCGTAGATTAATTTTATATATATATATATCTATATCTCAGACAAATCCACACGCGCTATACCTACAGACAATATTCATGTTCTGGAAATATCGTATACTGACAATCGCATAGCCTCAGAGGAACCCTTTGCTTTTACATTCTTACCCTTCGCGGCTTCAATGGGAAAATCCGCGAAGGAACCCTTGGCGACCAGATGTCGTATTACTAAATAGTTTTACTATTGGAAAATCCGCGGCACGGCGTCTGGCGACCAAGTGTTGGATTGCTAGATCGCTTTATTGTCGAAAAATCCAAGGTACGGCGTCTGGCGACCAAATGTTTTATGACGGATTGACCGTCAGGGTTTTTTTGCGCGAACCTCCGAGTGAGCACTGCATCCCAACGCTTCGTGCTTACCTGCGGGGGACGCGACCCCTTTCAGCCAATGAATATTTGCAAAATCTCGTAATGTAAGGGTCAACCAATGAGGAATGCGTGATACAAACTCTCGAAGCCATCTTTACCTCCCTCCAACGAGAGAGCTAAAAGTTCGAGAGTTTGCATTTTCTATATAGTTCAAATCAGTCTTAACTCAACAAGCGCGACAGACACAACTAGCTGCTCGCCTACAAAACCTTTTAACTTCGACTCGTGAACTTCGACACGGACAAGAACTCATCTTGATCCCTGACTCGAACGAACACATCACACGATCCAAACTACTAATTATTTTGTACAACCATTTGTCATCAGCAATAGTTTTTGTTTTCTTCTTGTTATTAAAGTATATAGTGAATTAAAAAGAAAGTGTAAATCCCAATCTTAATTCATTTTTTCCCATCGTTCCTCTCGGGTCAACTTCGTCGTCAGGAACAGTTTCGGGAGATGACATCGACGTACCGACAGGTATAACTGGGACTTACAACCCCAGCAAGCGCCTCGCAAAAATATCGTGAGCTCCCGCGTCGGTTACCCCGAACACAATACGTTTTGATAAATAGTCGAAAAAAAAATGTGCAACAATTCACGGCTGGGCCACCAGACGTCCCATACGTATTCCATACGACGTTAAATCGTCTTTATGGAAAATCATTTGTCACTTTCAAGCGAGGGATGATCCGTCGAATTTCTCGTGTGTCTTCTTTGCCATTTCTTCATCCCCCCTACACTCGCGCACTTTTCTCTCGAGTCCTTTGAGTACGCTCCCCCGTATGTGTGCGCTCCGTTTATTATTATTATTATTTTTTCTTACGCTCGGTCGCCACTTTCGTTCGATGTTGGCGAAATGACGAGCTTTCGCGAAAATCTCCCGGCACTTCCGCACGTGACAAGGCGCGCCCGGGGGCGCTTAATGGTGTGCTCTTCCCCAAATTCTAACGAGAAAAAGAAAGGGACGAGGGAGCTAGGAGCGTTCGAGAATGTATATTGGGCGAGCGCGGTGGCAGAGAAGAGGAAGGACGAAAAAAAATGTCGGCTACAGGATCCGCTGTAGAGGAGAGAAATTTATCAAGGCTCCCTCTTTCGTTCGTATATTTTACCCTTCTGTGCGTGGAGTACGTTCGAAAATAAAATAAAGGTGGATAAATCTCGAGTGGCGGGCTGACGGGGGGGGGGGGGGAAGAGAGAGAGACATGAAGAGCGCACTCGATGAAAACTACATTGGTCCTGTCTCCTTTCACGATCCACTTTCAAAGAGAAATTCAGAGAAGCGAGATACGTTTTTTCCCCTCTTCTCGCATTTTCATTTTATGAAAGTAATTTTTTTTAATCTCAATAAAAAAAATTTCCGCTTTGATCCCTTTTTCACATTTTATGTATCAACATTTGGAGTAAGCTGGCTCGGCTAGTTTAATAAATGTTATCTCACTTTTTTACATTTGATTAATTTAAGAAAAATATTGAAACCGTTTCTCGGATTATTGTAAGAATAACTATAAGGCAAATCAGGTCTTGGAAAACGCTTTGCAATAAAGTTGTGCAAATAAAAATCGATACTACTACTATAATGCAAATCAGAATGTTCTTATAAAGTAAAACGACTGATAATGCTTTTGAGGGATTTGTGTATTGCTTCTCGTTTATTTTTTTACTTTTTAAAAGTATTTAAAAGGGATATATATATATATATATATATATATGCATGTACATGTGTGTGAGAAACGAGATACGGTTTTTTTTCCTCCTCTGGCATTTTATTTTTTGTTTAATCTCAATTTAAAAAATTACCACTATGATCCCTTTTTCACATTCCGGGTAACAAAGTTTATATGGTAAAAGAATGATCTGGTGGGATTTACTTGACATTTAGTACCAATGCTCTTCAACACAATTCTACGTGTTCCTTGATGAAACATTTCATGAGCACATTTCATTAAGGAGCATTCAGCACAAGTTTACTAACCTATCAGACTTGGTAGAAAACTCTTCCCACAAAAGGTGCATTGTTTGAAGGGGGTTATCAAGTGGTGGGTACCAGATTTCAAGGCCACCTCTATTTTTAAAAGTAGAGTCCGTAATTTTTTCTAGAATTTTATGAAGTGACTAAAAAAAAGTTCACACACACAGCCACCCACCCACCCCACTCAACCACCGCCCACGCGCATCCACCCCACACACCCCCACGAACACCCACCCCGACGCAGCCTCACCGTCACACACAGCCGGAAACACACACACGCACACATGCGCGCGCGCGCGGACCAAATTTCACGATGATCGATCGAAAATTAGTATTCAGAAATCGGTAAAAAATAAATATCAATGTTTTTAGCCTAGAATCGATGAAAAAACCTGTCAAAACACTCTTATAAAAGGTGCTCGAAATGATCGCCACGACACTTAATGCACGCGTCAAATCTGATTTGCATTTATTGGATTGTCTCATTAATCACGTCAGTATGTATTAACGAACAGGCTCGAATTATATGCCTCTCTGCATATCTCGGTCAGTAGTCAGCAACGTTAGTTGCAAGAAAATAAATTCGGCAGCGAAAAATTTCACAATCGTTGGTTTGGGCGTGAGGGTCGTGTGGTTTAGCCAGCTTATTCCCCAGACTTGATTTTTTTTTTTTGGTGACTTGGAAGACATGGTGTACATCGAGGTGCAGAAAGATAAGCTGTATATACTTTTTTTTTAATTTAGTGTATGTATCAGTTTGTTTATGCATACGAAAATCTGTGAAGGTTAATGTTGCAGTACATTTGAAAAGCGCAGATGACCGAGGGTTCTCTGGGGTCTAGTGACGGGGCAGAGGGGAGATGGTTGCATCGCGCTAAATTCAGGTCAGCAAAGTTAGTACGAGACCGCCGAACGAGAAATCGTAGAGCTGCCCTTTCGTGTTTATGTGAGCGCACAGTTGCATCTTTGCATGTATATATATATATATATATATATATATATATATATATATATATATATATATCTGAGCTGCAATGGCGAAATGGCGCAGGAATAAGTTGAGAAGCCTCGAATTTATAGGACTTACGCCCTTTTTGTGTCAACGACGTTATACTTATATATATATATATATATATATATATATATATATATATATATATATATTTGTGTGTGTACACGGTACAGTTCGGGGAACGTGAAAATTTTAACATCAAGCTTTAGTCGTTCTCCGGGTTTCTCTCCCTGCTGCTGTGTGCACCCACGAGAGAACGAAACGTGCTTAGGAAAACGAATTTTTCCCTCCACTCCGCGTTCTTTTACTCTCACTCAGTCTACCTTGTCCTCTTATTTTTTATCTCGAATGTGGAAAAACAAAAATGCCCGTACATCCGGTTCTCCGCATTCGTTCTCGCGTAAACACCCAGTGCGCTCTTCCTGCTAATAATGATTTTTTTTTCGTTTATTCTCTGCGTCGCTTGTTTCCTTCTTAATTATTTTACTTTTTCGCTTGATAGGTCGTACCAATTTATCGCCCTTCTGCTCGTTATCTCGCACTCGTAGGAACTCACCATGCCACACACACACACAGTAGTTGAAAAAGTATTTGTACATCTCACATGAAACTGTTGTTAATTTGGCTTTATTCGTTTGTTCATGTTTTCTCAAGATTTTTGTATACAGAAACTATGTATAGGATGTAGGGTAAGCTTTCGAACACATAAACTTAACAAAGCATTTTACTTTTTCCGTAGAATAATTTGAAAATTACGACGTGTACAAATACGTTTTTTTACCCTCTGTATGTGTATCTACAGAGTTTCCTGTTATGAATGGACAATCCGGCAACCGTCGATAGGTCAGATTTTACCATATGCGGGAATTTCTGTTTAGCAAAAGTCCCACGATTTTCGAGATTTTGGGTTTTATGTTATTTAAAAAACATCATCCGTTTTTCGTTTTTCGCATGCCATTTCTACAAATGATATTAATCGACAATAACTAAGTAGCTTTTAAAAGTAATTCGCAAAGTCAGATGTTCGAATTGGTTTGTATGATAATTGTGCGTAAAATCTTTTTTCATAAAGTTTCCTTAACCTTTAAGGTTAAAGAGAAGACATTTCTAGATAAAACAAATAACCAAGAGTTTTTTTTTCTCGAAAACCGTGGGCCTTTTATTATACTGAAATTCCAGCATATAGTAGGGCATGATCTTACCTATCGACAGTTGCAGATTTATCCATTCATACCAGGACACCCTGTATATTGATATTTTACGTTTTGGAAAAAAGAATCACTCAATTCGGACAAGACGCGTAAAACCGCCACGATTTATGTATTTTCATTTCTTAATTTTTTTGTGCTTCCTCCTCCGTGCCCTGATTTCACGGGACACAATTTTTTCATCGCTTCCGGAGGCTGGCCGGTACGGGGAAAGGAGGAGGAGGTTGGGGATGGGCCACTGTAAAATTGAGAAAACCCGGCTGAGCCGAGAATTTTAACGGCGAGTACTTTGGCTCCGGAAACGTCGAGCGAGAAGCGACTTCGGTCGGGTTATAAAAGACAATTCTATTTTTATCCAGGCATCCGAGCTTTTTCATCTTCCACCGAAATAAACATAATGATAAAAATATACAGTAATAGTAAAAGAAATACAATAATACAAATAAATGAGTAATAATAAACAAATAGTTACAATAATATTAGGCGTAGTAAAAAGAAATCCACTATTTTTGCCCTCAATTTCATGCAAAAATAACGTATTTCTTTTTACTACACGTAATAATAATAAATATTGATGATTGAAATAAGAGAAATGAAAATTACAATAATAAATATTTTTTAAAAACAACAATTCCAATAGAGTTGGAAATTACAATAATAAATCATAATAATGTATATTCAACCTCATAATGATAATTACGATTGAATTTGTTGGAGTCAAAAGGGGTAGGTGAGTGTTTCGGCGCTCAAAGGGCGAATATTCAAGGGTTGCGAGTTCGCGGTCGGGCAGACACGGCAAGGGGGTGGATTTGTGAGGCGTTGCAGCATGAAAAATGTGCTTTTCATAAATATTGTTTTTTTTTAAGCGCGGTGAAGATCTCCTTTGGGGGTTGCAGGCACGTCGACGCTTCATTAATGTAATATCTCTCTCTCTCTCCTTCCCTTTTTGTTGTAGGACGAAGCGCGGTTGCGAGCAATTAGTCACGCGTGATTAACGATTCCTGCCGGGCGTTTTAATAAGCGGCCACCGATCTGTGTGTTCGCACTTTGACCCGTTGTAAATCGATTTATCACCATCAGGCGCACATTTCCGGATCCCCCCAGCCCCCGCACTTGTCCTTGCCCACCCTTATCTGTTTCAACCCCCCCCCCCCCCCGCCGCCTTTTGGGTGTGTAATATAAACCGCGACGTTTGGATAACCGCTTGTCATCGAGGATCCGTGCTTGTTAGGGGCGGGTTTTGCTCTTCACTGCCCGTCTAATTTATCAATTGGATAGTCAAATTGTTTCGGGCCACCGAGTGCAATTCGCGGTTAAGGGATGCCCGAAAGTAGAGCTTGCCGGGAGACAAGTGAAAGAGAGAGAGAAAGAGAGATAGAGAGGGCCGTAGGCGAGGGTGGAGGTGGAAGCGAGGGCAGGGTGGGTGAGAAACGAGAGTCGTCAACGGGTCGAAAAGCACGTTTGTGGTAGCAAGATAGCTGCTGCCACCTACCGCATTCCCACAATTCGACCCGTATCTATAGAGTTGCGGAAAACGGGCAGCAAAACTTTTATCGTCGCCCCCCCCCCAGTTGGGGGATACTGGGGCAGCGGTCGGTGTACAGGACAGGGAGACTGAAGCGTTCGGACTTTTGGAGAAAATTGTCGTTCACTGGGGAGAAGGACGAGAGAGGGAGAGGAGACAGGAGAAGTGGGAGAGAGAGGGAGATAACGTAAGGCAGTTAGGCTAATTACTATATACACCAATAAATTTTAGGTATATATAGTCACTCTCATAAAATTGAATCGGTTTCCAGATTCGCTGTGAGTTTGCTCTCTCATTCTTTCTCGCTCTGCAATCCTTTTACTTCTCCCTATTTTCAACCGCCTCGGGGGGCGGTGAGGGGGGGCACACCCCGGAGCGGGAGTGGGTTGGCACCCACCCTCGCTTCTCCCAATTGATTTTGTAACGCAGATTAGCGACCGATCACCTTCCCCTAATTTCGTTATTTCCTGATAATCGCATTTCCGCATTCAACTTGTACCATTCAGTGCGCACGACGTGCGCTTATCGCTTTAATGTCTTTCCCGCTTCTTGTCGGTGATACTGCACATAATAGCATGGGGCTCTTGAACAAAAGCCTGAAATTATGCGATCGAGCGCGGAAAACGTGCTTCTTCGTGCTTTATCGGCGATTTTTTTTTATAGCAATGAAAAGTTTTGCGGAAAACGAATGGCGAATTGATGCCGAGAGGGTGGAAATACATCGAAAGGGTCTGGTAAACAAAAATATGAAAAATCCAATTTTTTTTCCTCACCTTCGTCAAAAAAATAGAATTTTCACTGAATCAGCGATCGTTTATTTTCTGTTTAGATTTGAAACGCTATTTTATGCTCATTTTCTTCGTTATCGCTCTTCGAAATGTCGTTTGGTTCATTGAGCTACCATTATTGTCGGATTTTTGGCAGAATTTCGAAGAAGGACCATCGATTTTTGACAATTTTTTCATGACCCCTTCTCCTTTTCCTGGCCATTTTTCAAATGTATTTTGCGGAAAACTAATGGAGATGAATCCAATGGCATTCGCTGAGTCTGTCAAAATCCGTTTTAAAATTTGCTCAAATAGAAACGATGCTACGGCCGTTTGAAATTTCTCGATTTCGGCGATTCTGGAAAAGTGGCAAAAAACGTCAAACAAAAAGAAATCGCTTTTTGCTACGTTTTGAGTGTCTATTTGATTGTAAAGTTGCCACTTATTACGGATATCGTGGAGTTTTTGTCCAAAACTCAAAATTACGATGGATAAATTTAAAAAAATGCTTTTTCATACTATTTGTCGATTTGCAATGAAAACTGAGAGGTTCGAGAGAAATAAATGATGAATTCGTATTCAGGGAATAAAAATACATCGACATAACCCCCCCCCCCCCCCCCCACCCCACCCGGGTAATGAAGGATACATGTTACCGTTTTGTCACCCAGATGGCGAACACGACAGGTGAGATAGGCCGTTTTGCCAATGAGGGCGGTGACGTTTGTCGACTGCGTGTAATCGAAGCTAGGCTCGGGCTTGATTTTCAGACCGGTTGCAGGATCGAGCAACTGTTGTCGCGGTCTACCCTGGACGGAATTCCGGTCCGCCTCTATCCCACGGTCGCCCATGCTCAGAGTGTCTGGAATTGATAAAAAATATATTAAAAAATTGATTACGGAATGGATGATACGAGCGAGAGAGGGGGGGGGGGGGGAGAATGATAGCAGTGGCAGACGAAGTCGAGGATGAGAAAGGAGAGGCCAAAGGCGGAATTCTCATTAGTCGCGAGAATTCCTCTCATAGAAAAGCGCTGATCCAACGAGCTGAAGCTTGTGCTATTCCTTCCTTATACATACATAGATGTGTGTGTGTGTGTGTGTGTGTGTGTGTGTGTGTGTGTGTGTGTGTGTGTGTGTGTGTGTGTGTGTGTGTGTGTGTGTGTGTGTGTGTGTGTGTGTGTGTGTGTGTGTGTGTACAAATGTATATACGAGGGTGGGGTGAAAAGTTTCCGGCCTGACCAATAAAAACGATGTTTAAAAATTTTTTTTGCTTTATTTTTCAACATAATCTCCATCAACACTGATACATTTCTCATAACGGTGTTCTAATTTAGTTATATCAGTTTTAAACGTAAATTCGTCAAGCTCCTCAAAATACTGATTTACAGCTTCGATAACTTCTTCGTTGCTCTTAAATCTTTTTCCGCCAAGCCATTTTTTGAGGTTAGGAAACAGGTAATAGTCGCTGGGGGCTAAGTCTGGAGAGTAGGGAGGATGCGGCATCAATTCAAACTTCAATTCGTGGATTTTGTTCATGGCAACAATCGACGAATGCGCTGGTGCGTTATCGTGATGAAACAAAACTTTTTTCTTCGCCAAATGAGGTCGTTTAATTTGCACCTCGTGCTTCAAACGTTGCAATAACTCTGCGTAGTATTGACCAGTGATAGTTTTACCCTTTTCAAGGTAATCAATGTATATAATTCCTCTCGCATCCCAAAAAAACAGTAGCCATAACCTCGTTTGCCGATAAAATTGTTTTTGCCTTCTTTGGGGTTGGTTCCCCTTTTCCAACCCACTGTTTTGACTCTTCTTTATTTTCAAGAGTATAGTGGTGGACCCATGTCTCATCAACAGTTATGAATCGACGCAAAAATTCGTTTGGATTACGCCTATACAGCGCCAAATTGTCGGTAGAAATGGTTTTTCGAAGCAGTTTTTGGTCGAGCGTTAGCAAACGCGGCACCCACCTTGCACACAGCTTTTCCATGTTCAAATGGTTGTGCAAAATATTTCGCACACGTTCAGCTGACATCCTATAGGTCTCAGCTATCTCATGCACTTTCAACCTGCGGTCTTCCAACACTATTTTATGGACTTTTTCAATCATCTCTGAAGTTGTGACTTCAACGAGCCGTCCTGAGCGAGGCTCGTCAGAGGTGCTCGCACGACCCATTTTAAATTCAGAAACCCACTGCTTAATAGTTGAATATGATGGGGAGGAGTCTCCTAGTGCTGAATCTATCTCTTCTTTTATTTGTTTTGGTGTAAAACCTTTCAAATGGAAGTATTTGATGACAGCACGTTTTTCCAATTTTTCCATTTTTACGAAAACAACGGAAGCGTCTCGCGCAATGTGCTCTTAAACGCAAAATAACGTAGCGATTGGGCTGAAACTGTACATACAAGCTCGGTAGGAATGATACTGTAGGACGCCGCTCCAAAACTAGACCCAGTGGCACCATCTCTTGGTCAGGCCGGAAACTTTTCACCCTACCCTCGTACAGGGAGTTCCATTTTTAAAAAGCACTAAGGAGGCTGCTCAGGGTCTTTGTGAGACAGGCGGCAAGAGGTGAACGCATACGCTTGAACATGGGCGCCTGTAACGGCTGCCAACCCCGAGTAATCAAATTTTTGGTTACGTAAACTAAATGAATTTCAGCTACTAAATATGTGGAATGGTGTACAAGTGTTATTAATCTTTTTTGTTTATATACATCGCGAATAAATTATTAACCAAGTTGAAATGTGGCAAGCGAGCAATTTAGTTCTCAGTAACTGGTATCACTGAGCTCAGATACGAACGTCACATCGTGAGCGCGTAGCTGTCAAACATCCTTCGCGAATTCCGTCTTTTCGTTCAGCGAAAATAAAAAGATGGAAGGGAAAAATGCAAACCGAAAAACAGTACAATCGACGGTTGGAGCAAGTACAACTTGGAAAGCGGGGGAAAAAAGTAGTTGAGGTGGAAAATGAATGCGCAGTCGAGGGACGACGCGTGATTGATTTGAAGGTTATGTCGAAACACATGCACTGCAGTTTCTCTAAAGAATGATTTAAAATATTTAAATACTCTTTACGCAACCGCGGTAAGAAATTTATAGGAGGGAAACAATAGTTTGCGCGTTCCAAATACTCAGTTCAAATTTCAAGTCAATTGGATAATTGCTCGTTGAGTTACAATGTCAGCAAATTTGAAAAATCTCATTTCGAGAAGAACGCGTTTAAAGATTTAACTATCGATTTTTGCAAGATAAAATGATTAGAGATACGGCTTTGAAATTTTTACAGGATATTTTTTAAAGTATAAACTGTCGAAAAAGGCAAAAAACGTTTTTTTGAAAGTGTCACACTGGTATAGCCCCTTAAAATAAATCGAAAAGATAAGGTCGTACAAAAAAGTGTTTCCTACAAAAGGTGGTGCAACAAAAAAAAAGTGTTTATTTAAAACGTCGAGCATAAGAAACTTCAGTAATCCCATTATAATTATCGTTGATTTATTATAATTATTGTATTATAATATTATATTATTATAGATTTATTATATTATAATAAATAATAATCGAATAATCGAACAATAATAACAATGAAAATAATGTCGTGGGGAAAAAAATCATTATTACCATTATCGCTTGTTCTCATTATTATTCCATTGTTGTTATTTTAACCATAACAATAATGATAATAATAACAACTATAATTTCTACACGACTAATATTGTTATTATTATTGTCCAATTATAATCATTGCGATAATAATAATAATCATTGCTCTCATTATTATTAATATTATTATTATTTTCAATATATTCAATATTTGCCTCAATAATACGGTATCAAATATGTTTCTTCTTTTTTTCGCAACTATCGTGTCATTCCATGTGACACCACGTTGTCGTAGTCGCGTCATATTTTCCATAAATATATCGAGGCACGTCATCGTCGTCGCTTGTTCGCGAGCTGCACGATGAGGATCGTTCTCGCATTACATTTAGCTATCACGCTCAAAATAAACGGGGAAAAAGTAATAGCCGATTCTGCATGGTCAATCGGACAAGCGTTCTATCTTTCTCTCTCTCTCTCTCTCTCTCTCTCTCTCTCTGCTGCGTGTGTGCAGTCTCTACTCGGTTGTTGAGCGGGTTTTGCATATAAATTTTTTCCCTCTACGGTACTTTTGTGCACACACACGTCCTCGCGTGCATACACATATATATGTATATGCATAGCAGAGGAGTACTAAAATCATTATCACACATGGGCACAAGGTGGCGAGGAAGGGTAGGTATGTCGAGAAGGGAAGGGGTTGGAAAATGCGAACAACCCTTCCATTTTCGCTGCAAATGCATTTGCGGAAATATTTCTCTTTCGCTTGGCGGTTCGCTCCCATCTGGGGGACACACCTCGACTAACGGAGCCTGGTTTTTCTCCCAATAATCTACGTGTACAGCAGTTTTCACCCTCGCAACGAGGATTACCGCTTGGGCATACAGAATTATCGTGACCGAGTAAACTCGAGGCTTTGGAATGACGAGACGAAATGTATGTATGTACATATATATATATACCAAGTGGATACGTTGGGCATACATAAACACACACTCACATATATATTTACACACATTCATATATATATGCATGTGCGTGTTTGTGTGTGTCCGACGTATCCGCAGGCCGCGGTGCAAATTTTTTACTTTCGTGATCGTTTCTCGTACCAGCCGCATTTTCCAATGCGTGTGTATGTTGTAAAATAGCAAGTTGGGTTGAGGGAATATGAAACCTAGTACTCAGGCGATCAGCGAAATGGAAAACACAATTTCAATACACGATATCGATAAATATATATTGTAAAAAACGAATATATATATACATATATATATACATATATATACACACATATATATATATACACACATATATATATATATATATATATATATATATATATATATATATATATATACATATATATACATATATACATATATATATTAATTTTATAAGTTAAAAAGTTGACAAAAAAATGAAACAAAAGAATTAATTTATGTGAGTAAATAAATAAATGAATACATATATACAGGGTGTCTTATTATGAATGGATAATCCTGCAAGAGTCGATAGATCAGATCATGTCCTACTATGCTGGACTTTCAGTTTAGTAAAAGTCCCGCATACACTAGGGATCTTAAAGACTACGTCCTCGTGGTATATTCTGGATAGCGCTAAAATAGTAAAAAATTGTATTCTAACCTAAAAATTATAAACCCTATGAAAAAAATTGTTCCCACAAAAATTGTTAGTTTTGGCCTGATAAATTTTTCGGTGACAAAAATTCATGATCCCATTTTTTTTTAAACACGTCGGCCATCTTAATGTTGCCATTCTGAATTTTAGACCAAACTTTTTTTTGGACGTCACCCTTAGAATTCCAAAAGTTTTCTTTTACTCAATACTTTATCGGAGCAGTATTTTTCGAGATAAATCAGGTGTAAGATTAAAATGGGACACCAGGTATATATACATATATCTATATCTAATAATAAATTTTACCTTTAGGGTGTGTAGATTTCGAAATTCTCCAAGTAATATGGAACAGCAGCGGCAATCACTTTCCTCTTCCAATCTACAGAGGGTTTCTCACCCCTTTCTCGCGCAAAGTTTAACTTTGTCGGTCGCTCTCTCTCTCTCTATTGCGTTAACCACAAGGAATCTATATCCCTTTACTCGAAGCAAAACGCCTCTTCGGATGAAACTACCCTCCCCTCCCGACTACCCCCTCGCCTTCGTCTTTTATGCCGCTGATCTCTTCGCTTTTCTGCTCGCACTCAAGCACCGCGCAACCCGCGCCCCTCTTATGAAGGGAGTTTTGAAATTTGCCTTGTATCGAGAACGCACGCAAGGCTGTTGTACATCCGCTGATATTGAAGTGGCTACTGTTCGCCTTGGTCGTGTTCACTCGAGACAGGAACTCGATGCAATAATGCAAATGTTCATTGAGCCGAATCGATCGATTGGGGAGATCGGGATCGCGAAAAATCAAATTTTCCATATATATATATATATATATAAATTCATATATAACATTTTACATTTACTTATTTACATTATAATGTGTATATATAGATGGGAAATTTCACGCCATTTCACCTAGCCCGTGACCCCGACCATTTCTGGTTTTCCTGATTTTTATTTGTAAAATTGTACCCCATGAAAGGAATATCCACACCAATTTTTATACTTCTATCTCATCTCTTATAAAATTTATAAAACGCTGATAACTCCTGAAGTAATTGAGATATCGGCAAATGTCACAATATATTTTTTTTTTAATTTTGAAGTATACTTCCGTTCAAAAATATGAAAAAAAATTATCAATTATCAATGTAGTTAAAAATTTTAACTACATTGATAGTTTTTTTAAATTCCAAAGTGAAAACTATTTTTATAAAGATGATTACCATTGTTTTTTCTTAAAAAAGTTCTCTAAAACAAATTGACCCATTCTATGATTTTTAAGACTAATCTCATCGTGGGGCCATTTTTCCTTCTATTTTTTTGGAATCATTCATATTTTTCATAGAAGATTTTTATCAATTTAATGTCCAATAATGCTATTAATGATTTTGTAATTTCCAATTCGGGTTCGACCCGATTGTGTTCGATTGTGTTCCACCCTTAACCTTCATGTTTGCACCTCATATTAAAATAAAAGTATTCGTACTTTTTGAATAATCAATACATTTTATTAATAAATAAAATTGTCAGGGTATTTTGAGACACCCTTTATATATTAGAGTACGTAAAACAATTTGTAATTGGTAACAAATTTGGTAATTATTTTACAAACATAATTACAAACATAATTTGGTAATTATTTTTACCAAGAGGATGAAAAAAATGCCGCTATCTCTCACTCTCAACATTTCCTATGATTTTGCAAAACTTCTCGAAAAATACATTTCTAGAGAAGTTTCGACTCCAAAAGTGGCTGCGTAATTTTTTTTTCTTCAATTTACAAGAAGGAAGGAACATTATTTCCAATTGGAATAAATAACGAAATATCATGTGCATGTGTACTTTTGGGGACGAAATGAGTAAGGAGCGGAGGACAAATTCCTTTAAACTATTTAAGGGAGCTTTCCACTTTGTTGGGCCGAAAAATGTTCGACTTTTCACCAATTTTTCATGCGAAAAATATTAAATTCCCAATGTTGAAATTTGGCATGTTTACGAAGCGGTCTTTATTGAACATGATAATATTTTTCAGTTTGACAAAACATGGTACTGGGGGGTGGGTGGAGCCACGTATGTCGGTGCGCCGGCGATGTTCTGCTTCGCTTGCTGAAGTCCTTAGTCCTGAACACGTCATCTGAAGCAAAAAATCAAACGTATTTTTTACTTTGTACAATATTGTGTATAAGTCGAACTAGAATCAAGAGGAAACATTTAAAAATAAAAAAATAGTGAGCGATCGAAGGGGAAGTTTAGTTTTTTACCAAACGTTTTTGCAGTTTTTTGTTCATGGGAAGTTTAGTTTTTTACCAAACGTTTTTGCAGTTTTTTGTTCATGGAATAAAAGCCTTTGAATATTTTTGGATAATTGTAGTTCGACTAATGAAGACGTTTGTTATACACGTGTCTGCAAAATTTCACAAAGATTGCTCATCCAGGGCGTGTAGGAGCACTTCCGCAAACTTGGAAAATGCGTTCAAAGTTAAACTGAAGTTTATGTGCGAATAAAATGAAAAGCTTCATACTTACAGCTAATCTGCTATACCAGGACCGTAGAGTACACCTTCGTCTTCTTCAAAAAGTTCTTGAGCCATCCGCTGAAAAGTGTTTTTTGGCCCAACAAAGTAGAAACCTTCCTCAAAAGACGGATGTTGGGAAAAGGGCAAAGTAGAAATAAAATTTCCGATAGGAACGAGTACGATCGAGGGCACACGCGAATGGGAATAGGGCTGTAGGGGAGATGAAATAATAATAAAAGCAAAATAATAATCAAAGTGTTATGATATCAATAATAATAATAATGAATACTAATAAAAGTGGTAGCATGTACACAAGCTTTGATCTCTCTCTCTCTCTCTCTCTCTCTGTCTCTCTCTCTTGCCTGAAGGTTCCAAACCAAAGCATAATATATATATATATATATATATATATATATATATATATCGATCAATCAATCAATCAATCTCTTTTTCTCTCTATCCTTTCACCTACAGGGTGGTCCGGAAATTGGTCACTCAAAAACGAAACGAGATTAATGGGCACCATAATGATCGCGTTATTCAATCGAAAAAAATATTCGCTTGCGGAAATAACACGTCCGTTATTCGCCTCGAGCCTATTTCCGCTTCATGCATTTTTTCGGTCACGCCAACCTCATCCCATGATCACGATTTTTTTTCGCTTTCGTCCGATCATTCGTTCCGTTAAAGAAAGCGCCACAGGGGGCGGGGGGGGGGTCCAAAAATGTTGGCCCCCATTGACAAACATACAATGACCCCCCCCCCCCTCCCAATGTCAACATTGGGGGGGGGGGGGGGGGAGGTGAGGGATCTACGATGACCGCAATGTAGATCGCGACGAGCTCGTCAAATTTTGTATCTGCCTTTTTTCGTCTAAAATTACTGTTTCCACGAGTTTTCGAGAATCGAGTATTCAGCGGCTCACCCGGTATACACGCATGTAAATATAGATATATCTATATCTTCCTCGCTCCTTACTGATCCGTTTTTCGGACGGGCTTGCCGAGCACATAGATCGCCGCGGTATTAAGGGGGACGAGACGGCGAGACGAATGAAAGTTCCCGGTCGAATCGACCAATGCGATTCGCTTCATTGAAAATTGATTCCGTCTCATCTCTCCCCGGCGCACACTCGCCCGTTCGCGCTGTCTAGACAAAGCTGCGGGGAGTGAAGTATCCGGCTGGCGGGCCGCTCGTTCACGGTGGCGTACGCCGAGGGCTTTTCGAGCAAAGCTACGGACGAAGAGAGAGAGCGAGAGAGAGAGAGAGAGAGAGAGAGAGAGAGAGAGAGAGAGAGAGAGAGAGAGAGCGAGAGGGGGGGGTAACCGGAAAATCCCTCGAGCCATCTAAATATTCAGATCCTCTCGCGGCATCGTATAACGAGACTACACTCTCGGGGAAAACGAGAAAGGGATGAAGAGATAACTTTTCTTCCTGTTTCTCCTTCTCTTTCTTTCTCTCTCTCTCTCTCTCTCTCTCTCTCCATCTTGTTCTTTGAGCGAAAAGAGCGAGAGAGAAAGGAGAAAAGGAAGAAAGGAAAAAGCTTAGGGAAAAATGAGGGACGGGGGGGGGGGGGGGGTGAAAAGGGCGCCTACGTCACTGCCTCTCGAAACGACTCGCAAAAATGAAAAAAAAAAGGTCAAAAAGCTTTCAACGAGCAAGCAACGAGTTATTAATTTTTTAAATGAAGATTGATCCTTCAAGCGGTAATATCTGTTTGAAGCGTGAACAAAAATGGAATTTAGTAGATTTTTTTTTTAAAGAAACTATAAAGCCGATAAAGAAATCCTTTTAGCTGTTTATTCATTACATATTAAGGTCAACAAAATATGTTTTTTTCAAGTTCACAAAACAAATGGCGGTGTATGGCACTTTGGAGCAAGACCATTTTGTTCCAAGGTACCAATCCCTACGCAGTAGAAGTCATGAACATCGGCATATGGAAGAAAATCACTTTTTTTTCATTATCAGCATGTGTTTTGTCACAGAAATACATAGCGATATCAAAAAATCCTGAGTTATTCAAATTTGGCATTGGTGTGAAAAAAATGAAATTTCACCGAAGAAGTTGATCGTAATTTGTTTATAAAAATGGGATGTACTTCGGTGGAGAATCTATCTGAGAAGATGCAGTTAAAGTTTCAAGTCAATCCGATCGAAATTGTTTGAGCTCCACTGCGTGCCAATTTCAAAAACAAGATTTGGAGAAAAACGCAATTGAACATTGCTTTTTCTACGCGTTACATAATTAGTTTTATTTCCCTTTTTGTTTATATTATACTTTATCACTTATTTTTCAAATCCTAACACCAAAAAAATAAACTGAAAACTTTACAAATACCAAATGCGGAAACGGAGGCACGTGCTCGCAATGAGAATCCGAATTTATCATGTCGGAGTTATCGAAGGTGTTTCAAAAATTAGCTTTTCCGAGTGATACAAAAAATGTTCATCAACAAATTTTAATGAATGTTATTCTTGGGATGTTTTTACGTCATTTAGGCGAATAAAAAATTTGCACCAATATTATGCTTTAACAAGGATTAATTATCAACTCTTTAATTGAACATTCGTTCATTAATTTTATAAATATAAATTATTACGAAAAAAATGTCCTCGTTCCCACCCTACGTATGTATCGATTTTTCTTTTTCCACCATACAAGGCGCAATGATCAACAAATGTATAAATAAACGATACAAATATATACGAATAAAAAATATCGAATTGAACAATATATCTAATTAACAAACAAAATATAATATACATATTTATTTTCCGTCACTGTCCGACTTATTAATTACTAATCTATAATTATTTGACAATTTAGCATGAATTAAATTTGCCCCGAATGGGGGCGGACCGTTTTTTTTCCACGAGAGACAACAATTCAGCATTTTTCGTTTCACGACCGGATATCCATTTAATTTCCCTCCCGCTCGCGCGCCCTGGAATTCTTTCACTTCCCGTTAATTAGAAGATTCTCCCATCTCGAGTGTCTCCACGGAAATTTATCGTTAATTAAGTCCAACTTCTATACGCACACACACACACACACACACATAGATATAGATGTATACACCTGCGCCCAGTAGAAAAATCACTCTTAATAAATCCAAGATTTGCTTGTTTTTCATTCCGTCCCGTAATCCCCGACGTCCAACTAATGTATGACGGTAAAAATTCCAACGAGATGAACAAAGAAATTCGGCTCTTGGGTCGCGGACAAACTTTACCATAAATCACTTGAAAGACGGAGAAAAAGGTCGTGGTTTAATTGAGTCACTCAATTCCAAAGGGACATCGCATCATTTTTCTAAACGATGTTACATATACATATATACACACGTGCATATATAGATTGTCATAAATTTTCGAAAAATCGCATACCTTGCTTTACAATATAATTACATTGCAAAACAACAGCATTTATTGTATTATAATAAGAATATTATATTATTATTATTATTATTATTGTGTATCTATTTTGATGATACGATCATTGTATATAAACATTTATAATAATAATCAACCACTTAGTACACTAGATTACCGACATTAATAATCAGTTGTACATACACCTGATTTATCTAGAAAAATACTGCTCCGATCAAGTATTGAGTACAGTGAAACTTTGAGGCTTCAAAGGGGGACGTTAAAAAAAATATTTTCTAATCCAAAATCTAACATAGCGACGTTGAGATGGCCGAGATGTTTAAAAAAAAAAATGGAAACATGACTTTATTTCACCAAAAAATTTGTCAACCCAAAACTAACAACTTTTGTCGGAATTTCGTTTTGATAAAGTTCATCATTTTTAGGTTAGAACACCATTTTTTTTACTATTTTAGAGTTATCGAGTATGTACCACGAGGAGGTAAAGTCTGTAACATTCCTAGTGTAAGTGTTTGTGCGTATGTGGGTGTAAGTTTGTTGGGGCTTGTTTGCTTTTGTTTGGGCCAATTTAATAACGTAAGTGACTGTCTCGTCCGTTACTTTCACTCGCGCTCTATATTTGATCCGAGCAGTTTTTTTTCGAATTAAATGAGGTGTAAGATTAAAGTGAGGCACCCGGTATGTATCAACGTTTCAAGATATTATATATATTCCCTCACAATAATTATATTATACTGCAGAACAATATTATATATTGCATGATAATAATAACTTCAATATACTCATATATATATATATATATATATATATATATATATATATATATATATATATATATATACGAGGTGTTCCAGAACTGATGCTCCGGTCGAGCATTGAGTCTAGTAAAACTTCTGGGGTTCAAAGGGAAACGGTAAAAAAATATTTTTTGGTCCAAAATTCAATATGGCGATATTAAGATGGCCTACATGTTTCCTTTTTAACTAGGAACATTTCTTTCGTAATCAAAAAATTCGTCAGCCCAAAACGAAAATTTTTCGTAGGATTTAAAAAAATTAAGTTCGTAATTTTCAGGTTAGAATAGCATTTTTTGCTATTTTAGCACTTTCCAGAATGTGAAGTCTTTAACATCCCTAGTGTAAGTGTGCGTGTCTGTGTCTGTGTGTGCGTGTCAGAGGGTTCGAGTATGTTTCTTTCTGTTTGGGTTATCGAACACAAAAGGTCCTACAAAAGTTTTTAGTTTCGGGCTGACAAATTTTTGTTTTGTTAAAAAATGTCATGCTTCCATTTTTTAAACCATGACGGTCATCTTGACGTCGCCATTTTAAACTTTGGAACCAATTTTTTGTCCGGACGCGTCCGTTGGGCCCTAAATATTTCACTCCACTCAATACTTGATCGGAGCGGTATTTTTCGAGGTAACTCAGGTGTAAAATAAAAATGGGACACCCGGTATATATATATAAATAAATTAAGTCATTAGTAAATATATAGATTGTATGCAGTTTATTAATTATTTCTGTGTATATATAAATATGTGTAGTCATTAATTGATTGTATGTACCCATATATATGCTAGTTACTTTGCGTAGCTATCAAAGAATTCTCCCAACCAATTATTTTTTCGTCCACGTACCAGCCTTTTAATTTTTTCACTGACACGTAGAAGTTTTTCTGTTCTCTTTTTTTTTCGTTTTCATTCAAAGGGACGACACGATACCTCGACGACGATCTTCCGGTATACACTTGACTAACTGCGGCGCAATATTCCAACTATACTACGGTCTCTTTTAAAAGGCTCCCTTTTTCTTTCTCCACGAAGACCGGAACGACGCCCTCCGGCGCATACCGGACTTTTTTCAACCCTCCTTTGCATTACTTTTTCTTTCTCTTGATTTCAAGCGACGTCTCGGCGTAATTTTTTTCCTTCGCCGCTTCTCAAAATGTCGAGCGAAAAAAATCGAAAAATTTGCCGTCTCCCTCTTGTCCTTCTCGCTCTTTCGTCGCGAGTGTCTCTCGTCGTAATAGCCGGCAGGCTTGAAAGGAAAGAGGTCGTTGGGGGCGTATATTTTCGTCGCGCGGCCGCGAGAACAATGGCGGTTCGAAGTCTTGAGGAATTTTTCGGGATAGGGGATGAAAGAGGAAGTTAAACTCTCACGGCTCTGAACGACCAGGGGATGGGATGAGAGGCTTTTTCCTCTCCGTTACTATTGTGAGTGAGAAAATTATATTTAAAAAAGAGGGATAAAAATTAGGCATAAATCATCACTGTTTTTTCAATCAAACAACAATGATAATAAAAATAATACATATTCGTAATAATAACATCTAAATAATCATTGTAATTTAAACAATTATAATTGAATTTGAAAAAGCAGTAACAGTGGCGCGTGAGGATCCAATGGGAGAGCCGAGCGTGAAAATAAGCAGAATTGCCGTTTCTAATTGAATCAATGGGAAAAGTGATCGATTAGCGTTCCCCGGGCGGGCGTGTACGAAACCACGTCACGTCTCCGTGACGAGGAGGAGGAGAAAAAAAACGATTTATTATGCAAACTCTTCCCGTCGGGGTGTCGTGAAAAAAATCCGTTCTTGTCCATAAAAAAAATTATAAGCGAGAGGGAGAGAGAGAGAGAGAGAGAGAGAGAGAGAGAGAGAGAGAGAGAGAGAGAGAGAGAGAAAGAGGGATTGAGTGAGTGAGATGTCTGCGGGTAAACGAGGCTTCGCCCTAATTCAGGGTAGCAAGATAACGCTCCCGCGGGCGCAAAGTAATCCCACGTTTCGCTGGCCTGGAACGAATATTCCCTCTCGCTTACTACCTCTCTCTCTCACCCTTTTTGTGGTTTCTCCGAGCGAGAGAGAGAGAAAGAGAGAGAGAGAGAGAGAGAGAGAGAGAGAGAGAGAGTAAGAGAGAATGTTCACAGCCTCCGACTCGGTAACCGAGTTTTCGCTATTTGGTTCCGTTCTCTCTCCTCTCTCTCTCTCTCTCTCTCTCTCTCTCTCTCTCTCTCTCACTTTTGCTGATTATCGTAATAAAAATCTCGTTGTCGCATAATAAAGTCAGCATCGATCGGCATAGGGCCTTCTGTACATATATATATGTGTGTGTGTGTGTGTGTGTGTGTGTGTGTATACACATATATATATACACGCATAAGTGTGTGTATGTACACACACACACGCACACACACACACACATACAAGAGTTGCCAGTCGAAATTCTCTTTTATTCGGTTGTGCTGATGGAAATTTTCTTTTCTTTTTTGTCCCTTTTTAGCGCACAGTCCATGAGATCTGCGAGAAAGCAAACAAAAAAATCGACGATACGAGGACATTTCGTGGTTTTATTTTCTCCCATATATACAGGGTGTCCTGCAATGAATGGATAATCCTCCAACTGTCGATAGGTCAGATCATGTCCTACTATGTGCTGGAATTTCAGTGTAAATAGCCCACGGTTTTCGAGATTGTGGGCTTTATGTTATTTAAAAAAAAAAATCATCCGCTTTTGGTTCTTCGCATGCCGTTTCTACTAATGATATCAATCGACAATAACTAAGCAACTTTTTAAAGTAATCGGCACGATATGCGTAGTACATTTTTTTTGACAGATGTTCGAATGGCTTTGTATGAAAATTCTGTATAAGATCTTTTTTCGTAAAGTTTTCTTAACATTTAGGTTTACAAAAGACTTTTCTAGATAAAACAAATAACCAAAACTTTTTTTTAAAACTCGGGTCAAAAAAAGTTATCATTTGTAGAAATGACAAAAGCAGATTATTATTTTTTTTTTTTAATAACATAGTGCTCAAAATCGCAAAAATCGTGGGGCTTTTACTGAAACTGAAATTCCAGGATAAAGTAAGACATGATCTGACCTATCGACAATTGCAGGAACATCCATTTATTACATGACACCCTGTATATCCACCCACACTTTGGATTTTTTTCGGGCCAACCCGTCTCGCCCTCGACGTTCCCCCGGCATTTGCATATCGACACACTTTTATTGCGCCTATCCTCTCGGAACGTACGCGACGAAACTACCTCTTTCTTCGTTTCAAATTTGTTTTATTTTTTTCTCCGTTCTTATTGCCGTGTGTGTGTGTGTTTTTTTTTTTTTTCGTTTTTTTGCCAGTCGCGTTGCTTTTGTATTCACGGCATTAAAAATTTGCGTCGCCCGCACGCTTTATCGTTCGAAACACGCGCGATACCGACGCAGTCGTACTCATCTCGACGTCGACCACGACGACGACGACGACGACGACGGAGCTTTGAAGGTACAGACAGGGAGTCGTAAATTTTCAGGCAAAGTATGTGCGGGGCTATAAAAAAACAAATGAAAAAAAAAACAAGCTCGTTTCTCTGCACATTTTAGAGGGGTTTTGAAATGTGAGACAGGTTATACTTACAACGTGCACAATAAATGTAACGTGTACGATATAAAACAGGAAGTATCTAAATACATAAATTATTATCCAAGAAACAAGTAATATATAAATCGATAATAAAAAAGCTCTTGTTTTGTATTGCATTTCTGCTTGACCCTTACGTACCAGGGGTCCTGTTATGAGTGGATAATCCTGCAACTGTCGATAGGTCAGATCATGTCCTACTATATGCTGGAATTTTAGTTTAGTAAAAGTCCCACGGTTTTCGAGACAATAATCATCGGCTTTCAGTTTTTCGCATGCCATTTCTACAAATGATAACTTTTTTGATCCACTTTTTCAAAAGATACTCTTGGTTTTTGGTTTCATCTCTAAAAGTCTTCTTATCGACCTTAAATATGAAGGAAACTTTATGTAAAAAGATCTTATGCAGAATTTTCATACAAACCAATTAAAAAACTGACTTTGATAGCCTGCGGTGTAAAAAAAAAATTAACTACGCACATCGGGCCAATTTCTGTAAAAAGTTGCTTAGTTATTGTCGATTCATGTCATTTGTAGAAATGACATGCGAAAAACCAAAAACAGATTATTTTTTCCGAAAAAAAATCACATAAAGCCGAAAATATCGAAAACCGTGGAACTTTTACTAAACTGAAATTCCAATATATAGTAGGGCATTATCTCACCTATCGATAGTTGCAGGATTATCCATTAATTACAGGACAGTGTATATATATATGTAAAGATAGAGAGAGATCGAGAGTGTGTGAGATGGTGAGCGACGAATGGACGAAGAAATATGTAAAAGCTCCGATTTTTTATTAAATTTTTTTTATTCAATTTTTCAACTCACTTTCCCAATTCACTTTATTACCTCAATCTTCAATTCAATTTTTCAATTCAAGGTTGAAGCTAAAATTGGATTGAAAATCAGAACTCATTTTTAGCATTAATATATATATATATATATATATATATATATATATAACACGTTTTTCAGCATTAATTAATTAATCGATAGATCTCTCATTTTTTATACTTTACTTCTTGTTTGCCATAAAATGGGTCACGTAAAAATTAAATTGAAAATCAGGCCTTTCAAATATTTTTTTGTCCGTCTGTCTCTCACACCTCTCTCTCTCTCTCTCTCTCTCTCTCTCTCTCTCTTTCTCTCTCTCTCTCTGGCTTTTACCTCCGTCACGCCAAGAAAACTTCGTTGGTAAAAAGCGAGAGGGCCAAAGTCACGATGGACGCGAAGTCATTGTACAATAGACGTCAAAGAGGCAAAGAAGCGTATTTATCTGAGGGGCTACACGATAGAGGACGGGAATAGTCGTTTCACCGTGAATCCCAATTTCAGGAGGGCACTTGGAATAATTCGACGGAAGAGATTTTCTCTGAGCTTTTCGCGGCTTCGGTACTACTGTAATGGTCTATCTCTATGCGTGTGTGTGTGTGAGTGTGTGTGTGTGTGGGTGCACGCGTGTGTGAGTAAATATATACACATAAAGTACTCCCTCGTTTCCTCTCTTCTATCTCGCAATGAGCCGAGGGCTATAGAGAGGCGAGGAGAGGGGGGGGGGGAGAAAGAGAGTGAAAGACAGAAAATATTTGGAAGAGCATTAAATCGGCCCAGTGAACCGAAGATCTTCGCTGTACCGTTATACGAGTTTTACGTTTCCACCTATGGGCTTTTCCAGGTCCTACCGTTGACGAGAAGGACAAGGACGAACGGGAAAAAAACCTCTCGAATTTTCTTGTCCGTTCAATATGTGCTTGGTCAAGGTGAAAAAAGATCGTGTAGCAATTTTTGGACCGTTTCGGCTGCTCGTTCGCTCGACGTTCACGAAAGTAGGAGCGAGGTTGACATCGACGGAGCTTTCTTTCGTTTCGTTACTGAAAATAAGGTTCGGGCGATATCGCGGGCCGAGCCTGTGGGAGAATTCGTTAATGGTAAGGGTGAGGGCGGAGTATTCTTTCGTGTTTTTCGAAATAATAAAGAAATCGTGAGCGCCGAGGGTTTCTCGAAGGGCACGAAGCTTTTTCGCTTTGACGACTGGTTCGTCATGACTTTCATTCTCCCTCCCTCTCTCTCTCTCTCTCTCTCTCTCTATCTCTCTCCTCCTTTGTCACTGCCTTTTTACGAGATACGTGTCCAACATCGCGGGAAAAATGGAGGGGTGACATGACAAAACAAAAAATAAGGAAAAAGGTGAAGAGCCAAGAGCATTTCGGTGTGCGGAGCACCGAATCGTGCCGGGAAAAGCAACGCGGTCACAAAATCACGGAGAGTTAGAGAGGGAGAGAAAAGCACGTCTGCCTCCCTCTCTCTCTCTCTCTCTCTCTTTCTCTCTCTCTCGTATTGTTTCTTCCCTTGACTTGATCTGGCCTGGACTCTTGGGCGCCTTTTATTTTCGAGTACGGACGAAGATGAGGAAACTAAGAGATCGTAGAGGGAGAGAGAGAAAGAAAAAGAAGCAGCGTGCAAATCTTGTGGATCTCTCTCTCTCTCTCTCTCTCTCTCTCTCCTTCTCTCCATATATGTATAGTTTACGCCAAATCTAAGGGAGCAAAGTTTTCACCCCCCACAGGGTTTGAAGTTGGACGAGACAACGATATAAGGAGAGAGAGAGAAAGAGACTCTCGAAACTCGAAACTTTCTTACAAAATTTACTGCTCCAATAATATAGGGTTTTCCCAGTACTAGGAAACTTCCTCTATTGTTGCTTGCTATATTACAATTTATTGACGAAAAAAGCAATAAGAATACTAACCCTTTTTCTATCCCCTTATCCACAATAATTACATAATTGCGAGGCTCTTCCCCCCTTCCCCATATATAATAATATCAATAACTGAGGAATCGCGTTGCCCGGAGCAATAAGTCGATTACCATAATAATAATAATAATAATAAATCGAAGCCATACCACAGAAGAACTCAAGTTAAAGAAGAAATGCAGAATACATTCCTTTTTCCCTTCTTCTCATAAAAGAAACGGGGAAGACCGACCCAACTCGTTTTTTCACGAATTATTCTTCATTACTATCTATTAACTATCGATTACTGGCATATTTTTTTACGCTGCTGATATTCCAAGCAAAAAGTCACAAATGTTTCTACGTCAACACTTAAAAAAAAATTATTTCAATAATTTCTGTTCTGACGGGATAAAAAACGAGCAATTTTTAGAGATTTTTACAAGTTTTGGATAAACGTATATATTTTCAAAATGTGATACATAAGTTTTAAAAACTTGAGGCGTAAACGTCATAATACTACTAATACTATTTTTAAATTTGCTGAAAAAACCTTAAGCTTTCAAAATTATATTTCATATTTTAAATATATCGACGTTTATGTACCTTCAATTACTTGCACCTATGATGATTGACCAAGGAAGGGACTTATTTGTAATTATAGTGTTTTGATTTTCAATTTTACTAAACATTATTTTTTACTTTTTAGTACAGTACCTTTTAAATAAAAGCTTGTTTTTTTAAAGTTTACGTCCATTTTCTTATACTAAGAAATTATTATTCTACATTTATCAAACTGTAGATATACTGTAATTGTATATTTAAGTATACCAAATTTCTTTTTCAAATTCGTTGATCATCAAAATGGCGGCGCTGTAGTAGAATGTTGCAGCAAGCTTGCTGCGAGAGTTGGAAATCGTCGTGCAGTCTAGCTTCCCGTCGACTTCGATTTGCAAAAAAAAATCAAATTTTGTTTTCCTCAGAATATGTATATTTCCTATTCGGCAGTAATTAAAATGAAAAAAAAATGCAAGTTCAAGACAATGGCACGCATTTACAATAAAAATCAACAGTTCACGGAAAATGTGTGCAAAGTTTTGGATTGAAACGGTAGTTTTTTAAAATAATTTTACAAAAAACATTTCTCGTCAAGTAGAAGGTAGCAATATTATCAATATTTCTACCAAGTTTCAACGCAATCCGCTTGATAATTTTTGAGAAATTCTGCACGCCAATTTACAAAATGCAGTTTTGAGAAAAATGCATTTGAAGTTTACATAGAATTTGAATTAAATTGCAATAGTTGCTTGTGGTAACTAATTACTTAAGTAATGAAATTATCAATTACAGTAGTAATTGTAATTGTTAGTTGTTAATTTAATAACTTTTTCCCATCTCTGTCGTCCCTCTGCGCTCTTGCTTCTATCAGCGGCTCCGAATCCGAGCGATGAGGCACATCATTGACAGGACGTTTGAAGTTTTTGGAATTACGCTTTGGAAATTTGGGAAAATATTCTGCACATATATTGCTATTGTTTAAAGAAAAAGAAAGAAATCGATTTTTGTATCGTTGTAATTGTATATCCCGCCGGAAAAATTAAAAAAATGTTCGTTTGCTTAATTATTTATTGGTTTGTTTCTCGTTTACCTTCCGTGCACATGAACAATATGGCAGCAATGGACAGCCTCGTTTGCCATCTCAGAGCCATCTCCGCCGGGATTTTTTTTCCTTGCGTTTGTTTGAGTTTGTTATTCTCCTCGATTATACTCTTCGATCAGACGATCCGCATCGCACGATATTCCTTTGTTTTTTTAAATTATTTTATTTTATATGCATATATATATATATGCATTAACTCTCTGTAGTTCACTGCACTTCTTGTCACGAGTTTTCCTCATGTTTCCCTGAGGTGTGGAGAACTTTGATTTTAATTTCTTTTTTTTTTAATGTCACTATTATACTCGTAGGCCCAATGTTTGGGTTCGATTCCTCGGGAATTTATGTCCCGGGAGACGTGTCTCGAACTGCCTTAGTTATTTTGGCGTGAAAAAAAATCCCACTCCTAAAAGTTACCCCTTAAGGAAGGGAGTCAGAGGCAATGTACTTCCGGTTGCTTCGAAAAATTTGTGGAGGCAACTGGCGGGATTTTTGTCGGAGACGCGACAAGAGTAGCGTGAAAATCATCTCCCGTGGAACACGTGACGAGACTGGGGGTTGAAATTTTTAAAATATTTTTTCGAAGCCTTTTCATGCTTCAAGGATATCACTTATGGGTGTTCCGCGTGGCTCGAGCATTGTCCAGGTGCCCGGAACTTGCATCACGACCTCCATAAGTACCGAGGTTGGCTAAGGTGGTGTTAAAGTTCACGAGGGATGATGGAGTTGCAAGTTTCACGTACCGGCTATCTCACTCAAGCACACTTCGAGAAAGTCCTCGAAAACTCATCCAAGTTTGCTCGCCGCACTTCGCGACCGCCCGTGAGTCTGCCCAATTTTTATCATCCCCCTTCTCAGCCCCCCCCCCGCACTCGACCCTTGTACTTTGGGTGATCTTCTCGTATTATCTTCGACGTCGGTACTCAAAGTTATTCCGATCGCGATGTTTGCAACCCCCGTGGAGGCCCCCAACCCTCTCACCGTGGGGTGCCACCCCCTCCGAATCAAATTTACGGGGCGCAACGGCGAGAAAGCGAGGCAAACTTTTTCCTTTTTATCAATTTGCAATAATTGATGGGGGCGGGAGTCGCGTGACTCTCATCACGTGAATATTAACACTGACACGAAAGCACTCGCGCACACAGTGACACAGTGAGAAAGACACTTGGAAGTCCTTCCCCCAGTGTTCCTTGAAAATTCACCGTCCATTGCCTAAGAGCGCTGGATGTTCGACGTCGATTTTAAAAATATATTTATTATACTGTCAATTCAATTACCTCGTTCATTTTTTTCAAGAATCTATTCAATAACACAATTTTTCCACGTGTCAATTTAAAGCTCCGAGTGAAATTTTTTAAGTGTCGATTCAATTGTACAACTGAATTTTTCCTTCAACAGTCAATTTGATAATCTGATAGATTTGTTTTTTCAAGTATCAGTTCGATAACCTTGATCATTTTGTTTCAATCATCAATTGAAAATCATCGTCGGTTCTTTTTTTTTTTTTCAATCGTTGTTCCACTACCCCCGCGCTTTTTTTTCAGTCTTAGTTCCATTCGATATAATTGAATTACTTTTCAATTGTCAATTCAACATCCTCGTCGATATTTCTTGTCAGGCGTCGGTTAAATATCCTCAACTATCGCGTCTACCACTCGGAGGCTGAGATTGCCGAGGTGGAGTGAGCGGCCCAGGAAGCCGCGGCGAACGCCCCGAGACTCGGCGAACACGCGATAGGAGGGCGCGTGTCCCAGCGTGCGAAAAACACCCCTCGTTCTCTCGTCATCATGTTCTCTTCAGTGATCGTCCGAGCCGGGCCAATTTCCGATTTTCGTCGATTCTGCGATCGGCAAATTCGTGGGGCAATTTCGGACCGAAACTCCACCCCCCCCCACCCGACTTCGGTTTTCTTTTTTTTTTTTGAAATTTGTTCAACGTCTTAGCGAGGGTTGATATACATGTGGGTGCGTGTGTGTATGAGTATATTTATATATGCGCGAGTGAGAGAGAACGGCCCAGGGAGAAACGCGGATCCACGCACCGAACGTCTCGACACGGTGGTAGATTTACCCTGACTGGGGAGATTCCCGTACGTGGGAGCATGCGCGCTTAACTTGCACATCACCGAACGCTCTCACTGCCCCTCGCCCCGCGTGTGTGCGCGCGCGACCCTTCCTCTCGTTCCGTATCGCCCGCCGAAGCCCCCCAACCACCCCACCATCCCGGGGGGAGGCCCAGGAGACGTTAGGGTAGTTCGGGGGTGAGGAATGTTTTCGAGGGGTGGTCTTGTCGGAGAAAGCGAGAAACGTTCTGCATGTAAGCTTTCGCGGCGAGACCGGGGCTGGAAAAGTGGCAAGGGTGGAGAAAGGGGTGGAAGAGGAGGGTGGTTCGTTCCTCCTGGTGTTATATCTGCACGCAGTAGCTTATACAAAACCACCCGACCTACCGCACTGTGAGACTTTTGGAGAGAGAGAGAGAGAAAGAGAGAGAGAGAGAGAGGGTTGACACGAGGGGGATGATTTGGGGGGTGGGTCGGCGATGGAATTTTCCAGGAAAATACGGAGAGATCGGCGCTCCCTGAATTTTATTTTTTTTTCGAAGCAACCTTCTCACGAGAGGGGGTACGATAACGATCAGTGTGGTCAGTTTTTTTCCCTTTTCGAGGGTGTGCTTCCGGAATGAAAAATATTCGGGGTAGCTTTTTGCTGCCAAATTGTCAGGACGATATGTCCAGTTTTGACGGGAATGGTTATAAGCGAAAGAGAGGGATTCAACGGCTTTTTTTTTCTCGTTTGGCTATAGGGGTAGTTTTTCGTGGTCCGGGCGAATATCCTCCTATCGTAGCTTTTGAAAGCTCGGGGAAAAAAGACGCTTGTTCAGATCCTCCTGTTCTTTCAGAATTAATTAATATTTTTCCTTCCGTGGATCGTGCGATATTTTGGGGAATATCGTCTCTTTTTTTACTCTCGGAATATTGTTAAAAAAAAGTGACGCTGAATTTTTAACGTCAGGGTAAGTTCGCCTATCGAAAGCCTCGCGGGCACGTGTCTCGAGGAAGGAGAGATCGAGAGGAGGGGTTGAGAAAAGACGGGATTTCCTTAGCCTGCATACCACATCACGCTGAAATGACGAGAATTTGAGCGGCAAGAATTTTAACCGCGCCGTGACGGAGCGAAATTGCTCATAGTGCGCTGCGAGAAATTGAATTTTTTGTCTATACGGAAGCGCGGAGTCAATCTGGGACACGGTTTCCTCTCTCAAATTTAACAAGTAACTAGTGCAAAGTTGTCAAAAAAAAGTTGAAAAATAATTGGTCTTTTCAATTTGATGATGATTACACGATGTTTAAGAACAATACATTTGTTCCTTTAATTCTTTTGTAAAACTTTGATCAATCGGTCCGGAAAAACGGTTCGATGAATCTATTTGAAAATGTACAGGGCTATTGGGGGTACATTATGGCTTTAGGCCATTCTAGAGGCCAAAAAATAGGCTTCGTTGGGATTTTTTTTTCAGAAAAACTACCAAAAAATCATGATTACAAAAAGGGGGTTTATCATACATATCAGCGACTGTATACAATAATTTTTTTGAAGCAATTAATTTCAAAGTGGCGGCTGTGCAGCGTTTATCTCGAAACTGCATTTTTTAAGTTGGCTGGAAACATAACTCAGATAATTTTCTTATATTGTTTGATTTTTTTATATTGCCGAGTTCATTTGTTATTAACAATCATCTGACGATTTTTTCGGCAAATGTTTGGAGAGTGAAAAATAAGCGGAAAAAAACCTGTCAACATTAGTCTTTCCATCAAGGTTTGTGAAGTAGTAGTAAATTTACTGAAGAACCATAAAAAGTCATTTTTTTGTACCTTTTTTCAGTTTAATGGTAAGGGTGAAAAAACATTTCTCAAAAATCGATGAAAGGGTCTTGTAGGAACTTTAAGTTTTCGAAGTTGCTCTTTTATTCCCTGAGCGATCAATGAACTCTTTTTTATATTAATTATTATTTTATTGTTTACTTTATGAGAACTCGATTTTATTTATCATTATTTTATTATCTAATTGACAATAATCTATTTTTATTTTTCATTCTCTATTAAACTTTTAACTTTTCATCATTGAGCAAAATATATTTGGACCATTTTTGAAAATTCGGTACCCCTGTATACTAGGAAAGAAATCTCGCTTCCAAAAATTAACGTACCTCTTTTTACACCTGAGAGAAAAAAAGTGCCAACTATTTTATTAAACGGGCAATTTTCGGACATATTTTACAAAAAAAAGGATCGTGAAAACACATTTCTCGTGAAACGAATTTTTTTTACTCATTTTTCGTATCCGTTAGCCGGAAGTAGACCGGACGGCGCGATGAGAGACAAAACGGGCAGAAGTAAAATAGCGTGACGAGGCTTTGGCAGGTCGATGTTTGCACGCAAAAACGCGAATACCGCATTAGCATATACGATATATCGGCGCTTTTGCGGAAGCGTCGACTCTATCGGTGTTCTTGATAAATTCCACGTGGAAAAAAAAAGAAAGCGACGAACAAAGAGAACAACAATCGATCCACAGCTTTGAATTAATTAACGGAGATTATAGCAAAGGCTTGTTTTTTTAATACAGCGGAATGGAGATCGGAGAAAAAAATTATCTTTGCGCAAAAGAAGCTAGGAAGAAAGGTGGGGGAACAAACATCGGAGCGTTGCATACGTGCATAATGAATTTATAAGCTCGTATATATACGTATATATGGCGGATCGAACGCGCGTGTCAACCACGTCTCGGAAAAACACCCCGAAAGCACAAGCACAGGATTTTCCATATAAAATTGGCCACTTTTCCTTATTCCAATTTTCTGTCGACTAATTTTTGTTCCAAAGATTTTTTAAATATTTTTTTTAAGCTTATACATTTATTTTTTGTTTATTAATTTTCTTGAAAGTTTATAAATTAATACATTATTTCGTTTTTAAGACAACTGCGTATATAATTTTTCATCACATTAATAATGTTCATTACGGAGCTTGCTCAGCCCAATTTTTTATTTATATTTCTCTCGATTAATTATTGTTGAAGAGTAAATATTTATTGTCGACGGTGCTGAAGAAAAAGGGGAGAATTACTGAAAAATCCGTAACATTAGAGAAACCGTTTTTTTACACCATCGATCGACCACACTAAAAATTATTATGATTGATTTTGTAAAAAAAAGTATCTACTTGCGGAAAAAAAGTATCTACTCTCGGAAAAAAAATTTTTCCTCAGTTCTCGTTGTTGCACAACTAATGTTTAATATTTCAAAAAATATTGAAATACATGCAATATTCATTGTTTATCTTAAAAAAACGTTACTGAAAATTCTGTAAATCTGGGAAAATCTTTTTCTCCGTACAATGTCATGTAATTAAAAAATGAGTGAAAGAAATGGAGATAAATCGTGGGGTCTCGGTCGATTTTACCTAGGATTCCGGATAGATAAGCGCAAGGGTGTGTGGGTGTGTAAAGAAGGAGAGAAGCACGGATACCGATAAATAATGTTTCGTGTGACGGTTCGTGCCTTCGCGGATACGACCATTCATCAGAGAGCTTGCGGGGGTTCGAGGGGGTGCGGGACGAGGGGCTGGGCGCGCGGTCACGGGACCTCAGGCTCGCGGAGATAACGACCCCGAAAGGAGTAGAAGGTAGGAGCTTGAATGCCTTTGGTTCGTGACACGGGAAAGCGGACGGAGAGGGAGAAAGAGAGAGAGAGAGGAAGAGAGAAGAAATGAGTCTCAATCTAATTGTTTCGTTCATTGATGGTTCACGAACGGAAGGAGAGAGGAAAGAGAGAAAAAATGATCGAACCTCTCCTTTCTTTCACGTTTAGCACAGAAGCACAGATAAATTGAAATTTGAGGGACCATTCCAGTGTGACTGGCTTCAAAATTGCCGATATCCATGATTTTTTTAAAAATAAAATTCGATAATCCGATTTTTTTTTCGTTTATTTAAATGTCTTATGTTGCACATAAAAATAATTTTTGAATGTTCTACTTTTATATTTATATAATTTTTTGGCTACTGCAAAATGATGCCTAAATGAAATAGCACTGGATGGTGGAAAGTTCTACTCCTCCAAAAATTGTCTGAAAGAAAAAAACCAAAAAGATTATTAATCAGTAGAAAAAACTATTGAGGTGTACGGAGGGTTTTTTCTCGATAAAAATAAACAAAATGGTGGCCATTTCAAAATTAAGTGGCAAATTGGGCATCTTTCGACAGTTATTCGTTTAAAAAAATGTCAAATTTTCTAAAAAATAATAACGCTTCCGTACGACGTTAAAGAATGGCGTGAAGGATTATGTAGACAAATTTGAGACGCATAGATTGATAACTTTTCATTTGAAATCTTCCACCGTTTTCAAAAACGACGTTTCGAGAAAAGGCGAACCGTCCGCGCTAGGTCTCACGCAGCTGGTCGAATCCCTTTTTCTAAGAAAGGCTGTAGTGACCGGAATAATTCGAATTTCGCGACCAAAATTTAACAGCATGTTTATGAAAGTCCATATTTTCGGATAATACAAAAAAACCATTTTCACAACATTTTTACACCGGGATGGTCTCTTAACTTTCAATTGCATTAAAACTTGTACCGCGCATTCTTTTTTGTTTTATTTTGCTAACCAAGATTTTTCTAGAACACCCTAGAATCCCCAGTAACCGCGTAGAATCCCCAGTAACCCCCAGTAACCGCTCAGAATCCCCAGTAACCCCCCTACAATGCCCCAGGGTTAATTCTGAATCCCCAGAATTGTCTAGATCCTTTAATTTACGACAATTCATATTTCAAAACAACACCAAGCGAAGCTTCGCTTCCGAGGCGTTAAAACTGCCAATAAAATAAGTCAGTAAAATCAAAACGCCCAATTAGAAAAAAAAGGGAGCAAAGATTCGCCCCCAAGTAAAAGAACGGTATTTTTCTCGGTCAAGATGCATACATGAAAAAAAGCAATTAACACTTCCGCACGATTGAAGTTAATATTTTATCCGCACGCAGGGGTGACTGCGGGATGGAGGGCCGGGGGGGGGGGGGGGATGAGCCATACGAAGCAGGCACATATTTGCTACGTGCATAACCGGAAAGTGCGAACTGTAATGCCAATTAGCGCGGGCGAGAATACATTATGGAAATTTCTTCGGGAGTAAGGATGGGGAGAGGCGCGTTGATGCAGTGCTCTCTCTCTCTCTCTCTCTCTCTCTCTCGTTTGTTTTAGCCAGTGACGAGCGAGCTCGATATAATGAAAATTCCATAAATTTTCATGGTCCGCGGACAGATGAACTCTTGGCGAGCACGTGGCTGATAATTAGAGTATCAAGCGCGACAAGGGGGTGACAAGCGGGCTAGGCTACCTGGGGCGATAAGGGGGGCGAGGGCTGGTGGCGAGAGAGCTTTTGAGTTACGTGACAGCGGGCCATAGGAGCCCAGCAGTATAATGGAATGGCGATAAGCGCGTGTCTATGTGTGTGTATTTTCCCGTGACCCTGTGAATTTAGCTCGCACTTCAGCCTCCACCCCTTAGTCGACCCCTTTCGTTATATCCGGCAACGATGCGGCAAAATTTTCGCTGCCAACCTCGAGTCCCGTTAACCGAGGTCCCATTTCCAAGGCGGGAAAATGAGTATCCAGGACAAAAACGCGGATGTGAAAAAACAAGGGTAGTTGGGGGAGGGGTGGCCGTGGGGAATGAATGTGAAGAAGAAAATACTAACAGAAGAGAGACAGAGAGAGAAGAAAGTGTTGTGTATGGAGCACAAAAGACGCTAGAATCCGAGTTGGACTTAGGGGTGGCTCGGGGGTGAGGGATGCCAGGACTCGGGCTAATTGAGAGAAACGCTCGGACGGGCAATCTCGCGAAATCGTTGGGCATTTCCAGCCTGGAATTAACCGTCAAAGGACTCAACCGAGATAATAAGATACCTTGGGTGCGAGAATTGGCATCGCAAGCTCACTCGCGCTTACACTCAGCCGAGACGCACGAAAGCGTAGAGAGCGAGAGAGAGAGAGAGAGAGCCAGTTACTGCGGAAATCTACCGCGACTTTACCTACTCACCATCCTCTTCTTCTCCTCCCTCTCTCTCTCTCTCTCTCTCTCTCTCTCTCTCTCTCTCTCTCTCCATCATCCCCTAGTTCTATCCTTCTCTTTCTTTTCAACCCTCATTGTGGTCACGGAGCTCGAGCGTCGTTGGTTTTCCCGCGACAGGCTGGCTGCTCAGAGGGTTTGAAGGGGGAGGTGGTTCCACGTGAACAGAGTCAAGTTAGTCTCCAGGGCCTTGTCAAGAGAAATCAGGGCTCTCCCCATCGTTCCAACTTGTAACGATCTCGGCCGGATAATCTTTCATCGTTAACCTCTTTGCACACTGTCTGTCTCTCTCAACCCCCGGCTAGCTTACTTCATTTTTAAAGCCCTGGCGGTGAGCCGAGAAACAATGGCGATTCGAAAAAATGGACATATCCGACGGATGTCGATTTTTGCGATGATCGTGAGTTGGAGGAACAAGCGACACTGGGGCTAGAGGCGCGGATCGTTATGGTTGCCAATTACAAGGTTTTGACTCCAGTTCGTGATTCCCCGACTAAACTTCTCCGTCGTCCTTTTCGCCCCGTATCCGCGCGATTCCCTCTTGGGGAATAAAGGTAAACAGCTGTACAGCTGGTAAAGTGAGTTCGAAGACCGGAGCGGTCTGTTGCGCGCGGTACGTCATATTCTGGTCGCTGTATACTTGCGAACGTGTCGGTGTCTACGTACACGTGTGAACGGAAGGTTGGAATGGCGAAAGTTCAGCGGATAAATCGCTTTTGGGCCAAAGGTCGCTTAAGCGATCTCGGACTTGCTTGGAATTAAGTGCATCAGCGTCAGCAGCTTGAGAATACTTTGGATAGGGATCGCCAAAGTTTGCCGACACCTTGGCGTAACCGATTGCCAATCGTCCACACTTCCGGTTACATGCGTCCAGAATGCTCGAACCCTTGAAGCGGTCTTCCCCCAGGCTGTAGAGCTACCCAAGCCTGGTCATCAATGACACGCCATAAAGGCGATTACCAGTTAATCTCCACTAGGTGGAGGCTAGCCAACGATGGTGGTTTTTCTCTGCAGGCTGCAGGAATTGGCTTCCCAGGCTTCCCACCGCTCGAACGCTTGATGCAGTCTTCCCCTAAAGCTGCTCAAGCCCGGTCATCAACGACACGCCAAAAAAGGGATCACCAGTTGATCTTTACCAGGTGGAGGCTAGCCAACCATGGTGGTTTGTCTCTGCAGGCTTCAGGAGTTGACTTTGATTTTGGCCAGGTCTGATGGCACCAATGACATGTGAGGAAAGTGGTTACCAATTGAACTCGACTGACTGCAGACAGGCTAGTCAATGACAACGGGTTTTCGTGCACCCGGCTTTTTTGGTATTGGCTTTGATGCTTGCTCAGTTTATGGCATGACGAGGAAAAGTTGTTTGAGGCTATGAACCAAGTTGTAGCCAATGCAGGATCAAATGGTAGCTTCGCCATAAGCAAGAGAAGTAGTTTCAGGCCTAGGGCGTTCATCTATAGATGGTTGGGAGAGTGAGAGCGTGTAGAGTGGAACGTGCATCCAATTCGCGGTCGCAGCTGCAGCAGGAGCAGCGGTATCGGGTAGACTCTGCTCTCGCAAACAGGCCCTCATCCTCTAGCCCAGGCTTGTTAACCAATCAACGGAGAACTCCGCGAGTAGTTTGGCCCGATTTCCTGCAGCCTTTCCTCCTGCCCCGCTCTTCCTTCCGCATCACGTGTACACACACACATGACGCAGCTGACTACACTTTACGGCAGCCTCATACGCAAACTTCTATGTCGGCATAGCCCTCTCCATCCCCCTTTTCCATTCGCATTTCGACTCCGAATATTTCATTCGGTTCGGGGGATGAGCGTGCAATGGTGATGGCTTCAGCATCATCGCATGACATTCCACAACAGCGGCTGATCCTTGTCCTCCGACGGAGGATCTTCAGGCATCGGGTCGTTCACCAGAAGTGGCAAGTTTCCCGCACCGTTGACGGATCACGGCAGCGGGGAGGATTGATGACGGAGACTGGAGGGCCTCGAGCAACGAGTTTGACAACGACACCGGGGAAACTTGCAGTTCGATACTTGGGTGCTCCTCCATGATGGATTTCGACAAAGCTTTCCCAACAGAGTGCATCATCAGAGGCCTCACCGTCATATGCATATGGCGTTTTTCTCGAAACACCATTTGCAAGGTCGGTGGACATGATATCTCGAGAACCACTTGATGGATTATTTCCAAATTTACAGGAGATACGATGAGAAACATTTAAAGGTCGTTGACGATTAGATTTTTTTCAAAATCGATGTTCATTTTTTAATAGTTACGTAAAAATGACGACTTTTGTCGTAGATTTTGTATGCCCGAGTTTCAATTCTTTGCCACGTTGTTAAAAAGAATTATTTAAAAAATTGTTGATCATCAACGACTCCTATTAGTAAATAGCTTGAATAACCCGTTTTGATTTCAGAATTCAGGTGGACCGTTTAAGCTGGAGAGTGTCCACCGTCAAACGCCGTGAAAAAATGTCATTATCTGCCATGTTTTTGTTGTTCCTCTGCATTTTTGGTGATTTTTTTTAAAGGCTATCAATTTATGTACCTTCATGTTAGAAAAATGCGTTTTTTTCACCAGTGGTTTCTCAGATAAGAATATCGGAATTTGGCGATTTTTCGGGCTTCTAGGTAGATGTAGCTCTTCAACGGCCTCTCTTCGATCGAGGGTGATTCGTACAGGGACTCCGGCCAATTTTCGATCGAGGCGAAATTTCATTTTCCACTTCCGTTGCTTTTCGCTCTTCGGTTATCGCTTCGTCTTGGCAGCCGCGAGCATACCACGTATGCACGAGACAAATTCAACGCGACCTTTTGCATTCCATTCTTTCTCTCGCCTCCTCCCACCGGCTGGAAGACCAAAAAAGGACTCGCCGCATAACCGAGACCGGAAATGGTTTGCAGTCGACGAAAGGGTGAGACCAAGTGGCTACTCTCTCTCCCCCTCTCCAGGTTCGTTGCTCTCTCGCATCCCTTTATTTTCTCTGGTTAGAAATTCCGCTCATTCCAATATTCGATGCTTCCGGTAGCTTTGCGAGCATTTCCTCGTTCGTGAATAAAATTATCTTTGGGGTACCTGCTGGGGTGTCCATTCGACGAGCCGAATAGACCCGATACCAGCTCTGGCAGTAATAGCTAAAAGGGTACATGTTCGAGCGAAGGAAAGAGATATATAGGGTGTCTCAAAATGGCCTGACATTTATATTTATTAATAAAACGTATTATTTATTCGAAAAGGGCGAATGTTTTTATTTTAATATAAGGTACTACATGGAGGTTATGTGTGGAACACAATATTCAATAAATGGCCGCCTCGTCGTCGTGTGCAAACGGTTACTCTTTTGACGAAATTTTCAGTAACATGTTGGCGTCACTGCGGAATAATTTCATTGAGTGGCCTTCAACATTTACGTGGGTTTGAAAATAAAAAAAATCTTTTTTTTTATTTTATCATCTAATAGTACAACATGTTTAGAATATTCTCCCAAAGTTTCAAGCCAATCGTTGTAAAAGTCTATGAGAGAGAGCCTTTGGGAATTCTATTTTCGCCACAAAAAAATGGCGCCCAATAAAAAATGTCAAGTCATTCTGAGCCACCCTTTATTTCCAAATTCGCTGAAAGAACGAATCAGAGCTGGTGATCGGAGAGGGAATCCTCAGCGTGTGGTGCTGCGTCGCGCATATGGCGTGACGTTCGTAATTGCGGTGGGGCCGATGACACCGGAAGATCGAAGGGTAGATAGGCGAACGGCCTGCGAAGTACTTAATTGGGTTGGCGGGTTATACCAGTGAGCCACGCGACGTCTTCAACGTCATTGAAAAATGAATTTTACCGACGCGTCATCGTCACGAAGCTGGAAGGTCATCAGCTGATGGAAACAGTCAAGTTCCAAGATCCTTCCGAACTCCATTCTTCCTACCGTGCAGCCTCGCTTCCCTCATTGCACTCCTCGACTCAACCCAAACAGCCTTCACAGCCTCTAAACAGGCTAACGAAGGGGCTGGCTCTAACGGCCTTCGTGACTTAGCCGAAGGTTAGCTCATCATCAGCTAGGAATTCGCTCCTCATTAACGCGAAAGTATGCTCATCCGGAAAGTGTAAATTACGGGTGTTGGAGTAATTCCAAGCTGACGGGGATTAAGAGGAAGAGTTCCGGACTGCGAGCTCCGGGGAAAAGTTTTATTGGAAAACTATTCGTGTCGCTCTGGCACGTTTGCTCCGGTATACTCGATCATTTCTACCCAAACCAAAAAACCTCAAACCCACTTGGAATTCGAGCGCTTTCCGGCTGTCACGGCACCACCACCACCACCACCGCCATCCCCACCACCACCAGGGGGCGAACTATGTTCTCTATTGTACCTGCAGTTTGCGCTTGCGAAGCGACCAGGACTTGCGACCACACGAAGTGTAGAGCAGTATCAGCTAGGAAAGAGGTTCAGATGTGAGGCAGAGAGAGAGAGAGAGAGAGAGAGAGAGAGAGAGAGAGAGAGAGAGAGAGAGAGAGAGAGAGAGAGAGAGAAGGGGATCGGCGACGAAGGGATAAAGCATCCCGCAGTGTCATCAAACTCGGCTCTACTAACTTTGATGAACCTCTGACGTGGGTGGCTGTTGTCACTTGGGCAGAGGAGCTTTCCAAGCAGGCTACGAGGAGACCGAATAACGAGCGTGTACGTATCGCGGCGAAGACCTAGCTGTACCAACGAGACCAGCGAAACTTTTGTCTCCCCTTTCTCCGACCCTTCGTTGCATCCCGTGGTTACATTTGGAGGACCGTACCGGCGCGGTCGCAGAATTATCGTCGTTGACCCATATGGAAAGCTGGAACAGTTAGACGGCGGAGCGTGGACCAATGAGGAAAGAGCCCCCAAGAGGAACTCCCGTGTACTGCGCGAATGATCCAAGCCATATCGAGAGAACCTGCAAGGAACCTCTCGTACACAGATGCAGTTAACGGCAACATTATATGAGAAGCCATATTCACAAGCTCTATCTCCTGGAAACTCTTGAAGCTCCATAAAATTTTCGTTTTAACCAACTCCTAGAAGTCACGGTATAGGGTGACGGGCTGGGAGTTGAGGATGCAGTTGCGCAGAAGTCATGAGGAACCTGACCGTATCACGTTACTCGTGGAGTGTCTCCCGATGTTCGTCATTTATGCCGCGCGTGGTGCACTTAAGGCGTGCCTGCGCTACCACCGGGTGATTCGTGGCATTTCGGACCACCCTAGCATCAGCGCACGTTCCTCAACAACGTTGATGGAACGTCTTGACATCTCCATCAGCTGGGATAGTCCATTTGACAAGTATGGCGTTAGGAATTGCCTGCCAGCCAAATGGATCGATCCGGTCGCTTTTCCATGATGACAAAACGTGGAATACGTTGTCGCAGTCATTCGGGCCAGTTTTGCCACGTCTTCATGATGCTTCAACGATGGGTTCATTTTGCTTCCTCGCCACGACGAGCCTTCAAATAGGCTGGAAATCCTCTGCAAGTATAATGGATCAATCCTGCCACTTTTCCATGACGACGGTACGTGGACCATGCAAGTGCAGCCACCATCTTGCCACGTCTGCATGACGACCCAATGGCAGGCCAAACTTGCTTCAATTCCACCAATCCTGCCACTCTTCCACGATGATTGAACGAACTCTCGTCGAAGCTCCCGGAAGACCCATGGTTCCAAATTGCCACCAAATTTGGCCCAGCCAGTCTCGCGCTTCCGCGGCCGGGAATGAGAGACCGGACGCCGTATGGATTACGAGGGCTGTCGGTCGTGGTGGTTCATACCGAAATACAAGCTAGTCGCGGGAAAACTACCAGCTCGCACGTACCCGAGTGACATTTTCCGGATTAGCACGTTGGAGGGAAGTTATCCAGCGGAAGAACGACAACGACCAGCCAAGCGAATATTCTCGTCTCGCTCAATCGCTTGACCGTTTTACTCCTCGGCCGCGAACGACCGAGCGCGACGGTCACCCAAGGGTGGCATCCCCCGCCCCCCGTTACGACAAAGAACAAAAGCGCCAGGAACATCATCCCCGGAGATTTCCTTGATTTCGTCCCACAATAGCTAATCGGAACACGCGAAAAAGCGGGTCATTCTGTACTCTCGCGGTCGTACAGCCAAAAAGAAAACTATCAACTGGCTTCCTTCATCCCTTGATACCTACTCGTCTTTTTTCTGCACTGTTGTTGCGTAGTCCTTTAATCCTTTTCGCTCCATTATCATCCTTCTTCCATCGGCTTGGCTACGTCGTTCGCCGTCTTCGTCCGGGTGCCCGTTATTTCCGGGATCCGGTAGCCGCTTCCACTAGGCCATCCCTTTCTCTCCACCCTCTTCCGACCATACCGGCAAAGCCTGAGCAGCAGTCCAAAATTGTTTTCCGATTCGACGAGAGAAATTCACGAGCGAACGGACGTCTCAAAAACTTCGTTACAGAAACGTCCTGAAAAGTTACTCTCTCTCTCTCTGCTTCTTCAACCCCCTCACCATTCTCGCAGCTCGAACCTCTTGGATTCTTCATCCCCTAGAGTTCTACCTCCTTGTTGTCCCACAAATGTCCTCGGGAGCCCCTACGCGCACCAACGGATAATTGGAAAGCTCCATCGTTTCCTCCTTTTGTGCCTCAACCCTTCGCAAATCGATTTGGCTCATCCCTTAGCTGCGATTGCCCAGCTTTGTAAAAAAAAAATACATCGTCTTCGTTCGCTTGGGTTTGCTTGGATTGGCGAGAAGAATCGTATTTTTCGAGAGCGTGCATTGCAAAAAAATGACATTACCACTGGCCCTTTTCAACATTACCATTCGGACCATTGGCTGGAACGTGTTCCAAAAACAATGTTAACAATTATTTCTATATAATCTATATCTAGAATAATCTTTCAAAACAAATAATTGCACACTTTTCAATTTGTCCTTTTTTATTCTTTGTATAAACGAAGTTTGGTAGAGTAGAATTTATCTCAGAAAAAGTTTTAATTCAAAGGCTCGCCTGCATCCTGCCAATTTTTTATTCGGCGGGTTTGTTCTCCAGAGAAATTGCACCCTGGCGGTCCTGACCCATTACGTATGCGGGCCTTTTCCCCATTGTTTGCACCCTTCTCGTTTCCATTCAACCCCTTGAGTTCCGCCAAGTTTCGTCGCTTCCGTCGTCGAGCGTTCCTATTTGTTTCTTTTTGTTTCAGGGAGGGTGCAAAGAACCTCGCGATGGGCGACCGAAACCTCTCTCTCTCTCTCTCTCTCTCTCTCTCTCTCTCTCTCTGTACCACTACACCCCCGTCACCTTTTATTACAGAGAGTGGTGAGGGCATGGGGAAGTAAGCGCTCGTCCGGAGTCCCTCACTCCTTATCCTTCCTATATCAGCCTTCTCGCGAGGTTTCTTTTTTTTCGCTCACCCCTTGCCGCCGCTCTCTGTCACCGTATCCTCGGGCCTCGATCCGGAGTATTCGCCATAGACACTCAAACCCACTGGCAAACGGGGCTGGCGGTGCGACCTCCACCAAATGTTTTGTGGAAACGCGTATGAAGCGAGCTAGCAGAAACGCCCCGGCAAGGTGCAATTAGAGCCTTGATAATTAATTTCCTACGGCGTGGTTCAAGAGAGAGAGAGAGAGAGAGAGAGAGAGAGAGAGAGAGAGAGAGAGAGAGAGAGAGAGAGAGAGAGAAAGGGGGAGGGGGGAGGTGAACTTGCGCACACGTAATCATACTTCTCTCAGTATAATATAATCGGAGAGGATCGAAATTACGTTCCAAATTATCGGGTCGCGTCAATCAGCTGGCGAAACTGGAACGATGAGGGCGATATTATTTTCCCTCAAGGCTACTCGTTTTTCCTTTTCTTTTGCTTCTTACTTCGTACGCTCCTGCTCAAGGTTGGAGAAATCTTGAGGTTTTTTCAAAATTTTTTGAGAAAGTGCTTTTATTAAGGGATGATGTAGATAGATAGAAAGAGATGTTATTTGATTTTCTATTAGATTTCAATAATTCCATTTTGGAACAGGTTTTGAGGAAAACAAAAAGGCAATGTACAATAATTCATGGGATGAGCGCAGGAATGAAGAAGAATCGAAAAAAAATCGTACGAGAAAATACAAAATCGGCTAAAGCTTGCGGGTAATATGAAAAATAACAAAAATAAAAAAATCTACACGAGCTAAGAAATAATGTAGTCAAAATTATATTAAACATGCTTAAAGAATTGAGAAATTCAAGCGGAAATGTAACAAAGCAATGTGCACATATAAAAATGCAAAAAATTGTTTCACATAAAAAAGTATAGTAATCATAATTTGCTACGTATATAAACGTCTAAGAAAATAATTTATATGTGAATATGTAAACAAAGAATAATGTTTATGCAAAAAATGTAAAAAAAAAACAGTCGTCACTAAAAAATGTGAAACAAAGCATTTTTACCTTGAAAATGCTGAACCAAATCATCTTTATATGTAAAGATATAAAAAAGAATGTTCTAATACATGAGAATGTAATTTTCAAAAATCAAAATAACAACTCTTTCACGATGTTTTTTCAGCGCAGACCAGAGCTGAACAAATTCTCGGCTTGAGAGTTGGTTCGTGTTTCTTCCGGTTTTATTTAGGATCTCGAGGAATCTGATCAAATGGTGATAGTCGCTGAGGGTACATAGGGGAGGGTCGTCACACGACGATCGCAATTTTCTCTGGTTTCTCAACGAGCGCTCCCTGCTCTCTCTCTCTCTCTCTCTCTCTCTCTCTCTCTCTCTCTCTCTCTCTCTCCCTCTCGCACTTCCTCTATGTCTCTTTCTTGGGGTGCAAGCAACGAAGTTCGGAAAACGGAAAAATATCGTTACGCTTTCGAGGCAATGCTTGAAAGCAGTTTTCGGCATTGACGCGACTTGGCCCTGGGCCAAACGAACCTCTCTCTCCCTCTTCCCGTCTCTGCCTCTCTCCTTCTTTCCATCTCTGCCACTCTCTCTCTCTCATCCTCTCTCACCCCCTCTCCTTCCCGTTCCGTGTTAAATTTTGGTCGGGACGGTGTTGCAGCACAGCCAGCAGTCCGAAGCACCCCTTCCCCAGGGAGGGCGGAGAGGGGGATGAAATGAACGAAAAGTGTTGGGGGGAAGGAGAAAGAGGAAGCTCTGGCTCAACCAAGCTCTCGTTCGAGAGTCATTCGGGGGATTCTCGTGTCGTTCAATGTTCTTGGCTCGGAAGGAAAGGAGAGCTCGGAAGAGAGATGCAGCGAGAGAGAGAGAGAGAGAGAGAGAGAGAGGGAGGGGGGGGGGGGGACAACACAGCAACCGAGGGAGCAGTCGAAGACAGAAAGTTACCATGGTACCGAGTAAACATATAAATCTCGGTCCCTCCAGTTTCGCCGGATCGTGCTTTTGCAACCCCTCGCCATAATCGAGTTGTCCCGGTCATTCCGGACCTTACAGCCGACCAATTTTTTTACTTTTTATCTCGAGCCAGAAAAAAAGGAATGCAGCCAAGATTGATGCAACTGTAATAATGCAGTGAATGACCTCCATTTTCTCCAAAGCTATTCCAATAACCCAAACAACCCTGGGACATGATTCTTGCGAGCTTCCCCCCCCCCTCCCCCGTAAACATTTACACACACACACATATATATATATATATATATATATATATATACATACATATATATACACACAAGATGTCCTGTAATGAATGGATAATCGTGCAACTGTCGAATGGTCAGATCAAGTCCTATTATATGCAGAAATTTCAATTTAGTAAAAGTCTCACGGTTTTCGAGATTTTGAGCTTCATGTTAAAAAAAATCACCCGCCTTTGGTTTTTCGCATGCCATTTTTACAAATGATATAAATCAACAATAACTATACAAATTTTTTAATTAATTGGCATGATGCGTCTAGTACATTTTTTTTACACCCAGGCTATCAAAGTCCTATGTTCGAATTGGTTTGTATGAAAATTCTGCATAAGATCTTTTTTCATCAAGTTGCTTTAACATTTAAACCAAATGGAAACATGCGAACGATTTTTTAGGCCAATTTTTGGAAAGTAAAAACTTTGCCTCAAAATCGTCAGATAAATGTTAATAACAACTGAAATATGGAATATAAAAAAAAGTCCTATGTATTTCCATAGACAATGTATTTTTCAAGATATATTCAACATTTCCAGTGAATCGGTTGAAAATTGTCTGAGTTATGTTTTCGGCCAATTTAAAAAATGCAGTTTTGAGATAAACGCTGCACAGCCACCATTTTGAAATTAATCGCGTGAAAAAAATTATTGTATACAGTCATTGATTTGTATGATAAACACTCTTTTTCTAATCTCGATTTATTTTGTAGTTTTTCTGGAAAAAAAATCGCCAAAAACCCTATTTTTTCGGCCTCTAGAGTGGCGTAAGGCCTTAAGGGTCACCATTAGGCTTCAGTTTTCAGTACGTCTCATTTTGTCGAAACGTAAACAACATCGTTTTTTTTAAATTTCTCCAAATATGTCGACTTTTGTGCCAACGAAATGCAATTTGCGGGACGCTTTACTTTTCTGCTTCCATTTGAAAAAAAGCTGCTGAAGGTCATCGATTGCTGTATGAGGCTTATGGTGACCTGGCTCTAATAGTCTCAACTTGTGAGTACTGGTTTAGATGGTTGAAAATTGGTGATTTTGACACGGAGGATAAGGAACTCCAAGGAAGGCATTATAAAACAAAGACTCGTGTGAAACGCGAGAAGAACTTTGGAAAAATTGTTCTCCCGCTATTTCTTATGGTTGCGCGATAACTGTAGCTCACAAAAATAATGTGCCAAAAGATCTCAAATCTAGAAACTTGAAGCTTCAAAATGTTTTCTTTTTTCATCTCGATACAATCGTTGTCCAACTAGACACAGCGTTTTAAAAAACACAAAAAAAAATTGAATAAATGTTCCATTCCTTTAATTTTATTTACTGGATAACGGATAAATGTATAAATGCATAAATAAATAAATAAAAATAGTATATCTCGAATAAAAAAGATTCGGTATACATCCGAGCGGCATTCTTCGGGCTCGTCATCATCAAATACGCATCAAGTGCGCAATCAAATCAAAATAAGAGAAGATGTGATCGGAAGGTTCCGCAGTTCCATCCGGGATATAAAAAAAGCAAAAATATGAAGAAAAAAAAGAAAAAAAAAGGATTGGCAGAGGCGCAGCTTCGCTTCCGGATGGAGCCCGAGGAAAGCGGTAAACTACGTTGTTGCGAGGCTGGAACGTCCACACGCAGACAAACACATACGCACACGTGTCGGTACAGTGATATCTCGCGTTTATGATGGAAGCACAGGGCACAATCTCGCGCTCACCTTTCCCCACGTCGTAAAACGTTGAAATTGTTGAAATTGCATTTCTCACTTGCGCGGGCTTGCAATCCTCGAGGAGCATCGACGCGAGCCTCATTCGATCCGGCCAATTTTGCAGGTTAAAAACGAAGAATGAGAGCGCCAAAGCGGAGTGAGAAGCAGAAGTAGCGGAGCGAAAGAAATGAAATGAAAAAAAAATCTCATCCGTCGATGCGCTCTCGCGCGCCCGCGGAATGAATAAAACATGACTTTTCAAGACGTGCTTTTTTTTGTCTTTCTCTTTCTTTCTTTCTCCGTTTCCGGGATGATTGAGACGGTACTGGGATATTTATCATAACGGTTTTCACGATCAATCGAGAACGACCGAATGAGAAAACGGATAAGGAAGCGGAAGGATAGGGGGGGGGGGGGGGGTGAACGTCACTGCGCACCCTTGAATATTTAGTTCTCGCAGTTCTCCGGAACTCCTTCCTCGGTCGGTAATGATCGATAATATCGGTTGTTCGATCGAGCTGCACGATCCGACAGTGCATTCATCCCTGCTTGTATCTCACCATTGGGCTCGTATTACGAAGAGTTTTAATAATGAAAAAAGAAAAGAACGAGGAAAGGAACGGCGGCGGACGAATTGAAAGAGGTTTTTTCCGCCTCAAGAATGCTACGAACTTTATTTAGAATTCAAATAATATCACAAGGTTGTTTCTTTACAGAGACAAGTACGGTACATCATTTGTTTTATAAGTCCTCCCAATCAATCAATATATATAAGGATGTTGAATAAGTTCGCGCGGTTTTCCGACAGATGGCGTCACCAGAACTGCGTGCGTGTAGTTTAAGACGGTAACGCAGTCATGAAGACGAACTATCAGCGTGAAATTCAGTGTATGTCATTTCGCCAAAGTGTAACTTTTTTCACAAACATGTCAAATTTCGTGCGCAAAAGGAGTATTTGCGTGAAATTTTACAGCACTACTTTATTCAAACAAATGTGCGCAGCGAAGCACATAGAATTCTTGTCGAGGCTTGGGCAACCATGCTCTGTAGGTAACACCATGCAAAGATTGGTTTTGACGCTTCGAAAATCATTATTTTGATGTGTTGAATTGGAGGCATTCATGAGGACTCGTGTCAGACTCTAGCTGAACTTGCAGAATCATTAGGAGTTGATCGAACACCAGTTCGAAACGCTTGAAAGCATTACGAATGATTTTTTTAACCAAAGCATTAATTTTCACGAAAAAAACAGCGACAATTTATTCAATATCGATTAAAAATCGATTTTTTAAATGAAAATGATTGAAATTTAATTAAATGAATTTTTAAATAAATTTATGGGCGACTTGAGCGACTTCGAAATATTTTTCCACGGCTCGCAACTTTTGCGACAATTTTTTTGTTCTTTAAAGATGATAATTGGATGGTGAGAAAAAGTTAAAAAAATAGAGCTAAAACTTGTGCTACCCTAATATACATAGGTGTTTTTTTTCATTCAACTTTCAAATTCATTTTTGATTGTATTAAAATAGTTTTATTTATTACAAAATAATTTGTTCGTTGCTTTTAGATTAAAAAATCCATCTCTAATGATATATTTATATATGTACCTATATATTTCTGTGACAATACGCCATGGAGCCATGTATGTAAACGTAGGTCGAATCGCACCCTTGAAGGGACCCTATCCTGGGGAGGGCGAAACGATAAAGCCTGGGCAGCATAAATGCCGAACGAAGTAGCGGTACTCTGTCTTGGTACCGTTGGTCCATCGTTGTATGAAGCCAAAGCCCATATATACGGTGAACATTGAGAGAAACGTTCGCGACACCACCAAGGAACGTTTTAGAACCTCCCATAGGATGAGAGTGAGAGAGAGAGAGAGAGAGAGAGAGAGAGAGAGAGAGAGAGAGAGAGAGAGAGAGAGAGAGAGAGAGAGAGAGAGAGAGAGAGAGAGAGAGAGAGAGAGAGAGTATCCTCATAAAATACATAGTATTCATATTTCTTGTCGAGTGCTTTTTTTCCTCAATTTTTCAAGCTTCTCTCTCTCTCTCTCTCCACCCACCCCCTCAGGTCGTATATTCCTCGCGGTAT
>OZ023324.1:789657-847157 GCA_964007375.1 Ophion obscuratus
GTATCTAAAATATTCTCCCAAAGTTTTGAGTCAATCGGAGTAAAGGTTTAGGGGAGATAGCCTTTGGGAATTCCCCCCGTTGGGAAAGAGCGGCCGGGGAGTGACGCAGGTACATCGCATTTTTCTGAAAACTATTTTTGAAGTCGGTGGACGAGATTGCTCAAAGAACTAATGCACCGATCTTATTGAAATTTTGCACACTTTTTAAAACAGCATTGACTAGTGATTGAACGAAGGTTTTTTTTCGATTACAACTAATTTTGCAAGGCTATACGTAGTGTCAATTGTATCCAAAATTGCACTAGTTTGCATACGACTCTGCTGAAAATTCAAATGTCAATTGTTTAAATCCTTCGTTCAAACACGAGCTATGCTTATCTACTTCCGTTTCAGATTTCTCCATTTAAGATAAAGCCATCATAGTTATCCCGGACCACCACGAGACACTTTTTTTAGGGGTCTCCAGAAACCAGGTCCCACTGGCTGAATTTCCAAAATTTTTGGAAGAATTTTTTTTTCAAATATTGAAATGTTGCTTTTTTATGTGCTTAACATTTTGAATAAAATAATTTATATATTATTTTTTTTTAATAGAGAAAATGTGCTTTGTTTTTTGCATTCGAAACCCACGTAACCCTTAAGAGGCGAAACGATCCCCCAAAGAAAGGTGGTCACCCTTAATTTATGATTTTTTTCATTTCTTCTATAGTGGGTTTTTCATCGCTTTAAATCACAAGAATTTTGGTTTTTTGTTTCATTCAGATCAGTAGACTGCTTGTGGGTGAAACTGCAAACCACCCCTCAACACGCCTTTCTTCGAGGGTTGTTTCCCGTCTTAAAACCGTTTTTCCGCATATAAATAAAATACGCGTCGAATAGATTTCAATGTTTTATCACATATATGAGTTTCAACAAAATCGAAGGCGAATGGTTGGGGTGATGTTCCTTTTGAGTATGAACATCCACGTGGACGTTTCCACCGGAAAGCGAAGTTACCTTTTTCCGGCTAATGGAGGGTGAAAAGGTCAGGGGCTAGGGAGAGAGAAAAACCCCAGAGAAAAACCACCATGGGGGCATGTTGACATTTATGGAAGTTTTCAGGGACGAAGCTCGCAAAATAAAAGAGGGAAGAGAGAGAGTATTGACGTATACGCTAGGGATTCGGACGTGATAACCTCCGTAAGCACCGTCCTCTGCATAATTCAATCCTCCGGCGAGGACTCTATCAATAACAAATGAATCCTTCACTCCCTCGAACCGTCCAATTTCGATGTGCACACTCTCTAGAGTCCAGCTACTTTTTTCCCCCCAGTTCCCACTTCCGGGTGGCCTTTTTTTTCTCCACACACCGAATAAAAAACCGGAACATCAGGCATCAAGTTTTAACATGATTTTAGACATTTTGTGCATTGTGTTCGAACTTTTTCCTGGGGAATTTGCCGCTTGTGAGCGTCATCATGAAATTTCCTGGGCCTTTTTCTCGAAAATCTTGCGCTCGTAAATTCAATTATGGAATTTTTACGCCAATTTTCTAGGGGTTTCGCATAGTGATTTTTCCATAGTGAATTTGTGACCCCGGTGGCTTTTTTATAGGGATTTTTTTTTCCAGCGATTTGTTGAATATTTTTCTAGGGATTTCCGCGATTGAGAACTCTTCCACCGATCCAGCTCGGAAACGAAAGCGTGCCAAAGAGCCATCGGACCCTGAAAAACTAGGGAGGGCAAAGGCGAAGACAAATGGCTCTATTTTTTGTTTGTTTTGTAAATTGTAACAATTGTACATACTTTCTGGAAGATAAGCACCTGGACAAGCCCAAACAAACTCGAGTGCGGACGATGGGAAATACGAGAGACGAAAAAAATGACCAGGAGTCAGGGGAGGATTTTAGTAGGTCGACATCTTTTATTGCACTTTGATACGTTTTCACTTTGAGAGAAAGAGCGAGAAAGGGGGGGGGGGGGTATGAAAGTGGAAGCAACGAGACGAGAAATTCTCCAATAATATATAAATCACGTTGAGCCGGTGGCGGCGGAAGACCGGGTACAAAACTTGTTCAATTTTCCTGCGAGCACTCTGGGTGAGCGGTTGTACCAGTGTTTCTTTGAAAGTGTACCCTCTCGCTCTACCTCCCTCCCTCCCTCTCTCTCTCTCTCTCTCTCTCTCTCTCTCTCTCTCTCTCGTACCTTAAGCCACACCTGCGAGGGAGACTCCCTTAAATTGTAGATTTGTGGCACCACCTTAAACGCGATTTTTTTACGATCTGGGATAAAGTCAAATTTCTAATTCGTTATTTGGTTAATTCATACAGAGGTAAAGTAAACAAGAGGTTAATTTGTTGATTCGATAAACGGGGAGTGCATCGAATTAATTGATCCCCAGAGACCCGCCGATGATTCATTAATTCCTCGAGCATTGATGAAATGTTCATATTTTTTGCTGACAATTCTCGAGATGAATGCCACTTAGGGAGAGGGGTAGGGAGAGGACGGGAAGTGGAAGAGAGAGAGGAGAGGAGAGAGAGAGAGAGAGAGAGAGAGAGAGAGAGAGAGAGGAGAGAGAGAGGAGAGAGAGAGAGAGAGAGAGAGAGAGAGGAGAGAAAGCGAAGTAAATGACGTTTTCAATTTGTTCCTTCCCCCTGTCCTCCCTCTTTCCGCCGTCGCTTCTTTCTCGGATGGAAAAACGGCCGGGAGGTCGTTATCGATAAAAGATTCAAGCTTTCAGGTATTCGGAGCGATAGATGGGGGTTGCTTTCGCGGTCGAGTAAGTGACGTGGTCATTACGACGACCGTCTCTCCGCTCAGCCCTCTCTCTCTCTCTCTCTCTCTCTCTCTCTCTCTCCTCCCTCCCTCTCTATGTCGACTCGCGATTCGTCTGCCGTTGCATCGTCCACACCGACGTAAATAATTTATGACCTCCCGATGGTTTCCGGTTGTTCGTGGCTCTCCTAATCGCCATGTACATTTTCAAAAAGTTCGAGCTCGTACGCGGCCTCCGCGACATGTGGGTCATCCAAAGAGTCAACGGAGCACACGAGTAAAATAATCTACGCGAATGTGGCCAAAACCAAACAAGCCCAAATTCATCCTAAGTGAATCGACTGTAGCGCCCTCTTCCTCCATCAGCTCCCCAAAGGGATACTTGCTTTATCCTTGTCCTTCAGCTGGCGGTGACGCAATAGGCGCACGAGAAGGCCATCGGAATCGTGCACGTAAAACTGGCGTTGTTTATAACCGAAACAAAACCCAAACACAAGAGTTGGATGGCAACGCCAGCTTTATTTCCCTCGCTTTCGATCCTATTTCACTCGGAGGTCGGGCGCGGTGAAATAACGCGGCGGCGGCTCTCACGTTTTAGTAGGCACGTTTTCGGCCGAGAGAAGAGCCCCCGGTAAGATTAATGAAACAGTGAGCAAGACGAGAGCTGGAGTTGTAGGGAATACGAGAAAATAGACAGCGAGGGAGAGAGGGCGAGAGAGGGAAGAGGAGAGGGAGAGAGGGCGAGATAGAGGGAGCGAGAGGGGGAGGGAGAGGGAGGGAGAGAGAGAAGAGCGGGAGAGTTTATTTGGGGGAGAGAGAGGGAGAGACTAAGGCTTCGTGATCGAAAGCTCCCGGCAAGGAGGGTTGGGGGGCGGGCGGGAGGAGAGAGCTTATTGTCGCTAACGCACAGGGATAGCGAAATATACTCGACGAGACAACTATAAACGAACGGATACATTTCAAGCCCTCGGGAGACAGGGCAAGACAGGGCGAGAGCGAGAGAGAGAGAGATAGCGAGAGAGAGAGAGAGAGAGAGAGAGTCTCAGTTTCAATGCGGTCTCCCGTACGATAGCGCTATGCCACCCCCTACGTACGTTGTTATTGCTGCTCGTACAGCGCTGCCGTTTCCACTGCTACAGCTACCCCGAAAGCACCCAACTCTCTCGCTCTTCCAGCCACCCTCTACTGTCGAGCATATTTCAGATTTGGTTGCAGAAACTACGCTAGAATAGCCGGCGTTGTATCCTCGGAACGTTACATCGACAATAGATAGAGAGGGAGGGCAGAAGGGGGCGGGGAGGTCGGGGGGAGTTTACACTTTATCATTTTAGCCAGTGGGTATTCGTTGCATGAGGTTCGAAACACAAACTATTCGTATACCGATGGCCGTGGTGGTAGCACCGACCGGGAGGGCTGGAGTGGATGTGAACAGGGAGGGTACTCCCCGTTCAAATTTGCTCAGGAGAGTGAACTTTCGAATAGAGATTTAAAGTTTTTTGAAACGTGAGCAGTAGTTCTGCATCCCTTGCTCGTATTTTCTCTTTCTCGCTCGCGGTCTCTCCCTGAAGAGCCTTCATCCCTCTTTCAACCCCAATCCGATAGGGCCAATCCACTGCGTATCCTCGGGACGGTGAAATTTTCAGTGAATTCCGCAAAATTAAATTCAACTATTCTAAAGGGACCCTTGGCGGTTGGAATGAAACGAATAAAGGGAGCGGGAACTGACGAAAAAAGGGTGGAAGGGGAGCGCAGTTTTCATAGATTTCCTGGGGGAGAGAAGAACGGAAAATGAAGAGCATAGGGAAGCGAGAGAGAGAGAGAGAGAGAGAGAGAGAGAGAGAGAGAGAGAGAGAGAGAGAGAGAGAGAGAGAGGAGGTGGAGGAATTTTACCTAGTGTAACTATATCGCCCGGGTGTTCCTTACGTATTAACGGAGCTACATCTTCCCGCAGCCTTTACACCCGACTCGCCAACTTTCCACCGGAGAAATACGATATATTTTACTCACGGTCTCTCTTTCTCTCTCTCTCTCTTTCTTCGCCTCTGGCTCTCCGTAACGAGCAGCGGCAATACCTACGAAAGCCCTTTACAAAACGAGGCAGCCTTATGGGCGCCCATGCCGGAGTAAACTCTCTTGCTTCGAAGTTGATGGAGTTTCCATCACGGATGAGCAGCCTCAGCGCGGTGAATTTTCAGTCGGAATTCCGCAGTGTGTTAATGAGAAAACGGTGAAAACAGACTGCATGAAACAACATCAACGAGAAAGAAAAAAATTAGCGAGAGAACAGGGGTAAACGACCTTGAAATGCTCGAGGAGATGCTGGTTAGTTTGTCGATCAAACAAAGCCGAAGAACTGAGCCCACCGAAGAGTTTGATTTGCTTGTAGGTCGAAGAAACCCAAATTGGAAAACCAGCCTGAAAATGAGGGTGGGCAACCTCCACATTTTTTAAGGCATTCCGTTTGTGAATCATCACAGAAACAACCAAACGGCCAGTCAACAGTCTTCCAATTCGCAAGGCAATTCAGGCTTCGTTTCTGTTTGGTTTGCTCACGGGCCAGGCAACCCCGAACTGCAAAACCAGCCAGAAAATAGGGATGAGCGACCTCCACTTTCTGGATTTAAGACACGGTGGTCCGTTTGTGGATCATCGAAGGAACAATCAAACCGCAGGTTAGCGGGGTTTGGGTTTGGTTTGCTCGCCCGTCAGACAAGCTCAAACTGCAAAACCAGCCAGTAGCTAGGGATGAAAGGCCCTCAAGTTCTTGAAGACATTTCGAGATTGATGAAACTCCTGGCAACTATCGATTCCCCGAAAAGAAAGAATACCAAAAGCTGCGTGAAGCGTGATTGGTTTTTGAGGTAATACGAGTCGGGTGAAATTGGAAAAGGAAAAAAAGGCCACCCATCTTGGATTCACCCAACCCATGCTGGTCACCGATGAAATAGATTTCGCCTTGATTGCGTTCCGTTGAAAAACAGAAACTAGTTTTCTCGGCTTATTGCTTGCGTTCATCTTTTTTTTTTGTTCGTTGGAATTCCCGGTGCCGCTTTCATATTCTCCGAGTGACGTGAAAATAGCCGTTGGGTCGTGGTCGATGGAGTTTCCTGACGGAGTATCCGAGATGTGTTTTCTTTGAGTCGGCAAATTGCTGCTCGGTCGCCACCTAAGGAAAGTGTCGTTAGGCCGTATATGAAATGTTTCACGTTGACTTTGTCCCAAACCTTTCGACCTCCATTGCCAAGGATTTTTATTTTGCCAAAAAGTACCGATTGCATGATTAACTGACTTCGTTGATGAATCGTTTTGGCCGTATAAAAATAAATGTTCAAGATTAGTAAAATTGGCGAAAAAAGGCCGGATATAAAGGGGCTGTGTTTGGGTTTGTTTGCTTTTTACGTTCCATATCCCATACACATTTACCAGCAATATTATCCCAACGCTTCAGCTATAAAATAGCACCGCTCTCGTCGCCACGGTCCCGCGTATTCTCGTTCCTAGCATTATATGTTTTTTATTTTGCCAGCGAGCTACATTTCACGAGGAAACGTTGAAAGTTGGCTGTGACCTTCCTGGGTCAGGGGAAGGGGATTTGCGTCATTGTAGAACGGTGAAAGCGTGAGAGAGTGAGAGAGAGAGAGACCGAATGAAGGAGTCGCTATTCATTCTCGCCTGGTCTCGTGTCCGCTTAACTCGTCCCCTGTCACTCTTCATCGACCCGTGACCGCTGGACACAAGTCCGCTCATACGGCACATCAAAAGCGAGCGACGAGATGTCGCAAGAACAATGAACACTTGCCACGCCATTTTTTACAACTCCCATCAACAAACGAGATTCCATTTGCGTCCAATGGAAAGTGCGAAGAATCCTTGAAGCTCTGATTGTCATCCAGGTCAAAAAGTATGCCGAAAAGTGACAGCCAGTTGCAGTGATTAGGAACCTTGTATCAGCGGTTTTGTGACTTTGCTATGGAAGAGCCGGTTGTCCATTTCCAAATGAGAGCTCGATCCTCAACGATCATCCAATGCGGAACTCTGATCGTCTGCCTGGAGCTTCGCCGAGGCGCATCGACCCATCAAACTCAACAAAGATGGCGGGCTATATTTCTCAGCGTGGAGGCGCGTGACTGGAAGTCGTTCATTTTTCGATGACTGGTACGTCAGCACGGGACGAATTATCGCAAGCATGCGGAGCCGACTGAGACCAATACGCGCTAGGCAAGGTGGCGAGATCGATTTCCGATTTTCTCTCCGTCCCGCATTCGTGTCCTACACAACCCGAGGACTCGCTATACCAGCCTATTAGCTCGTAACCGTTCCCTCTTATTGACGTCTCGACGAATCGGCCTGACACCTCGAGGAACAATGCACACGAAACTTTTGCACCACGAGAATTCCTCGATCCTCCAGAACATTGCGTCCAGGAGTTCCACAAGATGGAATGGAAATTTGGGACTTGAACCCAGAATGATTCGCTGATCAGCTGTCCATTGTATATCAGAGGCTTCCATCGATAATTGCCATGTCAGCGGCACTAGCAATCCTATCGTGTCCTCATCAGGAAATGAACAATCGGTTGATGAGCCGTTTGGATGCGCGCGATCTGCCTCCCGGCAGTTGAAAGCTCAGTGTCGCTGGCGGTCCTTTATTATCGGTAAGCACTGGGAATGGCAGGCATGGGGGCAATGACCAACATACCGGACTTGATGAGGATCCTGTGACACGCTTCATCTCATTGGTGAATTCCTTTGTCTTCTGGCACTTACCGCAGCTGGATCACAATGATGATATGCCAGTCAGTTGAACAGTGTGAATGGAGTTGGTCGAAGGTGGGTTGAGGCAATAAGTATACTGGGAATGGTACATCAGCTGTGGAGGTAGCTGTCTATGGAGCTCGAGGATTCTCGATGACCACCAAGAGGCATATTCGTGGTCATGCTTCCTCGTGTATCCTCCGCCCATTTGCCTGGACGCCCTCGATGCAACAACAAGCTCGGAGAATCATCAAGAGAGCGAGCTGGGAAAGAGGATGGCGGCGGGGGAGAATGATGGTGGCCGGCTGTGGTTCTTCGGGCAGGGGTGGTGAAGGGTTTTCGGATGGTGGTTGCAGGAGTATCAAGAGCTAGGAAAGAGGACGGCCACTAGTTTCGGTCCGAGCGAAACTGCGAGCTCACCACTCCGGTCCATTTGCTTCCTCTATTTTCTTATCTCTTTAAACCACTAAATCTTCGGGCCCCCGAGTGAGCAAGTGTGGGATCGCAGAGGAGACGAGGGAAGAACTCTCGTCTTTCCTCGGGAATAGTCCACTCGGTAAATAGGGGGCGGTGAGATACGCTATCTTCGGACGGTTGGAACGAGGCATGGAGGCCAGGGGCTGGAGGGGTGTAAGTTGAAAACGCAAAGGGGTGAAGGGGGGTCAAACCATAACTCGCTTCGTCGAGCTGAGAGAGACCGACACTTAGGGGTAGTTTTCTTCCACCCTCGCTCCTCGATATACTCTTTCTTCTGACCTCGTTCCGTTCCTTCCATCCTTCTCCGATACACCCCGTTTCTGTTGGACGTTCAAACGTCCTGTTTCCGCTCAACCGTGGAAAAGACTTTGGTGGCGTAAGAGAGAGAGAGAGAGGGAGAGAGAGAGAGAAGCTACTTTTTCTCGCTTCCTCATCCTTCTCCTTATTCTTTCAGCGGGTCTCGTTTGTTCTATCCTTCCTGTGCTCGCTGTCGACAGAACTATGTATAGCTGCGGTCGTTCACGCTCGGACGTCTCGTTTTCATTTGCTCCACCATCCTCCACTTTTTTCAGCCTCTCTCCCATGTACTCCGCGATCACGAAGGGTCACTCCTCAGGACCCTTTGCTTCGATACATCTTCCTGCTTCTTTTATACACACCTTGGGCCTCCGCTTGGCAAAGGGGTGCTTCGAGATTCATAGCTATCCGGGAGTTGCCTCAATGGCCGTATTAGTTCACGAAACTCTTCGCCAGCCCATTAGCTCGGGTGGGGAGCCGAAGTTGAGAAGAAGCCTCCGACGAAGGAGTTCGAGTTCTCATTCGATTTCTTCGTTGTGATTGGTAAATAGAATTGCTCGTGACCCTTCGACACCTCGGACGAGAAGTTTTCAACAAGATCGCGAACAAGCCAACCCGAGGCTGCCTCGGCTCTTCATTCGCCCCGCGAAAGAGTTCCGCGAATACCCAAGTAGTAAGTGGGTGGCCGAATTTCCTGGTCGAGACCCTCGTATGTCGGTGAGTTCTTCCGATTGCTCAGACCAGAACTCTTTCTTCATAAGCGGAATCCTTGAATCTGGACTATCCGGTCTTCGGGGACTGGTGGTGGTCGCTTCGAAAGCCAGTAACGTTGAAAACTCTGTGGGTGAATATTTACACACCGAGAGAGTCTCGCCCGCTGGTTCTAACTTCCATCCCGCTCTCTCGGTCAACTTCCGGTAACCATGTGTACCCAGAAGACTTCCACTTGACCCTAGTTATGATCGTACGGGATATGATCATACGGGAAATTAGTATACTGTCACCAAACGCCATACAATTTCCACTGCTCGCCAATTATATTTCTTGTTGATCCGTTCAGCCCGAATGTTTCGGCGTGCGCGCAAAAAGTCTGGAATCTCATCGACCGGTAGAAATGGAACGAAGCAGTCAGTCGCCCGTATTGGCTAAATTTGCCTGAAAGCTGTTGGGCAAACAGTTTGATGGCCTGGCTTGATGATCATTTTCCGAGTTAAGAGAAGAAACATCGAATCAAGTTTCCAGGTCTCTGTCTCTCCTTCAAGATGGCTGGGATTTAAACGGCTACGAGGATTATCTTGGTAATGCCTCGGGGTTGGACGTGGCGGCTGTTGGTGTTGGCTCAACCTCTGGACTCGTACTCCCTTAGCTTATACTCCACCATAGCCGGCCCAGACGGTTAGCAAGAAATTAATTCCCGTTTAATGCAGTCTCTCTGGTTAGCATTGCAAATCTCTTCGTGGTACGAGAGACCCGGAGGGAGCGCGAGAGAGACAGAAAGAGAGAGAGGGGGGGGGGGGGGGGGGTGGCATGGCTGACTGGTTCAAAGATAAGTGAAAAGGAACAGATTGAGCCTCTGGAAAATGAAGCCAGTCCGTCGTAAAAGACTTTGTTTTTCATGCCGTACCCTCATCCTCCACCCCCCTCAAATTCATTCGCTCGTCCTTCTCTCCAGTTTGACTGTTGCAGGTCACTCTCAATACTCCATCTCGCTCTTCTTTTCCTCCCTGACTTACTTATCACTCAGAGACTGCGCTGACCAAACATCCGAAGCTGCCTCCATGCTGTTTGTGTAAACCGGAAGGGTTGCAGGTGCCACTGTGTGTGTGTGTGCGAGTCGCGTGCCGTTGACGAGCTCCCCTTTAATCAAACAGCCATAATTTTATGTGACAGAAGGAGGTATACAGCTTTGATAGCCTGCTGCACTCTCCCGAGCCATATTTCCCTTCTATCCATCATCACAGTCAGTCAACATTCATATTTATGAGGCTCAATTAATATCAAAGTTATCCGCAGCGATATCAACTCGCTAAACAGAATTCGTGGCTCAATTAATATGGCACGAGGCTGGCGGAAGTGTAGCGAATAAAAATCGAATGATAATCTGACTGCATCAACCCAAGGGTCCGTCGAGGTATCTCGTGGACATCGTTTTGATGCATTTGAGGCTGACGGAAGTTGTAAGGTGAGCAGGACGAAAGGAATGGTCGATGGCGCGACTCGCGATAGCCAACGAGCTGGAAATTCCAGAGGTTGGAACGTAGGTTGGAGGTAAGGGGTTGAATGTTCCGCGACCGGCACGTAGGCAAGCGACCCCTGCGGTAAACGGGCTAAATTGATACACTCGTACTCGGAGACCGGTATGAATTGCCACCGGTCACGTAGGCCCTGCTGCCTGTGTGCCATTGCGCTGGCAGACCTCGAGGAACATTGCAGTTGTAATCTACCCCCGTGTCTACCCCCGAACACTCATATATACATATAAATATATACGCTCAATGTGTCTATACACATAACATGGTAGGGAAGAATCGCTGAATACTGTATTTAGCAATCGGCCGTGTTTCCTTTGATAACGGAGCGCTCCCTCTCACTTTCTCATTGGATATTCAACCCGTGATAGGCTAATTGTACGTAGCGGCGATGAAAAATGCCCCCAAACGTCCTAAGGCTGAAACTTCCAAACATCCATTTTGAGCATCCGGTGAAACTTGATTGCAGCCCCCTTCCGGAAGTAGAGCGATCTCAAGCTTAGCCCGAGCTGCTTCGAGCACGGAGCCTGATCCACCAACGAATGTAATTGCGATTTCGAAATAAACGGGATGTTTGGGCAGTTCTAAAGCACGTTGGGCTGTGCATCATTGGAGACTCGAGGGGACAGCCCGGATGAACGCACTTCCGGACTCGTGAGAGGATCATCGAATTTAGATGGAAAATCAACGAGGATCCCGACTACATCCACGGTGTAACCCGGACGTTAATTATTACTCATCGATGCTTGGATCTCTGTGCAGACGGAATGGTTGGCGTATTTATGACTGGTGGATACTCTGTCCCTAACACCCCCAATGGCGCTTGGCCCTTGTCTGTATCTTCGTCCTAGTCGGATTGATGGACACCCTAGTCGGTAATGATCGCCACCGTCGATGAGTTACCGAAGCTGCGCGAGCCAACCTCCGCCGCAGGGCATCAGCCAGATCACCAGGATTTCATGGATCCTGAATTTATGCTCGAGACAAGGGTGATACAAATCGCCGAATCAATGAAGCCAGTTGCCATCACGCCTACATTATTGCGCTAGACCATTGTAGTTGATCCCCAGCTCGAGCATCAAGCATCATCATCAACATCATGATCATCATCGTCGTAGACATCGCGGTCGTTTTCTCGCTTCAGGCATCAGTAGAACGGAATTGGCCGCCATGCTAGCTACGGAAAAGAGTTTTCAACCATTGAGAAACTTGGATGGACATGGACCCTTATCCTTGCTGGTCTCCATTACTATCGTAGAACGGTGATTTCCAGATTGGTGAGATTCATCGCTTCGGGACAGAGTGCGTCGGATGTCTAGAAGGGTTGAAGGCTCGGGGTAGGTAGAGTGGTGGCGGTTGTCGAGGGTGGTAGTTGACTTTGCAGCGAAGCTGTTTGAACTCGATTAAGCTGAAGGATGAGCCAACTGTCAAAACCGGTGCCTGTGTTCTCCTCCCTCGGTGGTGGTTCTCGATATTTGAGATCACCCCGGTTGAACGTACACCGTAGGCGTTAGCCCCGAGCACACGGGTTAGGTCATCGAAGACCACGTGAAAATTGATCAGGACGACGAAGCAAACACAGCCGGATGTTATCGAAAGCCTGATAGGCTTCCAACGTTTATCTCTCGAGCCCCAACATTGGGCCTTCGTTCGGCCTGCGGGTACACAATCCAAAGCCGAGAATCTGTATCTCTCGCCCGATGAGACTTCAAAGCTGTCGCGTCATTCGCTTACCTCTACATCCGCGATGTCTGTCATCCTTCTATCAAGCCTTCCGATTACCGAAGCACCTATCATTTCATTTCTATCAAACCCTGACGTGACTAGCCCATCGTGCAACTCGAGGCCTGCCAGTCTGGATTTCGTTAACATTTAAGCAACCCCCCAATGGTCATCGATGCCTCCTGCTATCGGAACAACTCCTCGTTGATCGACATCAAAGTATTCCCAGCAGTGGCTCATTAAAATCCGCTCATACGGATGAGCATGGTAAACCCTCGGAACGAACGTGCGGATTATTGGCTTCCTAATCTTTCGTAAGACCGATCAAGGATTCGACAAATATATTACACGAGTTTATATGCATGGCGCCATGAGTTCTAAAGCCGATGGAAGGCTTCATGAGGGTTGCTCCATTTGCCGATGGGTTGTCGGATACAACAATATGGACTCGCAATAATTTCGTAGGTACACGAGTATAATGAACGGGTTATAATCGAATTGTTTTGGGACAGCGTGAGTGTTAACCAGAGTTTGAGGGTGTGCGAATACAGGCTCAGACAGAATGTAGGAATATCCGGGCTGTAGGTACTTTGATGATCACAGATATACGTACGATATTGCGTGCGTGTGTACTATATTCACCAACTCCATTGGGGCTTTCCGCTTACCTAGATCCTCTGACGAAGCGTAGCTTCCCTCATTTTCCCCCTCTCACCTCTCCCTCTCTGTAGACCACCACACGAAAACGGCATGCTACAAACACGTGAGATCCATACATATGTATGGTGTTGCTTACATGCGTAGCTCGAATACACAGTATATAGCAGAAGGGCGAGACGAGGATGAGAAGGATGACGACGACACGATGAGAGAGCCCAGAGGCCACGAGACCAACTATTTACGATTATAACCCATGGGCTGAATTCTGGTTTAATAGTCTCTCCTGCTCTCTCACTTGGCTCACATCGGCTACGCATTGTACCAATGCCATGGAAAAACCTAAAGGAAAAGCTACCCGGTGCAGCCAAACGGTATACGTGTACGATCGATTTTACGTACGTAGAGCCCAACCGTCACCACGGGTCACTGCACTCCCTTCGAACTCTACCCCTCGCGCAACCCTTTCAATGCCCTTTCTTCGCCACTTTGACCCTTTCAGCTCTGACGCGCTGATGGCGCAATCCGTTTAGCATCTTTTTGCCACGTATCTTTGGCAAGCACTTTCACGGCCACATGAACCCGGTAAAAAAGGAACATTGGTCTTTTTGGCATTGGTACTTTGAAGGCACCTTGATCAACTAACTTCGAATATGGATTCGAGATAACTTCTGCAACTGACGATCCAAGTGAACCTAGGATACTTCAGCCAACTTTCCATCTAAAGGAACTCAAGATATATCCGCCAGCTCCTGATAAAAATGAAACCGAAACATTTCACCCAACTTTTGATCCACGTGAATCTAACATACCTCAATCATCTGCCAATCCAACTGAAGCCAACACACCTCAGTCATCTGCCAATCCAACTGATCTTACCACACCTCAACCATCTGCCAAACAAACTGAACCCAATATACCTCAGCTAACTGTCAACCGAAATTAACCCAAACCCACGCTATCTGCACTCCCTCCACTGTCATTTTTCCCAGGATTACCTTCCCTCGAGCTTTGCCTCGAGCATCGCATTTTCCCGTTCAAACGAGCGTCAAGTGTTTGATCCGATGCAATAGGCTCTCGAACAATGTTGGCCTCCATAATAATAAACGGGTATCAGGAATGGATGAGAGTCGAGCCGGGATTCAGTTGAGAGGTCAATCGAGATGCGCACGTGTGTCCGCGTTTTTCATGCCGGTAGAGGGTTTCCACAGCAGGTAGATTTATTCAACTGCAGCTCCGACGAGTGTTTCATAGAATTTCCTCGCGCTCCTCTCTCATTGGTACACCCATGCATACATGATCTACTTGTCTGGACGTCCGTTCACCGGCACGTTTGTACGCAAACGTATGACGCTAGCGTAATATTTACGTTTGTACGTTTAATCTCGGTAAGTGGTCCCTCGTAAAATCAAGCCTTCCTGTTTTGCTCCATAGCTGCATACCATCCTCGCAAGGCCAGTTGTTTTACATTTTTTTGCCCTCAATCCAGAGGAATTTCCATTTTTTCTGCGTGGCCTGTGCTTATCCGTATACCATTCGAAAATTTGTACGTTTCTCGTTATCGCAAGCTCGTCTCACCCTCCCGCCCTCGCCCTTTCTATGGAGCCAGGTCCAATCCAGTCCAATGTCGGAATTTCGAGCAAAAGACGATTAGGGAATGAATTTTCGATGGTCAGGCCTTCCAGCCATAGAAATAGGAATCAGCGAGGTACGAGGAACTATGATAACTTTACACGCGACACGCATACCCGTTCATTCTCCCGAGCACTGTATGCCAAACGAACGTATAGAAAGTTCATTTGGATTGATCTAATGGGCGTTTAATGACCGTACAACATCGCGATCAAATACGAGCATTGTTCTCAGCCGAAGCGTGACGAGACGGTCATATGTATATATACATCGCCAGTCCATTTGCAACTGTGTGTTATTTCATCCGTGTACACGAGTATACCCAATGTGAACTACTGTGTGTAACGGTAACAAGTCTATTTGCGAGTATGTGTACCTTTGCCTGGCTCCATTCCCATCCATATTCATTTTACTCCCTCGCTCTGTCTCTCTCTCTCTCTCCCCCTCCCTCTCGCTCTCTCTCTCTCTCTCTCTCTCTCTCTCTCTCTCTCTCTCTCTCTCTCTCTCTCTCTCTCTCTCTCTCTCTCTCTCTCTCTCTCTCTCTCTCTCTCTCTCTCTCCCTCTCCACGTTATGACCGCGCAATTTGTTTATTCAACGGGCAGGAGACTAAAGCGACGAAGACTCAATGGAATAGCGGCGAGGAAGCGGGGGCGAGCTTGTATACAAAAGCTTTGCTCTCTCGAAATCAATTAGGTGTCCAAACTATGCATTCTTCATACATTGACGAGCGAGGAGCCTCGAATTTCCAACCAACTCGTAAAAACGTCGAATTATCCTATGAAAAACGAACCAAACAAACGAAAAGACGATTTTCAAGTAACTTTTGCCTTTAGAAAAACCCAGACTCAGATTCCCACGTTGGAGCAGTTGCCATCTTGGTTGGCGAGCTTTTCTTTTATTTTTCTAGCTTGTTTTTTGAGTTGCGATATATAATTTTTATTGATAAAAGGATCGAATGTCTCTCGCCCTCTCTCTTTCTCTATTCACATTTCGAAACTTGGACATTGCTTTCATTGCTACGTCGTTCATATCGGCCAGAAGCCAATATTGACCAGTCGAACGACAAATTACTCCCTGGCACTGAGTACCAATCGATATTTCCTTTCATCAGACTTTAGATATTAGGAAATAGGGATTTGAAAAAAAGGGTTTTTCCTACAGCAGACTTTCACATCTCGATTTTTTCTCTCGCCTTTTTGGCCTGCGACTCGTGCCATGAATTCTCTCTCTCTCTCTCTCTCTGTGTGTGTGTGTGTGTGTGTGTGTGTGTGTGTGTGTGTATACATATGTGTACACACACACACAGACACACACACGCCCCCCCCCACACATATATATACACACAGTAGATGCACTAAGCAGTTCATCGACAAAAGTTTTCAGGCATTAGAGGCGCAGGGTCATACCGAGCGTTCTCTTTTCTTCTATCTATATCTATCTCTGTCCGGCTCTCCTTCTCTCTCACCCTCTCTCTCTCTCTCTCTTGCTCTCGCTCTTCTCGTCTACGGGTGAAAAGTTCTTTCTCCCTGGACCGAAAACGCTTCTGCTGATGGAAACTGGCCAGTTGAAATACAGTAGGGAGCTCATCGCGGAGAGTCAGAGCGATAAAAGGGAGCGAGAGAGAGGCGCTTAGTTTGTCCTTGGGAGGCCTAAGAGCGAGGCCTTCAGAATGAAAAAGAGCGAGACGAACGATCTCGAGAGATAGCCAAAAGTGTGGGAGGAAATAAAGCGATAAAGTTTGGAGTGAGAGAAATGGTGGAGGAGGGAGAAGAGGTGGGGGGGGGGGGATGGCGTAGGAGAAAAGATTCGTTCGGTTTGGAGTGACATTTTTTCTCACTCTTGCAGGAACCTCCTCCGCGTCTTCTGCTCTATTATTTTCTCACGTTTTCTATCTACTCTCAGGTTTCCCGACTCCTCCCGTAGCGTACGAGCTTTCCATTTTCATTTGGGCGTCGCAACTTTTATGAATTCTTCTTCTTATTTTTTTTTCCTCGAACTTCCTGGCAACGGCACGCCACACTCTCTTGCGACGCGTAACGCGAAGCTTCTTACTCGATCGTACCGTCGGGCAATTTTGAATTACGAGTGTAGTGCTCATCGGCCGCTCCTTTTCTCATTTATCCCTGTTTATGCTAGAGTAAAAGGTGGCGACGGTCTCACTGATAGAGTGAGAGATACAGAAGAGGGAGAAAAGAGAATAGGAGGGAGGGAAGGAGCGAAGGAGGACAGGCAATAGAACGGGAGGACAAAGTATAAGGAGATGAGAAGAGACTTCGAATATGAAGGAATAGGAAGTAATAGAAGGAGGAATAGGAAAGAATAGGAGGAGGAATAGGAAGGAATAGTAAGGAATATGAGGGATGCATATGAAGGATTAGAGGGAAGAATAGGAAGTCATAGGAGGAGGAGTAGGAAGGAATAGGAGGAGAGAGATAAGAAGAGGAGAGAAGCCGAGGCTAAAGGGCGAGGGAAGGAGAAGAGAGTGAGAGCGGAGCGGAGAAGAGTAGGATAACGAGAGGAGAGGCCAGTGAGAGAGAAGGGGCGGTGGGAAGGGAAGAATAGGAGAGGAACCAAAGAGAGAGAGAGGGAGAGAGAGAGAACTGTGGCATGCTTCGCAGGCCCTGCGCGGTTTTTGTGAGCCGGAGGAGGGTGGCGGTTCCCCGAGAGGGCCAGTCACCCCCGACGAGACGGGGGTGGTTATGCGGACATAGCGCGTTTTGCCCTCGAACTCCCGTGGCCTGTACATAATCTTTTCGCGTCATTGGCCTAACCCCCGTAACCGTTCGCCATCCTGCTCCTTGGCTACCTTTTATTTTTCAACGCTGGCCTTAGTACGAGCGAAACGGGGAATAAATCAGGCCGTCGTTGACCCGCTCGTAGACTTTGTTGCCGCTGAGAGTTACCTTAATATTACACGGCTCGTTTCGTCGGCGTCGTCGTTGCGCTCTCTTTCCTTCTGGTTCCTCCCGCTTCTCCTCTTTCTCTCCTCGGGCCCTTTTCGGTTCTTTCTCGCCTTAGCGGTACTCTCTGCCGTTTCTTTTGTTCCCTCGCTTGCTTTCCTTTCTCTTACTCCTCTTTTACTCGTTCTGCCCCTCCCCCTCCTCACTCTCGCGCATTTACACCCTCGACAAATGGTACCCTCAAGTCTAATGGCCCTTTTGATTTCCACTTTATCTTCCTCTCCCCTCAACGCTACAAAACACCCCTCTGTTTCCAAAATACTCTTATCTTAAGGCTCAAAATTTATATCACCATACGCCACTTTTATTATATTTTTCGTAATATAAAAAATAAGCCAAGATCTTGCATCAAAGCCTTGCTACGCGTGTATCCAATTGATACATCAATGAACAACGCCCTCGGTTCCAATAAGAGGGGAAGAAAACGATGCTCGATGGAGCAGACTCTCGCATCACATGGAATTTCGCGGCGAGAAGATCGATGGTTTTTATTCCTGGATTTTCTACGCCCCCCCCCCCCCCCCCCGGTCTTGTCTATCGTGACGGGCCGTTTCGCGATTCTCTCACGGGAAAGGGATCAATCTTAATCTTGATTTATCGAGGACGTTTGGGAGTAGCGTAGTTGTGTTCAAACTCGTATAAGGGTTGTAGGCGTCGAAAACCATTAATAACGTTGTCCTATGTTTTTATTCGCATATACATGTGTAAATATAAATTAGAAAGCAAAAAAAGACATGTATATGTTATAATTTTCTCTACCGACGATTTATACAAGCCAACGCTACATATTCAATAGTCTCCATGAATGTAAATTAGGATTGCATGAATTGGTTCGATCATCCCTTATTCCCCCCCGCTATTTTTTTCATTTCGCGGGGGGGGGGGGGGTGGGTCGTCCTGAGTGTGAAACTCAGTTTTCGGGACGTTAAGGGTGGTAGAACGGCCGCCATCTTGAGATTAAGGGTGAATCAGTTTGTTTTAGTTATCTCCGTAACCGTGAGGCTGACAAACATTTTGTGGAAAGCTTTTTTGTAGGAGATACAATTATCCACAACTTTTTCCTATAATTTTTTGCGCTAATTTCAATAATAAAAAAGTTTCAAACAAAAAAAGATGAAAAATTAGGGGATACACAACTTCGAGGCAAGATTATTAATTTATTTCAAATCCGACAATAAAAATGCTCCTTACCTTTTTATAGAGCATTTTGTTATAAACGATTGAACCTATTTTTTAAATCGGTTTGTTTTTATTGATTTTTCAGCGTTGTGAAGGGAGGTAGCAAAAGGTGAGTAGGTCACGTCGGTATTAAAAAAATTGTTAATTATTTTATTTCGAGCAGTAGTTTCTGTTTTTATTATATTGCTAAGTTTTTCAATGATTATTTCGGAATTATCAATCATCATCACTCTTAAATCTCATTCGTTTTGAAGGGCTAGGTTTTAAAAATGTTTCTCCACAACTGTGAGCCCAACAAAAATGTTGTAGAGAGCTTTTTTGTAGTTGATACAATTATCCATAACTTTTATCAATAACTTTCTTGGCTAACATTAATCCTCTCATTTTTCATCTTTTTTTGTTTATAACTTTTTAATTATCAATAAAATAGCGTTTTACCCAACATTTTCCCGAGGCCTTTTTCGAAGCACCATTTGACCATACTACATTTGCCATTTGCGAATTATTTTCTAGCTGAAGCATTACTCTGATGGCATTACATTTAAAAGGACGACATACAAAAACAAGATAAATCATCAATTTAAAGAAAGGGTTGAAAAAAGTGTCGTGCGTGTTTTTATTCATACTGGTTGTACTTTGGAGCTTGGCAATCATGTGGACGCGTGCGAATAATCTTCGTGACGAGGAGAATTTTTTCGTGACCCTGTCATGACCGTCATCCCTCAACTCCAGACGCGGCAAAATGTGGCGAGGTGGCATTTTTTATCCGGCCTTTTCCCTCAATGTCGAATAGACACGATTCCCATTTCTCGTGCACGCGATTGCGTTGCCCCCAACCGCGCCACCAGGGTGGCTGCTTTGGGTTGTTGATACACTTCGCATTGTGGCTGCATCGTGTGTCGAATATATTTGTCGAAAGCCGGCTGGAAAACTGTAACTGGAGTAACAAACAGTGCCGGGAATCGGAAGAGCGCGACGGGGAAAGAAACGCTGATTTTTGTGACATCCGTGGATTGGTTCTTGTTGATTTATCCGATGGTATTGTATTCCAGGTTGGAATATCTCGCGCGAGGCGGCTGTTTTTCCAACCTGCTGTTGAATATTCAACGAAATCTCAGGAGTAGTATGCACGGGACGCTAGTGTCAATAAATGTAAGCAGCTTTTACGGACTTTGCATATCGATCCTGTCTCGCCACCTCCGACGTCTACCCCTCGTTCCTACCCGACTACACCAACGCTCAACATCGTTACACGTCTTCGTTTCTTGCAAAGTGGGACCGTATGACACTCGAGCCTGTTACCGACAAAGACAGAGTCGACGCAAATTTCCCAGAAGCTTTTGATCTATATGTTCCCTTGATTATTCAGCTGAAGAAACAAAAAATGTCGAATTCGTCGCAGAACGAATGCTGGTGGAGCTTGAAAGACTCATTGCCTGTATTCTTCGTTGCAGAGTGGACAGATGTATGTAGGAGGATCATTGTTTTAGGGAGTTGGGAGATATGACATTCGAGAAATGTCAACAGTGGAACAAGCTGTGATTGGCCTTGATCACTACCTGGAAACGCCTGATAGTCATCAATGACATGACATCAAGGCACAATCAGTTTTGGTAAGTAAGGAGCCTTGAGCTTCAAAATAACTGGTGGAACAAGCGGTTAGCTTTAGTTGGCATTGATCAACGTTTGGAAACTCCCGATGGTCATCAAGAACCTTCATCTGAGCTAGGGCACACTCACATTTCACGAGTTAGGAGCCCATAGCTTCAAAAGGACAGATGAAACAAGCTCTCACGTGCTATTCACCTGAGTGTGCCATTCATCAGGAGTGAAACTCCTGATGGCCATCAAGAACATACCATCTCAGCTGAAGTCTAAGCATTCCAAAGTCAGTTAGGATCCTCCAGTTACAAAATTACCAGTGGACCAAGCTCCTAGCTATTATGAAAATTTCCACTGTTCATCAATGTCATGACACTTGAATCGGCAACCAACGAGGTAGCCAAATCATTCAGTCAGCAGCAGACTGAGCAGACTGTTCATGAGTCCATTCGGTCCAGTTTGGCTCAATGATGAGGGAATGTCTTTTGCAAAATGTAGAGCCGACGAACCTAGTATATTCAATGGAGGTAGCAAAAAAAAAGAGATTGAGAAGGCGTGGGAATGCGCCAGGTCTGCAAATTCGCTTGGAGACTTTAGCATATCATAGAGCAGATAATAGCGCTCATTTAGGAGGCGACGCGTGCTTCCGACGATGCAGGAAAACACTTGGATATTGGATGAACACACCTGGAAGTGAGGGGGAGGTAGTTGGCGGTGATGGTTGGTACACACCGCTCCGTTCCTAACCCCCGCCCGGCGACATTGAAGCTCTACGAAGTTGGCGAGGACATGGAACGGTTGTACGATAGAGGGTGGGTCGCAACGCCCCTCTACGGGGATGGCGGTAGTGGTGTGGTTGGCGTGCCACACGGTAATATCAGGTAATTCCCCAAGCTTCCCGTGGTAACAACCAGCTATTTCATCGGGCTGCCAACTCGTGGTACATCCCGATCCGTTTATGGTCTTTGACGATTTTCGCCGTGCGTGGTGGCGTGCTCGGTAGAAAAGGAACGATAAGACGATGAATAAAAGGGAGAAAGGCCGTTAAGGCAGACAACGTGTAATGATTGATGGGGCGCTGGAATAGCTGTTGGGACGCGCACAGCTTCGGTCTATGGAATTCGACCTCAAGCTGATTCGACTTGATTGGGTCAGCAATGGAATGTTTATTTTCAAAACAATATACCTTTTTCGCCAACTCCAGTCTTCCGAGAAAGCCTACTGAGGGTAGAGAAGTAAATAACCTGGAACGATACATTCCAACGCCCTTCTTTCCTATCTTCCCTCCATGATGCTCATCAGAGGGTGAACGACGAAGTTTCGAGATCGTTTGCCTCGGCTGTCCGCTCTTGTAGCTTTTCTCTCCATTAACGCGATCATCCCGAGGGTGGAGAAAAGAAACATCCTGATGTCAATGACAGTTCTGGCTCTATTGCCTCGCCATATTTGGATCTTGACGTCTGCTGCACAAAGGCGTCGTTTTTCTCATCTACTATTTTTTTAGCGACCCCTCAGAACTTTGGTGCCACATTGGGGTAACGACGCTTTCAATGAGGTACAGCGAATTTTTATGTCGCCCCTTCAGCCCGTAGACAGGCCGCCGAACTTTCTCTCTCGGTGGAACTTCGGGAGTATCGATGATGGGCCAAGTGGATGAGTGTGGCGGGAATACAGAGCTGCTTGTCACTGCCTCAATGATTTTTTTACGAACTTGCGGGGTGTGTACGAAGAATCAGGAACCTGGCGATCCAACGATAGATAAAGCTGCATCACTGTACATGCTGTCACGCCCTCTAGCGAGAATTACATTCCCCGTCGTTAACCCTGGATGTGCCAGAGAGAAAGAGGAGGAACTTCATTCCGCCTTACAACCGGATTTTATCATCCAAGTATCCCTGAAGTGGTCGATAAACCAACAACTATAATTCCGCCAAGACCAAGACGGAGTCTCGAGTATAACATCGTAAAATCTTCCGTTCACCATCATTTTATTAGCGTTCAAAAGCTGCTGTATTTATCATGAAAATGAGAAAAAAATTTACAGCGAAAAATGGACTACCGGCAATGAAGATTTTCGGAGGCTATGGGTGAATTCCATCAGCAAAAGGGAATCCCTGCCATACATGTGTATACACATGTATGAGAAGGTGTTCGGTTATTCTTTGGATGCTGATAGCCTTAGAATCCTTCAACCCAACCACCTAACACCGCTCTCTTTCTTCACGAATCCTTTTCCAAATCGAACTGCTGTAGATGCCGTTTGCGATCATCAGATTGGAGAGTCGGACCATACTTCCAAGTGGTTGCCGAATGGCCTTGGGTCAATTTCGCACCGGCTGGAAATCGACAACCATGAGCTAAAATATTCACCAGTTTCACAATGGCATCTATGTCAGGCTTGCCACACATGCCTCTTCGAATTATCTACTTGCTACATATCCCTATAAATTCATGCTTTTTTCTTTTGGGTTGCTGGACATTATGAAGACATGAGGAAGTCACTGTTTTGTTATTTCCTACTCGGGTTTTTGCCCGTGGCACATCCACCATAAACGCCAGGCTTTTTGGCACATCCATTTTTCTACAGCTCCCCATAGATCCCTGGTATTTTGCTTGGAGTTCTTGACGATTATGATGATCTTCGGAGCTGACTAGTTATATTAAGTTCGACTTCTCGCCACTACAAGCTTGCGCCCTTTTCCACGGTCCGTGCAAGCCCAAGTCTGCAATAATACGGACGCGAAAGTAAAGGGAGGAAGGGCAAGAGCGAGAGAGTAGATAAAAAGCAAACACAACCATTCTTGATTACTGTCAGTTGCCGCAAATTTCTCCTTGGTGTTTCCCTCTATCTGGTGCTTTGTTTGGTCGGTCCTCGTTACATTTGTAGCGGCGGTAGATAGGAAAATTGTTGGAATGTTGCGAGATAGGTGGTGGGGAATGAACGACTGCTTGGGGATGTGGGAACGAGAATAGTGAGCTCGCAAGATCCAGAGAAAGCTGGGAGCTCCCTCTCTCTTCGTACAATGAGGAGCAAGGCACTTCCGGATGAATCTCGTGATTGCTTATCTCGGAGTTGGAGGTTTGGCAAACGTTTTGTCGCCCGGAGGGAGCAAAATTCAGCAGAAGGAACGATCCAATGGCGGGATCATCACCATTGCTTGAGGAACGTACGGGCAATGACTGGAACAGGTTTCCCAAAAGCGGAAAAAAGACAGATATAGGGAGATGCGTGAAATCGCACGACAATGGATCTTTCACTCTCTCTTCTCCGTCTTGAAACGAAATGAGAGAGGGAGTCCTGGCTGAAGGATGAAATTGAGTTGGCACTGATTAGACATTGCGGGCATGCCGTCATGCCGTCATGGCTCGTTGGAATTTACTCGGCATAGCTGGGGCAGCTGGCGTCACCTGAATCCGACTCACGACGCCCCCCCCCCCCACACATATATATATATATATATATATATATATATTTGTGTCCAGTAATCATCCGTCTCCACCAAGTATTTCTCGGATCATAGCTCGACCGAAGATCATTCTTCCTTTCTCTCTCTGTCACCTCATTCACTCAAGAGGTGGAGGCGTCTCGTCGACGCGTTATTTCTCAACGCTCCGAGAATTGAATCTTTCTTCCTCCCGCTCTGTTCCCTGATCACGCTCGAGCTCTTAACGTTATGCGGGACGATCGGGACCGAATGAAATTCGTAGGGCAAGACGGGCACCGACAAAAAAAAACAGAAGAAGAAGAAGGAGAAAAAAATATTGCACGATGTATTCAAGACGCGTCTCGACGATCGCACAATGGCGATCGGGGCATTGAAAGACATTTAGAAGGGTCATCCAATGATACCGATTCGACCCCACTCCTATCATTGTCCATAATAATGTCCTATTATTTATAATTGTTACTATCATCATTATTATAATTGTTATGATAATTTCTTCCCATTAGGATAATAATAACAGCAGTAATAATTCAAAATAAATAATAATAAAAATGTATTATAAAAATAGTCATTGATGTGATTATTATTAATATTGTTATCGTTATCATAATAATATTAGTAATAATTATGATAAGACTATTTAAAATAATACTAATAATAATAGTACAATAACAGTTATTATTCATTAATATTATTGATACTATTTCAATTGAAAACTATAATTATAATAATAACAGTCATTTCTTATAACAATAACGATAATAATGTCTCATTATAATAATAACAATTATTATCTCAGTTTTCTTTCGGCATGGTGGAATCAAACGGATCATTCATTGTTAGGTATTTTATTTGATCTATTTCACGTTTCTCCAGCGACATTTTTGTCCATGCAATTACGCGTTGTATTGTTTTTCTTCAATCTTCGTGATCTCTTCGTGACTAGTATACGAAGGAAATAGAGAGGGAGCGAGAGAGCGAGAGAGGGAGAGAAAGAGGAGAATTATTGTTTATTATTGCCTTCATTCCTCGTAATAATTCCTGCCCTTTGGAGATACGAGGACAAACGTAGATTGACTCTGCTATATGTCAGGACCTTTCCCCACAAATTTCAAAGCATGCCAGGACCACTAAGAAAACAAATAAATTTTAGACGTTGAGTAGCAGTGAGTAACGGAAAATTTTCCAGAATCAAATTACACCTATTCATCTCGCCATTGGTAAGCGGGATAAACCGACGTATGTGCCCTTTGTCTCTCTCTCTCTCTCTCTCTCTCTCTCTCTCTCTCTCTCTCTCTCGCTCTTTTGCTCCCGCCCGGGGTCTGGAATTTTACGTACGTAATATAGGAACTCTAGGATCAGATTTCCACATAGCGTGAACATGTGGACGTGGATATGTATGTCGATTCGAGAATAGTCTTGGGGGTTGCCAGGGGGTTGCGAAGGGTTGGGGACAGGTAGGAATTCAACGAGAGGAATAGCATTAACGACGTTCGCGTTCTGTTCTAAGTACACTTCAGCAAAGCTCCTATCCCTAGCTGACCGTCTCAATCCCACCCCCCCCCCCCCCCTGAATAACCCTCCGAAACGTATTCGCGTGCGATTGGCCCCGTTCGCCTCTCACGGAAAGATAACCCACGGGCGCTCGCGAGAGACCCTCCAGCGTTTATGCCGATAACGGGAAGCCGTTTCCGTAAGCCAGTGTTCCTGGGGGTTGTCTTTTCCGTCCCGCTTCAGCAGAACACGCACAAGCCGAGATGCCAATGCGGACTACCACTTTTTTTTCGTCTCCCTGGTGACCGTCGAACCTAGGGTGGCTAGCCCCCTCAAGGTCGTGGGTTGTTTGACTCCCAGGGGGGGGGGGGGTGAAAAAGGCCCTTTTAACCGGAAGTGAGCGACGTTCAAGCGACTTCCAGTGAAGTGACCAAGTGAAGGTCGGGCCTGTGGATCGATGCATCTTCCATTGGGCGAGGGGGTGAAATCTTCCACGTAAGACCCCCCAGGGGCTGCCTAGGGGATGAGGATGGTTGAGGGTGGATTTCGGTGCAGCTTACTTCCTGGACCAAATTCCCACCAACTCGTGTCCTTCGCACACAAGGTCCGGCGCCTTATTCGTCGAGCATCCGGCGAGCAGCAGGCTCCGTGTATACGTAATCCATTTCATCCCTTACGCGGATTACCCAGGGATTTCCATGGACCAAGCAGAGATCCGGGGGTAGGGGTATTCCTGAGATAATGGGACGCGAGAAGGAGAGTATCGAACGGTGGCCGTATATAGTGAAGAAACGATATGGTATCAGCTTCTCTTTCCCTCTCTCTCTCTCTTGAAATCCTCTTCAGCCCCCAGCACTGCAAGCGGGATTTTGCCCGCTTCGACGCGCCCTCACGGAGATGCCCTTCATCCGACTCGTCCGACAGATTAAGAGTGATAGCAAACGCGAAAAATTGATTGAGTGCGAATCCAATAAATTGTCCATCCCCCAATCTGCACCCTCCTTTTCTCTCTCTGTCTCTTCCTCTCTCCACCCCCTCTCGAATCCTCCGCTGTCCAGTGTACTTCTGCTTGTTTATCCGTTCTCCCCCTCGAGGACCTCGCGATTCGGGAATGGCGCATGGCGTGTAAACAATCTGCCAATGACTGCGCGCCGTCATGGCGGCGGAAGGGAGGAGGCCATCTGAAAGAGGAAACAGGAGGAGGGGAATGGGGGACGCTTTTTTACCATTTCTCTCGTTGTTTGGGTTTGGATGGAAAGTGATTGGGGAAATATAGAGGGACGGACATATATATATATATATATATATATATATATATATATATATATATATATATGGGGAAAGAACATTTTGAACCCACTACATCTATGGAATGTTAGCTATCACGCATCTGGCTGTTTCGAGTAAGGTCCTTACATGTTCATTTTGGCGCCAGGACGCCCCTTGAAGTGACCTTTATACAAATATGCTTACATCAATTCAAAGGTGAATTTGGAGACATTGTAGCGTACATGACATTGATGGCGGGGACAGTTGGCCACTGTGAGGACGGTCCTCGAAGTCGAATGTCCCCAAAATCACCGTTTCTGATATATTTGTGTATATATATATATTTATGATATATGTGCGTAGCACATCCCTGGTGTGTTCGGCGACCATATTTTTCCATCCGATGACAGAACACCGGCCGACGGGACGGCTAACGGAATTTCAAATTTTGGGAGCTTGCCAAATTATCGTCGCTTTACTCCTCCCTTTTTCTCATCCCTTCACTCGAGCCTCCCACCCCGTATCGCCTGTCTCTTGTCCGTTGTCGCGCGCCGGGACGCTTTTACCCACAAACATACAGATATCGTGTAAGGGGTAGGTTGGTACAGATTGGAGAATAGGAAGAAGTAAAGTGAGCGGACAAAAAGTTTGTCGTGTGTGCGAATATGTCGGGGGGGGGGGCGTGAATGGGACGTCGCGACGGCGAAACGTAACCCGGTTTTGCTAGCATCGATTTTTCCGCGACTCCCGGAAAGCTGGAAGAGCGAGAAAGCGGAAGAGAGGGATGAAGAATTGAAGCCAGTGTGTATACGATCGCGACAAAGAGTCGCGGGTAAATAAAAATTGGGGAAACGCTTCTGCAACGCATACGGACTGAGGAAGATCGATGCAAAAAAAACACACACACAGAGAGAGAGAGAGAGAGAGAGAGAGAGAGAGAGAGAGAGAGAGAGAGAGAGAGAGAGAGAGAGAGAGAGAGAGAGAGAGAGAGAGAGAGAGAGAGAGAGAGAGAGAGAGAGAAAACAGAGAAGAAGGAAAGGGCGAGATAAAAAGCTTTTGAACGGGAATCGTTCACCCTCTCTTTCTCTCTCTCTTTCTCCCTTTCTCTCGCTTCGCAAAGCAGCCGAGAAGAGAATCGTGCTCGATTTTCCGTAGCTTTTTCACTTGCAGCGATGATGTAGCACGAGTTCGGGTGGAACATCATACCGGAAGGGCGTACCGTCTATCTATACCTGTCTTGATAGGAGACAGGGAGAGAGAGACAGAGCCGGGAGATCGAATCCCCAATGCTTGTAGATACATCGTCGTCGATGAGATCTCCTCTCGTTGCCTTCCAACCAGCTGCAATCAATCAGTCCCTATCTATATACATATAGCCTCGTTATTTTGCGGAAAGGGCGAAAAAAGGGCGCATGTCGGGAAGTGACTGTCATTGTTTCCTATAAACTTCAAACCTCGGGCCTCTTCGAAAGCTACTTAGATACCCTTCTTTCTCTTTTTCTTGAGGGACCAGTCCAGTGTAAAATATTTTGAAAATCTATTTTTCGCAGTATCAAACAATATGGACTGTCACTCAGCGACAGCACGACTGTACTTTATTATACATTTCTAAACACAATCTGCTATGTTTTCAAATATATCCAATGCAACACAAAATAAATTACTAAACAAAAAAGAAAATATATGAACTTTTGTGCAAATCGAATAAGCAGTAAACAAGAAAAATAAAAATTAGGAACTTTTATGCAAGTTAGCCTAGTTGTAGCTACCAGAATGCATACAAATGACAGCTTGTGACAGGCATACAACAGCATGGTTATTTTCATTAACGAGATTGAGATTTTTGAAAGTGGAAGAAAAGGCCCTTTCTGATTCCACACTCGTGGATAATTAAGTTGACACTTCTGAAACATTTAATATAAGTAATAATATTCTAAGGCTGTTAAGGGATTAGGCCAAAGTAACGGGTATAAAATCATGTGCGAATAAAAAAAAATCTATGAAGAAGTGTTTCTCTCATAAAATTAATTACACATCTATTTAGTATGAATATCAAGCTGTTAGAAAAAATATATATATTTTCTATTCGATGTACAAAATGACCGACTACTAATATTTTCTTTTGTTATCTTTTTTAGGCGCTCCGCGACGTGACATTTAGCATCCACAATTTTTTACCTAGAACAAAAACCAAAAATTCTCGTCAATCTAGATTAGAATACCTATAAAAGTACATACGGAATATAAAAAATATTGTTTTATTCAAAAGTTGTAAGTATTTGAATGAATTTTCAGTGAAAATTGTCGTATAGAAGTGCTCATAAAATGAAAAGTTTTCGATTAATCAGAAATTCCGTACGTACTTCTCTGCGAAATGCAATTAGGAACATAACTTTCAAAATTGAAGTAAATCGAGTGAAAATTGTTGAAGATATTTGTCACGCCGATTGGAAAAAAGATGTTTCGAGAAAAACGCGTTTAAAGTTTTAGGCATTCTATGGCCGTGCCAGAGGTGTGTTTACGTTATACGCTCAAAGTAGGTGAAAAAAAATGTTCTTGTTATAAATCGGATAGTAATTTGGTCTTATGATGATAAAGCACCGTTTTAGCGAACAAAATCGATTTTTTGAAAATTCTACTGTGGCCTTACCCCTTAATGTAATAACAAAAAAACAAGTACCAGTAACTTTAATGGAAATAATAACAATTATAATGATATTTAAATTTTCTCAACTTTGATATCGGTATTATCGGGATCCGATATCCGTTTTTCAGTATCGGATTTTCGGTCCGATATTACGGTTTTTCGATATTATCGAAAACCGGTATCCATGCTCCAGCCCACACGTAATTATACGTACAGACACAAAACGGAGTGTAAAATAGGGCGAGGGTTGAGGATGCAAGACTGTTCGTTGGTAGGTTCGTAATAGCCACGAGACCACAAGGGCTTCTTTATACCGCATTTTTATATCGCACGTATACAGCCCCTATACATGGTTGTAAATTCTCTCCTACCAGTCTCTCTCTCCCGTACATGGATGCTGAACGCCTCCGAGGACCATTCGTTTTCTAATTTATCGGGGGAGCCCGCGCGAATGCATTACTGGGTATCCCTCCCCCCAGGGGCGGATGGGGGGTTGAAGGACAAGTGGTGGTGACAAAAAAAAAAGGGCTGACTCGTGAAGGGAGCTGATGTCTGGAGGACGAACGACAGATAACTGTAAGTGTCGGTGGCGTCGCTGTTGTTGGCATTTCGAGCCAGGATGTAATGGAGGACCGTTAGGGGTGACTGGGGAAACAAGTGAGGGTTAAAGGGAGAGAGAGCGAGAGAGGCGATGGTCGTAAAACGTTTCGCACCTCGTAAATATAAGGGTGAACGTCGTCTCCAGGTATTTTTCACGAGAAACAACCCCGTAAGATCGAGGACGTGTCTTCAGCCAAGAGTACAGGTATAGAGATGAAACAACGGCGGGAAGGCAGGGGCAGGGGAGTTGCTCGAGTTACGTGGAGCGCACCAGGGTGACGAGTATTTTTTCTCTCGACTCTTCCGCCGCTCCTCTCGTAAGCATCGTACGATTGTACGAAGGGCATCGTTGCGACGAAAGGTGACCTTCAATTATAATTGGACGTCAGCCTACCTTTGAATTTATTAAATTTGACGGTCTTTTATGTTGATCACTCCTGGAGGAAGCTTCGTTTTCGTGGAAATGGTTTTTTTTTCATTCCAAGCGCCGACGGAAAAAGGAGGCTTTACGCGTCCTCGCCTTGGGCCAAGGGCAGGTGCGAACGAAAGACTTGGACCGGAGCCAAACGGACCTTCCAATCCTGCCCGCACTCTTCGGAATTTTGCATTACGATATTTTTTCGTTACATTTTTAATGAAATGTTGCTATTTTTTATACACTCATAGAATTGTGAATAAATGTAAAAAAAGCTCTGGTTTTTCTATTTGTTTCATCAATTTTATCATTACTGCTCGTATTATCATTATTGTATACGTGCATACAATAATAATCATAACAGTTTCATGGCTTTAGGCGAAGTAAACCTTCCAATTTACACACACACAGACACACACACACACACACACACACACACACACACACACACACACGCGCGCGCGCGCACACGCACGCGCACACGCACGCACACGCACGCGCGCGCACACGCACGCGCACACGCACGCACACGCACACACACACGCACACACGCACACACACACACACACACACACACACACACACACACACACACACACACACACACACACACACACACACACACACACACACACACACACACACACACATACATATTCATGCATTTGTATATACATTTTTATGCATTTTTTGCTTTTTTCTCTGTTCGTCCATATTATTGTTGTGTAATATTAATTATTATAATAATTATGATAAGAAGAACAATGATATATAAATGTTTATTTTCAAATCGATTATACATATGTTTTTTATCTTATTTATTGCATGCTCGAGTTTTATTATCATTGTGGCTATTATTTTAGATAAATATATATAAAAATCTTTATTTAAAATAAATAAATACATATATATATATATATAAAGGGAGATTAAAATATAAATATGCGAGACCAGGAACTCGCTGTTCAGCTAACGAGCGCATGTTCCGCCACTCTAGACCCAGCCTCGTCAGTTTCGGTCCTCCGCCACCCTTGGCGTCTTCACGCTCATGCGAATCATCGAAAGTAAAGGGTCCTGACGATGCGGGGAGTGTTGAGGGGCGTGTAAGGGCTGACACCTTCAAAATTTAGTGTTGAAAGCTTGAGTCAAGTGGACTGCCGAAGTGGGAATCTTGATGGGTGACGATTGCGAGGGGAACGAAGAAGAGTATTGGAAGATTGTGAGGGGGAAGGGCCGAGCTGGCACAACGAGTTTTTGAAGAACCATCAATATATATATATATATATATATATATATATATATATATATATATATCAACTTTGCGCATTTATATTAATTCACATTCTGTGGTATAAATCTATAAAAACTATACTTCCGAGATGAAAAAGAGCTGATGGTCTGCGAATTCTGAACAAGAGAGAGAAAGAGATGCTCCTGGCAAGAAAAGAACCCTTCTGAATATGCAACGTCACGTTTTAGATTTGAACTTTCCCTCTGCAAAGTAGATCGCCCTTGCTCTCCTTCCTAACCCTTACTCATATATATATATATATATATATAGTAGTAAACAAATTGCCGAATATAAATAAACGAATAAAAAACATCGTTATTAAGTTCGTAGGGTCTCCTCTAGTAAAGGGCCAGTGTTGCTGCTTGCACCGAAGAAGAAGGGCTCGTTTGCCCTTTTGGCCCTTGGTGAATTGCGAAAATCATTCGGCGAGAAATTGGGGGTAGTCACCCCTAAATGAGGACCGGTCGAACGGATGTTGATGAAGCTGGTGTTTGAGATAAAGGGCAAGGGGGGGGCAAATCAATAAGGTTACATTGTCTCGCAACCCAAATCTGTTGTAATAAAACACTTGTAAGTCGGAAACACACATATAATATGGAACAGAGAGTGGACATACCGGTGGATATACTGACGAGACTCGATCTCTCCATGCTCCTCTTTTCTCCGCAATACCTCCACCCCACCCCACACCCCCCAACCCGCCCCCGCCCATTGTATAGTGCTTCTTTCAATTTTTCCTCTCGACTCTATACACGGCGGATCACCCACCGGCAGTCTATTTCACATATTTTTCTTCTCAAAACGGGGGTGGGTTTCGAAATGGGGCGGAGGCTGGGGGGGCAAGTATTCCATCCTCGCACACTTATTCATAGTCTCTCCTCCACTTGGCCATTCTGAGGCAGCGATGCTCGTAGTACGAGTATGCAGAGGGTGGCTCGGGGGTTGGAGGGGGTGGGGAAGAAGTGTGGGGTGAAGGGGAGCACGAGAAAGCCGCGGCGGGGTTTACACATTTTTCATAAATAAATTTCGCGCTCGCTCGGTAAGAGGAAGGAAAGAAGTGCGGAGAACCGGAAACGATGATTGCGTTTACCCCCGCAGCATCCCTTATCGCGTCCAGCTCGCGTACGTGCTGAGAGAGGCAGAGTGGAAGGGAGGGAGAAGGATGTGAAATGCCTCACGTGTTTATTCCTGAGTGAGTCCCCACGAGTACGACGAATCGAGATTCTCCAACCCTCGGCCATCACCCTGTTGAATCCCGCCAAGATCGAACGAGGCGACGTCATAAAAGGTATCACGATCGATGGGGAAACATATCTTCTATGCCGGGGCGTGCGGTAACACGAAACCCTTTTTCCATCCCTTTTGGAATTGAACAACCCTTATTTTTCGTATACGTCACGTTGGTACTCGTTTGGGGTTTCCGAAAGCAAAGGTTTTCGGCTAAACGAATAGGGACTTCGTATTCATGGGGTGGAGAATGCGTCGGGACGGAGTTGTCAAAAAATATTTGGAATCCGAAATTTCTTCGTATTCCGGCGAAAAAAAATGTTTTCTCCACCACTGAGACAATTACAAAAAGTGCATTTATCAACACTCTTGACGATTATTGATATTAAAAACAAAAGGTTTCGGGGGAAATCAATGAGGAATGTGTGTTCATGGGGTAAAAGTACGTCATGGGGCCTCGGAAAAATAAAAAAAACCAACATAATGTTCGCGTCTTGGCAAAAAAATACTAGCTTCATTAAATCGGCGATCATTTTTTTCTATTTGGATTTGAATCTGGCCGATGGGAAATTTCTCGCTGATTACGAATATCAGGGAGCTTTTGTCCAGCGCTCAAAATTACGCTGTGAAAATGCAAAAAACGCGTTTCCTCTTTCGACGATTTTTAATGAAAATGGCCGATCCTGACCAAAATGAAAAGGGCATTTGTATTCCAGGAGTAATTATACCGCGACGTCTCGTTCGAAGATGATTACTGGTAGTAGCGTCAGCTATGCTCACTTTCACAACGTTTAGATTTTCAAATTTTGCGTTTCCGCCGTTAATCGTGTTGGCCATGTCTGTCGTTGCCTTAGAGCTGCATGCGTTTTTCCTCTTCATATTGTTTTGTTGGGCTCAACAAATTCACACGAAAACGAACGTCGTGCAATAAATAATTAAAAAGCTTATTTAAACACGCGTGATAATGGGAAAGGATAGAAAGAGAAAGCATTCTCGATCCCCTTCAAGAGAGCGAAAAAAGGGGAACGCGAATACCGAAACGGAATTGCCAAAAATGCAAAGGCAATTGGATAACCTCGCAGCATTGCTCAACGGTTTCATAAGGCGGACAAACCTTCGATGGATGAATGCTCAGGTAAAAAGTTCGACATGGACCGGGATTGAAATCCAACTGTTTTTTCCACTCGAAAACCGGCAGGCAAGTTCCACACGAACTTCGCCGCCGACCCCCCCCCCCCCCTCCCCCCTCCCCGCCCTATGAGGGAATCCGAATACACGAACTGTAGTTTGAATATGACTGTCTTTCCATACGAAATACAGTTGGCAAGCTCCACACGAGCTTCGCCACCCAATAAGGGAAAACGAACAATAAGTTCAACAAGCTCCACAAGAACGAAAGATTGTTACTAGTTACGAATAAAAATAAATTAAAAAACAAAAAAAAACAAAAAAAATCATATTCCAGAAGAAGCCTTCGTTGAGAAAAATGACACCCACGCACTGATCACAGGCGATATCGAACAGGCTGAAGAAACTCTCGAAGAGAACTCCAACGTAATTACCATGGACGAGGAAATTCTGCATCTCTTGGGGGACGATCCCAACGCGACAAAAGGTGAGACTATCAAGTTGCACCCAGAAATTATAAATCGTTGGGAAACTTGGATGAAGGAGGGACTCCCCGAGGAAAATAGAAAAAGCCTGACAAAAAAGTATCCTCGCAAAGGAGAATTATATGGCGAACCTCCCAAAATAAATTTGGAAATAAGTGCTGCGATCACAGAAGTAGCAAAGAAACGGGACGTACATTTCGGGCAAACGCAAGAGTGCGTGGGTACAACGATCGTTTCATTGGGTGCAGCTGTGTCTCTCTTGCTCGACGACTCTGCAGACGAGGTCGATCAGATGAAAATCATTGAGCTTCTGTCAGACACTGGAAAATTATTGACGGAAGTCTATAGGAAGGAAATCAACCACCAACAGTCTATAGGAAGGAAATCGTTCATCACGCCGATGATGAAAAAAAGCGTTAAGCCAGCAGTAGAGGCGACTCATTCAGATGAGTGGCTCTATGGAGAAAAATTGGCGGACCAAATAAAAGAGGTTAAGACGATCGAGGCAGCCTGCAATAGCATCAAAGCTCAGGACAAAAAAGTTTTTCACCGAACTCAAGTCCAGGGAAACTGGAGGGGCCCGCCTGCCCAGAACAGACAGACAGGCGGGTATCACAGAAAACAATTCGTTCGCTTTAAGCCGAAAACACCGTATCGGCCAACTCAGACGAACCGAGACAAAAATCGACCGACGAGAGAGTCATCGAAAAAATAGACGAGGTACAAAACATAGCAGGCAGGCTAAGCTTGTTTATCAAAGAATGGAAAAACATCACAAGCGATAGTTTCATCAAAAATTGCGTAAAGGGATATGAAATACCGTTCGAAGAAACCCCATACCAATTCAGGTCTCCTGACCAACAAAAATGGAGAGAGGGAGAACTCGAATCACTAGACAAAAAAATTGAAAAATGATTAGAGAAAAATGCGATCGAAAAGTGCGACAACTGCGTCGGACAGTTTATATCCCCAATCTTTTTGGTACCGAAAGCTGATGGTTCAAATCGTTTTATACAAAATTTAAAAAGCTTGAACAAGTTCATCAAAGCCCCTCACTTAAAAATGGAAGACATTAGGTCAGTAAAACAATTAGTAACAAGACGCATACTTCCTTATACCAGTACACAAAGAAGATCGAAAATATTTACGATTTTCCTTTAGAGAACAAATGTACGAATTCAGATGTTTACCCTTCGGGTTATCCATAAGCTGATGCTCTTTTCCAAATCTCTTTAAAATACTCTTTACAAAGATACCGAAAGCCACACGTCTTTACAAAAATTATGAAACCAGCAATGAATGGGCTGAGAAGTAGGGGTTTCTTATTAACAATATACTTAGATGATATATTGTTTATAGGGCATAACTTCCAGAATTTCCAAAAGAACGTATACGAATCAAAAAATCTGTTAGAGAAACTCGGATTCGTAATAAATAACAAGAAAAGTTCACTAACCCCATTACAAAAATGTACATTTTTGGAGTTTATAGTCAACTCAATGGACTATATATTGGAATTAACAGACAAGAAAAAACGACAAATTAAAACATTGCTAAATAAATTTCAACCTGGAACGGAGTGGAAAATTAGAATTTTTGCACATTTACTGGGAGTTCTGAACGCAGCTTGTCCAGCTGTCGCATACGACACTGTCCATTGTAAAGAAGTGGAAAGAGACAAATTCCTAGCGCTGATAGCAAAGAATGGAAATTATGAGGCATGTATGAACATCAGTAATAAGCTAAAAGAGAACTTAGAATGGTGGAAAATAAATAGCCAAGTTGGAATAAATCCGATACGAACGTCGAATTACAAAATTGAGATTTTTTTCAGACGCAGAAAAAAGAAAAATTTGGATATACGCCTCGTATATTGCATGAAAAGAGAATGTTTATGCAGACACGGCCTCGCTTATTACAAACATAGATACAGAATGGGAGTTATCCAAAAAAGCGTTTGAAGAAATTAACAAAAAATTTGGACTATTTAGCATTGATCTGTTCGCCACAGACATGAACAGGAAAGTAAATTCTGTTCCAGATTTCCTAATCCTAATGTATATAGAGTGGATGCTTTCACAGTGTCGTGGGCAAAAGAAAAATCGTATGCATTCCCCCCATTCGCGTTCATTTTACCGACTCTTAAGAAAATAATTGCGGACAAAGCCGAATGCGTCGTAGTAATACCACATTGGCCGACTCAATCGTGGTACCCTCTCTTCAACGTAATGCTCAGGAGACCTATCATCATTTTTAAGCCAAGTAACAACTTGTTGTTATCTCCTTGCAGAGAGAAGTGTCATCCGTTAGCACGAACACTTTCTCTCGCGGCCGGGCAATTGTCCGGCAGGCTTATTTGAAAAAGGGACTTACCCCACAATCGGGAGATATCATGGTGAACTCCCTCGCGAAAGCGACGATTAAACAATATGAGTCTTCCCTCAAAAAGTGGTGGATTTTCGCCAAAGAAAATAAATACGACACGTTTAATACCGATAGGGTTAAAATAATAGAATTTTTAACAAAACGTTTCGAAGAAGGCGCGGAATACAGGTACACTAAATTCAGACAGAGCTGCAATTACATTATTAACATCAGAAAAATTCCCGAGCGATGAAGTGATAAGTCGATTTATGCGGGGTGTTTTCAAACAAAGACCGACAAAGGCGAAATACGCAACTACATGGGATATCGACCCAGTTTTCGATTATATTGAAGATTCTTCATCTAAGGGTACCTTAAAACTGAAACACTGTTCGGAAAAAACAATTTTATTACTGCTGTTGACTACAGCGCATCGGTTACAAATAATGGCTCTAATTGACATAGGTGTAATTATACAAACAAAGAGGAATTGAGATAAGAATTCCAAAATTAATTGAGACTTCTGAGCTAGAAAAATATCAACCGAATCTCGTATTACCTTTCTTCAGAGAAAGAAGTGAAATATGTCCGGCAAAAGCGGTACTGGAGTATGTAAAAAGAACAAAAGATATCGGAGGAGAACATACAAATTTATTTATTTCTAACATTAAGCCGTATAAGCCTGTTACGACACAGACTCTTTCTCACTGGGTCAAATCAATTCTAGAAAAAACCGGAGTCGATACAAATGTTTGTTTTTTAGCCTACAGCGTGAAACACGCGACAATATCTCGAGTAATAGGTAAGGGAGTTAATATAGACACAATCAAACGGGTAGCGGGAAGGTCTGAAAAGTCGAATACTTTCGCAAAATTTTATAACCGACCAGTTCAAGATAAAAACGAATCATTTGCCCTTTCCGTTCTTAGCTCTTAAGCGAGTTATGTAATACAAATATATATATATATATATATATATATATATATATATATATATATATATATACTGATCTAAACTTTGTATTAACAAATGGATCCATTTTTTTTCTGATATTTAACCCAGACTCTAAAACTCTACCAGTAATCATCGAGAACGAGACGTCGCAGTATAATTGTACGATCAAACGAGCCCGCCGAAGGCGGGCGAAGTTCGATTGTGATTATACCAAGACGTCTCGTTCGAACATGATTACACCCTTCCCAAACGCTATATCCCATAGTTCCCGTAATCATCTTCAGAATTGAGTGTTGAAAAAAACGGGCTCTAAAACATATGAAGAGGAAAAACGCATGCAGCTCCAAGGCAACGACAGACATGGCCAACACGATTAACGGCGGAAACGCAAAATTTGAAAATCTAAACGTTGTGAAAATGAGCATAACTGACGCTACTACTAGTAATCATCTTCGAACGAAACGTCTGCGCATAATCACGATCGAACTTCGCCCTCGATCGGGCTCGTTTGATCATGCAAATATACATTGATATAGTCTTCTTTTGATATATAGTGAATTTCGGTTGAGTAAAAGTAAAAGTTCGAATCGTTTTGTATGAAAATTGTATATAAAATCTTTTGCCATAAAGTTACTTTAACATTTAAGGTGAAAAAGAAGACTTTTCTAGATAAAACAACTAAACAAGAGTATTTTTTTTAACCCGGTTAAAAAGTTATCATTTTTAGAAATGGCATGCGAAAAACCAAAAGCGGATGATTTTCATCTCGAAAACCGTGAAACTTTTTGTAAACTCACATTCCAGCTACAGTAGGATATGATCTGACCTATCAACAGTTGCAGGATTATCCGTACATACCAGGACGCCTTGTACATTGGGTTAACTTTTTTAAAATTATTTTATAGCAAAGCTTTAATTTTTATTTCGATATATACCCTCCGACTCACGATTGCAAATAAGTGAGAATAATGACCTGTATTTCTCGGGTGTCTTACCCGGCCGGTGACTTTCCCGAAATTCCCGACTTTTATATAAAGCGAAGCTTGTACCAAACGATGAAGTTATGTATATATAGCCCGAGTGTACACATTCTTCGACATGGCAAAACTGCAACAATTAGTGGTCGGTGCAGGTAGCTGCACAATCGTGGGCCCGGTCCTCTCGTCTTTTCTCAAACTCCCGCCCCTACCCTTCCTTTCGCCACCCCGACCTCATTTTTATTGCACAACTGTACAACACACTGTGACCTGGCAACTTTGTCGGTAATTGACTTTTCGTTTAAAACGAGAGAGAAAGAGAGGGGAGAGAGAGAGAGAGATAGAGAGAGAGAGAGAGAGAGAGAGCTTGAAAACAAGTAACTTTGAACCACGTACAAAACTGCAGTCACCTCTGACTCTGTTCATTTTCTGAGCTTTACTTTCTACGTACACAATGCCCCCCCCCCTCTCTCTCACTCTTTCAAATTCTTGCACTAGCAGATATTCCAGTCGTCTTTGATGTTCGTGGATGTTTTGAAATTCACCCTTCCCCCGCAAGTCGCCGTTTGACCGGCAGCTTCACCCCCTTCCCTTGTAAATGACAGAACACACTGGCGTTGAAAATGGGTCGACGACTGGTAGTGCGGGGGTGGAGGGGGGGGGGTTGGAGAAGCTTGCGTAAACGCGTAGAAGAGTAACAGTCTTCGGCTTCTCCTCGAACGTTTAATAAAAGCCCGCTTTGCCCCTTTCCAAGCCATATCCCCCCCCGGAACCCTCGCAACCCTCAGATACCATAGTTGACGTGGTCGCTTGTTAATCGTGGAATACGCTACCGGGACTAATTAAAAGTTGTAATTCGTTGTAAGCGTCTCCTCTGCTTCACCCCTTGCCTCTCCAGCGTCTTTCTTTCCTCCCCCGCGTCCGGCCAACGCTAGTCTCGAGGGGGTCGACTCGCCGGGCCGAGAATGTTTCAGCCAGGAAGAATACAAAGTGGAATTGTATGGGGAACAAGGCTGAGAGAGGGAGAGAGAGAGTGAGTGTGTGAGAGATGGAGAAAAAGATAGGGGGTGAGAGTGAATGAGCTTTCTTAAAAGTGCAACTACCCTCCATGTCCTCGCCAATTTTCTTTCATCCCCCTTTCGCGATAGAGCTTCGCAGTGAGGGGGAATCCCCTCACTGTATTTCCTCTTCACTTTATATGTGTATATACAGGGTGTTCGGAAGGTCGATACAATGCCTTAAGGGGGCGATAGGTCACCTCGTTAGGAACCTATCTAACCTAGGCTACCTTACTCCATGGTCTAAGGATTTCGAGTTATCATGGTAAGTATGATTTTTGAAAAACTTTCAAAAATTAGGTACTAACTCGTTCATAATATTCAAACAGACAATACTTGGTAACTAAAAACTTATTTGCGTCTTGGCTTAATGCGTATTGAATCGACAAACACCAAAACAATCATCAGTATCCAGATAACTAACTAAATGGGGCGTGTTAGATAATTAAAAACTTCTCAAAAAATAAAAGACCTCTTATGTTAATGCTATAAAAAAATATAGCATTAACATAAGAGGTAAAATCATACTTACACGATAACTCGAAATCCTTAGACTTCGGACTAAAGTAACCTAGGTTAGATATGTTCCCAACGAGGTGACCTATCACCCTCTTAAGGCTTTGCATAGACCTCCCTGATACCCTGTATATATATGGAACCAATTTTGAAGACAACGGAAATCTCCCTATACTCAATATTATTTACATCTGCAATCTCTTTAAAATCATCTTTGGATAAATGCAAGCTGATTTATCGAAAGGTCATTTCAAGATTCTTGCCATTCTCAAAATGAACGAGCCGTTTGAAAAAAAAATCAAGGACCGCCCTCAAAACAGCCAGGTGAGCTGATAGCCAACATTGCATAGATGTAACGGATGCGAAATGCCCATTCCCTATATGTATATTCCTGAGAAATTAATCCAGTAACTCTTTAAGGAGAGTGAGGGTGGAGAATATGTTCACGAGTCTCTCTCGCTCTTTTCCCCTTTCGTATTCGCTCCGCCCTGTCACGACAATTTATATTCCAACACGCACCAGACGACTGCCTTGTTAATTTGAAAAGTCTGCAATAAAAACCACTCTACCCCCACTCACTCCTCAGCGTCCACCCTCCATCCTTCTACTTCTCTCTCTCTCTTTCTCTCCCTCTTTCTCTCTCGTTCTCTGTCCTGCCTGTTTCCATCTCTTTCGCTTGTACTCGGCGCAATCAAACTTTACTCAGTGCCACTTTGGCCATACTCATACCAGCGTGTCCCACCGGAAGTATAATTAAAACAATATCTAGCGGGAGTCCGGTTGGCTGGGGGTAGAAAAAGGGTAGACAAATGGGGCGGGGAGGGAGGGAGGGAGAGCGAGGAAAATATCCGATGAACTGTGACTTGTACTTTGATTGGGGTCGCGCGTCATGAATCCGTCGACAGGTATTTCTCTCGTTCTCTCTCTCTCTCTCTCTCTCTCTCTCTCTCTCTCTCTCTCTCTCTCTCTCTCTCTCTCTCTCTCTTTCCAAGCGTAAATACGCCCACCCTCATGCACTTGAGGCAACATTTTCGGGAATAAACGAACTGACACGACGTAATTCGCTATCGCTCTCTCTCTCTCTCTCTCTCTCTCTCTTGCAAGTTCCAACCTCCAAAAATAAAGACCAAGAGGGGATGGCACACGGACAAATTAACAATGTGAGCAGGCTCGGAAACTTCTATGCACTCATGTATGCCCGGGGCTTGTACACGAACTGAAATGATACCATAGGAAAAACAGGAATTGACGAAAGCCCAAGCGTCATGAGAGAAGGCGCGGGGGGAGGGGCGTGTTCGGCAAAACGCTGAAAGGGCATTGACAGTATTTCACCACAATTGAAATACGGGATTTGCCTATTGGCTATTTCCAACGCGCAAACCTATTGATTATCTCTGAGCATTTCTACCACTCACGCGTCCATTTGTCATTTGATTCATTATCATTGCAGGGATCCGAAATGTATACCTCAAATATATATGTGTGTACAGGATCGTTTGCACTCTGCCCTTGGCTACAAACGTTTCCCCATTTTATTGCTCATTCTCTCTCTCTCTCTCTCTCTCTCTCTCTCTCTCTCTCTCTCTCTCTTTTTCTCTCTCTCTCTTTCTCTCTCTCTCTCTCTCTCTCTCTTTCTCTCTCTCTCTCGCTTTGGAACTGACAGATCTGCGAAGGGCTCGGCCAAACTCCCGGCATATCAAGCCGGATAGTAAAAAAGTATCGGCTGAACTGAAATTCGCGCGCAATAAAAGGATCCCGCACATGTCTGCCCCCCCCCAGCCCCCCGCTTCGCTAACCCAAACCTGGCCAACGTTCAATCATGTGTTTGAAATCTTGTTTCTTTCCGCCCCATTGTCGGATCAAATGAAAATAGTTTTTGTTGAAGACGGGGGGAGAGAGAGAGAGAGGGGGAGAAATTGTTGGAGGGAAGGTAGAGGGTGGGACGAATGGAAATTTGGATTGGCTAGAAAGTTTTTTTTCAAAGGGGAGTTACCCGGAAGTGTAATTTCTAGATCTCGTAGAGGTAGAAACCTCCCCTCTTGCCTCTCTCTCTCTCTCTCTGTCTCTCTTTCTGTATATCTTTAGGTAACACCGAACGGTTCATCCGTAGAGGTTGGAGAAATAATCGGTGTCTAAACGATAGTGGAGCTAGGAGCACAACCTGGTAATTAGTAGTTCGGCCTGTAGAACCTCCGGAAATTACCACCAGTCCTGATGTTACCAAGGGGGAGAGTGAGAGAGAAAGAGAGAGATGTAAACGAGCTTCGAATATCTATACAGTAATTATCACCCGGCCGTAACATAACCTCTAAAGGGTGTGGCGCGATGCGATCCAGAGGTTTCTGTACGGTTGGTTACATACCGTCGTACGGAGGCCCGGAGAGAGAGAGAGAGAGAGAGAGAGAGAGAGAGAGAGAGAGAGAGAGAGAGAGAGAGAGAGAGTCGAGACCGCTCAGCAATGACATCGCGTGGAACGACGCTTGACCCACTTGCCTCTATCTCGTCTATCGTCTACTCTCACACCAACTCTCAGATACCCTCTTTTCCGCACCCCCCACAACCCCCGCCGATACCCTCTTACAACTGCGCCCCCTGGCAGTCTTACAGAATATTGCTCAATAGATCTCACACCCCGAGTACGAACGTCTTGTGAATAGGATTAAAAATCATTTCCTACATACCTATTACAACGTGGACAGCTTCAACTGCATATAGCGCGCATTCGAAACGGCCAGTTCACCTGCATTCGGCACCCGGATGGACCTGAATAACCGAAGAATGACGACTGTTGAGACTCCAACGGATGTGATTGGGCCAGGACTGAGGGCTGGTCCCTTCCTGTTATTTCGAGACTCCGCAGCCAGCTGCGGGGTCATTGACGGGTTGATGAGGGGCTGTCAGGGATTCGGACATTTTTATAGAGAAGCCTGCCATGTCCGACGTAAATTTGGTCGAAGAGGGAAAATTGCAACGAACCTTTTGGCGAAGAGAAACCTCTCGAGGATAAAAAAAGAATTAGGTTAGGTTCGTTTGAGGGTACAATTGACTGTCACGCAAAAATGAATACGGTGGTCGGAAGCAAGTAGAGACTCAGGCAAGCCGAGGCGGGAAAGTCATTTGAGTGTAGAAATGACTTTCGGTGATTCAAAAATGGACTTGGTGATCAAAAGATAGCGGGAAGTGAGACAGGATGAGGCTGAATCGTCATTTGAGGGTGGCAAGGTCTTCCTTTATTCGAAAATGGACCTGTGCATCAATGTAGGCAGCAGGTATTCAAAGTAGGCAGCAAGTAGCCAGCAGGTAGCTAGAAGATCATTCCATCAGATGAATTTCTTCGCTCATTTATCAGCCCCACTCGATACTCTCTTACTTCAACACTTCTTGAGTTACTTTATTCTTGGTTGGTGCCCTAGTCGGTTGGAAGACTCAATCCAATGTCCTCAACGTCCGGTTTTCCGTAATTGCTTTGATTTCCAACTGGGTTTGTCCCAAATTCCATTAAATTAACCAGACGCATGTGGGCTATATGGGTTTGATGTTTCCGCCGCAATTTTCTTCATTTGCGATTCGTTCACACTCGAGAGTTGAAGGATGCTCGAGGGTAGATGGTGTTCCGTCGTCAATGACGGAAGGGAACGCCGTCACGCGATTTCCCACTAACCCGCATATACGCGATATTGCCCTGAGGCTATTACACTAGGATTTAAGTGGTGCGCGATATTGGATCATCTCCTAAGCACGGGCTACGGGGGTCGAGGAAAACTGCAGGGGATGTTCTCGAGTGGTTGAGCCACGATAAACGTTTTCCTGCAGACTCTCTCTCGCCCTCTTTTCCATCTCGCGGAAACGCAAGTACGGAGAATCAATTATTCTCTGACTCCGGCTATACTTTTTTTTACGGCAATAAAAAAATCATCCCCCAGGGAAAGTGTCTGCCACAAATGGACGGGACGATTTCACTTGGAAAAGAAAAGAGCCAAAAGAAAAGTTACAATAAGAAATGTATTTACAGCATAGGACCAAACGGGATGGTCGGCAAGCCTTGTGAGGCTAGGGGTTGGAGATTTCTAAAGGGACATCACTGATAGTCCTCGTTGGTGGCGTATCCGGTGGGGTACTCATGAATTCCGTGGCCAGCGGCGATACCCTCTTGATGATGACCCTGATCCTGAAGTTCTTGATGTTCATGATGTTGGGGCTCTTCCGGGATGTGAAGTTCTTGATGCGCGTGATGATGATCTTGGTGATGATGATGCGCGTTGGCACTGTACGTTGCACCGGAATGATCGTTCTTGCCGGAAGTGTGAACTACCGCGTGGAAGCCACCCTTGTCCGCGTGATAAGTCACCACCCTCATAGTGCCACCAGGCTCCATCACGCTGTACTCACCGGAAACTCTGCTGCCTGAAGCGACACAAAATTCCAGGATAAGGCGCGAAGAGACCGGGAAAGGTCGACGATTCGTTGAAACGCGTTTGGTCGTTATCGCAAAAGGCTTCCAAATCGATGCCGTGCCGCGTTCCGGAATAGCAATTAAAGGAATGATCAGTGACCAGTCAGCTGATCGGCAACTGGTCCGTAAAAAACATTCCAATCAACCAGATGATCAATTAAAAAGTTTCGATTGGACGACGCGGTGATAAATATGGCAGGAAGGATCTGCCGAATCCAAACGGACTCTAGCCTTTGTATGACCGGAAGCCAGCATGACATCCATCCCTAAGCTGCAAATATTCGTCGCCAGTAACAATGGAATCGACAAGCCTTGGAACTGGAATCCCAATGGGAGTTCGATCCATTCAGGGGCTGTCTCCAATGACGGACCGTCATCGAGAAACTAGGATCCCGATGTCGATTAGCCAGGCTACTCAACAACGCCAAACGAATTGAAGTGATTGATCAGCTCTCAATCAGATTGCTGTGGAACTTTGCCTTTGTCTCATCGATGATAATCTCAAAGTACGTTCAGTTATAACTCACCATCCCGGGTTTCCTTCTGTCCGTGATAATCACCGGTGTGATGATCTTCGACGCCATAGGAGAACTTGTACTTTGGATGTGCGACGTAATCAATGGTATAGCCGTGATGAAAGGCATCGTGTTCCTCGCTTGCCCCGTGATGATCATCTCCTCCCTCCCCGTGATGAAGCAAGTGATTGTGCTCGTCGCTCGTGTGATGAGGCACCACGTACGGTACTTTCACTTCGAACTCGGGCCCCTCGACCGGACCGTGAAAATGCATAAAAGAACTAGCCACCGAAACGTGATGATCGTGGAAATCGTGCAGATCTTCTTGCTGATGATGATCATGATGGTGATGATAGGGCTCGCTTTCCACGCTCATTGGACCGGCGTTTCCGGACCTGGCGGTCATCAGATAGCCCACTACGAGCGCTCTCCACGTCATGAAGGACTGAGGGCCGCCCAACGAGAGAACCGGAAAGAGGAAGATTGATTAATCGATTGATTGATTGATTGATTGATGGAGGCACCTTCGAAATCTAGCTCAGCTGGACGAATCAATCAGCTCTTATGAAACAACAGATGATAAAATGGCAACAAACATACACCCGCAACCGGAAATCAATTGGCACGGACGACTCATAAAAAAAAACCATATTTCAACTGGATGAACCATAATAACAAATACAACTATCAATAGATGACCTAACACACTTTCTCCATTCTTTCTTCCCTCCCTTCGTCAACCCTGAATTCCTCCCCGGAACTTCCTCCACACTCGTGTCATCAACCCGATGTCATCCGTCAGTGTACCATCAGGCTCGACACAGCCAAACGAAACTTTGCTCAAGTAAAATGCAGTGGCAACAAAATGGAAAGTGGCCTTTCGGGAATTCTGTCACTCTATGATCTTACTTGCTGGTTGGTCGAATGGGCCTAAACCTAGACAGACACTCCACGATGACAATTGCTGCTTTCGAATGGGTTTGCGAGGAGAAAACGAGGGGGGCCGGAGGACGGATGCATGTAGTTGCTTTAGCCATCCGAATGCACACTGGGTCAGCGATAGAGGGGCAGGGAGTGGGAGGGAAGATCACTGGAGACAGCTGCAGTAGGAAGAGTGAATGACTGGAGGGGTTTGCAATTCTATCACTTTCTGGGCCGACACTTGCTTACAGGATCTTCTGCTTTTTTAAGACCTCTCTCTTTCGAGAATCTCTTGGAAAATTGCGCGATGAAAGCGCCGTCCGGTCGTTCGAGTTGGAAATCCTCTAGAATTCGAGAGCTAGGCTGGCGGATCCTGATTGAATGTTGGAAGCAAGAGTCTGTGGCACGTCGCGCACGTGATGGCTCTCTCTCGCTCTCTCTCTCTCTCTCTCTCTCTCTCTCTCTGTCTTTCTCTGACGATAGCTCGCATCGCCCTCGTTCGTTTTCACGGACAAATACATACGCCATTCCATGTATGCGCGTCAGGCGATCCAACATCGCTGGATAGCATCGCGCGCGTGCGAGATAGCGTTCCGGTTTTAATTACTGGCTGCTCCCTCGCTCGTTCGGTCTCTCGTTGGTGCTCACAGCATTTTACTATACGCTACTTCATTTCGTCTGCTGCCTGTGTACGCTGTTGTTGCAGATGTTGCTGGCAAAGCTTTTCCCGAAGGATCACTCATTCTCTCTCTCTCTCTCTCTCTCTCTCTCTCTCTCTCTCTCTCTCTCTCTCTTTTGATTAGGGTGATGAAAAAAAAGACATTTTTTCTTCGTCTCTAAAAAAATGGTGTGTGTAAAAAAAAAATGTTTAATTCTTGCGATAAGCCCAATGGGTAAATTCCAAAAGGTGGCTGGACCTATTTTTAGTTATTTTGATCAGTCCCTATGGGAACGTTGTAGAATAACATCGATTTATTTGCATCACTTTAATATATTTCACTTTTTCTCTCGCGAGAAAAATAGACACCAGTGGACTTTGAGTAAGAAGTATCAATTTCCTTGCTCTCCCTCCTGCCCTCACGCTTACTTTTTGTCACTACACAATCTCACTAGACTCGTCACAAAACTTCACTTTTGCCTATGACAATATCGCCTGTCTGTGTATGTGTGGACGGCTCCATTGGTTTTTCAGTCTCGAATTCTTCTCTCTTATTAGTTATTCCTTCGGTTACATTACGGGGACATTGATCTCTGACTGATGTCCGTATATCGCAGCTGCTAAGTGATGTACCTTGAGACTCATCTCGTATGCGTTGATGTATTGTCGAGAGGCGGTCAAGTGAGAACTGCAAGTCTCGAACTACCTGTGCTAGGCTTTTATAGCGCGGCAGTTGGCTCCTCATTCTTCGTGCGAAAACACGTACGCGCATCAGAGAGACAGAGAGCGAGAGAGAGAAAGAGATAGGATATCTTTCCTCCTACCTTGAAAATGGGTGCACGTTATTTCCGAGTATGTTTTTTTCTTCTCATTTATGTATAAATCTATGGTCATAACTATTGTTGCTGGTGGTCTTTATGTAAGTGGTTTTTTCCCGAATTTTTATTAGTCTTTACCATTATTTTTTATAATTGTTATTATTTATACTTATTTGAACGATGTCTGAATTAGTTCCTGAGTTTCAACGTATAATTTCCATTAGTCCTCATTCGCACTTAGCTAATCTAACCTAACTTTCGTTGCGCCCGCAGTCATCTTAAGCTACACTCTACCGTCCGCTCGCTGGATGATGTGCCACTGTTATTATTATTGCTGAATTATCATTGTTATTATCATTGCTGAAGAAGCAAATAAACGATGCAACATTTATTGTGTAATATAAATGAACTGTATTTTTCTAGTGTCGATGATTTGTAAAAAAACTTATTCATAATTTCCATGAATTTTTTTTTACTGTTATTGACTATTAATTATAATGAGTTATTTTTTTCACTATTATTATTATTATTATTATGATTATTGAAGGAGCAAATAAACGATGCAAAATTTATGGCAATGTACTGTTTGGTTATAATAATGATGATTTATAAAGAAAAATTGATTATCATTTTTTACTCCTCTTTAATATTAATTATTATGAGTCATTTTTTATTTATAATAATAATTATTATTATGATCGCTGAAGGCACAATAGATGGTGCAACGATTATGTGCAATGTAAATGTACAGTATTGATATATTAATGATGCATTATTTATAAGTATCAATTCAAATTTGATTTGTAGATTTTATTACTTTTACTATCTTATTGTTATTATCATTAGTATTGCTGAAGGAGGAAACGAATTAAGCAAAACTTGGATGCAATGTAAAACACGTATAATTTTATCAATGATGGTTTATAAAAATATAATTTATACTTTCTGACACTTACATAAATTATTATTTATAAAATAGTATTTCAAATTATATATATATATATATATATATATATATATATATATATATATATATATATATATATATATATATATATATATATATATATATATATATACATACATATATATATATTTACCGGGTGCCCTATTTTAATCTTACACTATCATGGGATACCCATAATATATATATATATATATATATATATATATATATATATATAATTCCCCCTTAAGAGAAAAGTCGATTTTTCCGGACACTGGACTCGGCTGGTTCACGCCACTACGCCACAGTCTCTCTTCCATTATCTTTGCTCTATCTGTATACGCGTCTTTGTTTCTGTCACTCTCTCCCGTTTCCTAGATCGTCTTCACTTTCGTTTATATTTCAATTTTTATTTCCTCATATCCCTACCACTTTCCCTCTCCCGTTTCCCATTAGCGGGAGTCGCAACTCTCCCTCTCCCACGGCTCCTTTCCGGCAGGTATAGCGTCGTTGCATCCGAGCCAAGAAATTCTCCGGATACGCAAAAGGCATTACAAACTCGGATCGAGTCTTACGAGATTGAATCAAGGCCTCGAAAAAGTGCAGCAACGAAATATTGTTTCTTTCGTTCTCGGGGCAAGAGACATTTTTCGTGTGCCTTCGTGAAATAATTTCTCGACGAGCGAATAAATTGAATAATATTTATATGTGCTCGACGTGAAACGTAAAAAAAAAGGAAAAAAAAACAAAAAAAAATGGAAATGAAAATGAAACAAAAGTAATTCGTAATCTCGTCTAACGAGAATTAAACATTCGGTGATACCATTAGCAGAGTCGGCGAATGGCGCGACGAGCTATGGGACGTGTAGGACAAAATAAAGGAGCGAGAGACAGAGGGAGAGAGAGAGTGACAGAGAGAGAGAGAGAGAGAGAGAGCGAGAGGGAGAGAGGGGAGGGGGGATTACAAGAAATAATGCGTTGCGTGGGCCACTCGTCGTTATATGCAGCAGTGCTCGTGCTATATATGACACTAAGGGTGGGAAACAGTCAGAGACACCAAGAGAGAAAGAGAGAGAGAGAGAGAGAGAGAGAGAGGGATAGAGAGGGACGACCAAAAGCTCCACATCCCCACATCCTGTCGGCTCAGGGACCGGTGAGCTCGGAAAACCAGTGTGCTCGTATAATAATGCCGTTTTATTTCGTCGTGGATTCATTTGTGCTCTCTCGCCATTCACCCTTGCGTGCCACCCCTCCGGAACCACCCCTCACGCCTGAAGCTTTCCGTGTATATTCCCCGTATTATAGGACATTCCACACCGAATACCCATTACAATCACAGTTCAATTTAATTACGCCAACAAATTAACCATTTCACTATCCCAGTTACAATTATTCGTATAATTATAATAATAACGACAGTTTCGATTTCAATCGATACAACTGTATCGTTTTGCTTTTGTTTTGATAATCATTATTTGTCATAGGGTGGTTTAATTTAATAATAACGCTAATGATAATAATGACGATAATAATAGGTATAGGTTCAATGATAGCAGCAACATGACAATAATTGTAATGGACAGAATACCAACTGAAACAAACCGTTGCCATTGACAATCGTAATAATAATTATGGTAATGGAAGCAAGGATAGCAATAATGGTTTACAGTAATAACAATGATAATTATATCAACAATAGTGATAATGTTAAGGGAAATTATAAAGACTACCATGACAATGATTAAATTATATTATAATATTATATATCATATATACAGGGTGTCCTGTTATGAATCGATAATCCTGACACCGTCTATAGGTCAGATCATGTCCTACTATATGCTGGAATTTCAGTTTCGTAAAAGTTCCACGGTTTTCGAGGTAAAAATCATCTGCTTTTGGTTTTTCTTCGAATAATCTTCTTTTTAACCTCAAATGTTAGGGAAACTTTATGAAAAAAGATCTTATGCAGAATTTTCATATAAACGAATTCGAACAAAATGGCACGCGACATTTTTTTCTTCATATTTCTTTTTTTGCCAAAAACGGTAAAAAACACGTTTTTTTTGGAAAAATGTTCGTCATTTTGTTATTTTTGCATATATCAAAAATCGTATGATATTTGCCATTAATGCCATTACCATACTGAATCTAAAACCGTTTGATTTTTTTTGGTTTCGGATGATCCATCTCCGAGATTTCATCAACAGCGCAAACCTACAATTTTTTTAGGACATTTTTTTAACTACCATTTTTGTCTATAAACAGTGACTCAAATATATAATTTTTTTAAAAATATTTCGAAAGTGTATTTATTAAGTGTAACAACTTTTCTATCAATATCTATAATATAAACCTATCAAAAAAATTCATGAAAACCGCTTTTTCTTAGCGTCTAAAGTGAGAAGACCCCTTAAGCTGAAAAAAAACCTTGCAAGATTAGTCCGTCCATCACCATTTGTCGAGTAATGGCAGATTTACTGAAAAACCACAGCAATTTTTTTGTACTTTTCCAAATTAATGTTAACGGTGAAATTTTTTTTGCCCATAATCAACGAAAGGTTCTTGTAGGAAATACATTCACGTTTGCAACGCGCCCCTTTAATTCCTTGTGCGGTTTCTGACATATTGATTATCAAAGACAGAAGGATCTTTTTTCATTCAAAGTCGGATATCTCAGCAAAACATTGACGTAGAGAGACCAAAAAAAAACTAAATTGAAGCTGAATAAACAATCTAACTGACCTCTGCATTGATTCAACTTTTAAAGAATTCTTCATTCAAAAGAATTCTTTGTGCTTCAGCTGCAATTTTTTAAAATAAATTAGTGCAGTTCGATTAAGGGGTAAGGCCACTGTAACGGCCCAAAAAAAAGGTTTTTTCACTAATTTTTTGCTCCCGAAATTGAAGGTATTTGAAAAAAAACTTTTAATGGTGTTATCGGGCATACATTAAACTTTATTATAAAATTTGTTTACAGTAAAAAAAAAACAAAATGGCGGTTCCACAGCTATCTTCCCGGGACATGTTTTGCTTCCAGGGCTCCGCGGCACGCAGCACCACTGGTGCACTTTTGAATCTAGAACAAAAAAAAACCATTAATCTAGAGGGCTATAGCTAGAGAATGTCGATCGGATTTTGAAAAGTATCAATTTTTGTGGATTTGGCGTGCGTTTGAAAAAAAAAATTGATTTTTGACGAAAAAAACGGCAAGTTTTTTGTTAATAAAAAATCAATAAATAAAGTTCTTGAAAATTCCGATCGACATTCTCAAGATAATGTAAATGTTCACATCTGGTTAAAATTTCAAGTAAAAAAAATGAAAATTGTTCGAGTTATGCTGCGTGCCATTTTGAAAAACCATGTTTCGAGAAAAACGCGTTTAAAGTTTTGCGAATAGTTTTTTATTGGAAAAAATTAAAAAAAGACGTCGCACAGGACCTTTTTTTTCTTATTCTAGAGGGTTTAAACTATTTTTTAAGCCAATAAAAAAAAATCGATTTTTCAAAAAATTTACAGTGGCCTTACCCCTTAACAGAGTAAATACTTTTTTTTGGGCATGAAATTTGACATCTTCAACAATATGAAAAAAAGCTTGCTTATAGCACTTCTTTATAGATGCGCTACCATCTTAAACTACACGCACGCAGTGCTGGTAAGACCAACTGTTGGAAAACAGCCTGGACTTATTCAACGTCCTATTATATTAGGTATCGTAAAAAGAAATCTATTATTTATGCATGAAATTGAAGGCAAAAGTAATGGATTTCTTTTGACTACACCTAATATATATATAATATATATAATATACAATATGTAGTATATAATTAACTAGTTAATATTATCATATAAGATAATATAATATTAATATTATGATGATATACATTTGTTAATATTATATCTTAATATATTTATTTATAATATTTATGTTCAATACACTGTTCATCTATTTTCATAATGATAAATACCAGGTGTGTAAGTATGAAACCGGAATTTGCCCATAGGTGGCGCTAGATGTCGATGCAGTTACCGACACATCACGTCAGCGGTGTCTTGTTATTGTATTGATATCCGACAAAGATTTCCAACTCACAATAATACGAGTTTCATTCAGTAGCATTAGTTTATTAGAGATAAACATGTCGAGTTTTGTGCCAACAAATTACGATTTGCCGACAGCACTACTTTTCTGTTTTCATCTGAAGAAAACCGCAGCCGAATCGCATCGAATGCTTGTGGAGGCGTTTGGTGAGCATCCTCTCGGTAAAACACAGTGTTTCGAGTGGTTCAAACGATTCAAAAGTGGCGATTTTGACGTGAGGAACGAAGAACGTGGAAAACCACCGAAAAATTTTGAAGACGCTGACCTGCAAACCTTGTTGGACGAAGACGACGCTCAAACACAACAACAACTGGCGGATGTACCTACAAAGTAAATGTACCTACAAAGTACCTACAAAGTAAATGTACCTACAAAGTATCATATCATTACCGTAGGTACATGATATGATACAAAGTATCATATCATTACCGTAGGTACATCCGCCAGTTGTTGTTGTGTTTGAGCGTCGTCTATTGTAATGATATGATACAAAGTATCATATCATTACAATAAACGTGTTTTTTTTGTACAAAAATTCCGGTTTCATACTTACACACCTGGTATACTATTGTCTAATAATAATGAAATAATAACACTTAACATATTTCTTATATATTCTTATAATTGTGATTCTCATTATTGTTTAGTAAATAATAATAGCTATGATAATTGTGAATAATATTAAAATTAATAAAGCAACGGCTAAAAAAATTAGTTGGGCTGTTAATTTTGATATTTGGACCGTGAATGGTCCATATACGTGTGTAATATATTCGTAAAATATCTGTGCAAGCTCTCGCGACGTCTCGCACCCAACGGATTTAACCGAAAGTCAGCCTCCCTCCCTTCTCTCTCTCTCTCTCTCTCTCTCTCTCTCTCTCTCTCTCTCTCTCTCTCTCCGAGTAAAATTAATGGGCGAATATATTCCACCGAGGGGTTTCAGCCCGAGTTCGGATAGAAAGAGAGTTGAGCCCTCACCTCCTTCATCCCTCTGGCTGTGAACGTGCCGCGAGTGCACCGGTTAGAACAACCGCGAGGGGGTTCGACGACGAGAGTGTTCTCTCTCTCTCTCTCTCTCTCTCTCTCTCTCTCTCTCTCTCTCTCTCTCTTCTTTATCACCCCCGACGCCTCTTCACTCGCTCGAATATAATTCGTGTACCGTTAGCATCAAGAGCTTCTCTTATCCACCGTACAACCCTAGAAGTGGACTATAATCTTCGTGCGGACTTGGGTACGCGCGTGTCTACTCCACCCATTATTCTACTGTAAGCACTATTTACACGCGCCTCGAGGCTTCTTTATCTACCTTTTTTTCTCTCTCGTATTTTGGATTTGGTTCTTAGCGTACGAGCTTGATACTTTTCAAGCACAGTCATCTCGGCTACATCGGGAACAAATAATTTTTTTTTTTCCCATTGCATATTATTATGATTATTATTATTAATGATGTGATTATTATTATTATGATATAAAACATGATGATGATTATTATTATGTCATCCATATCTATGATGAAAATTATGATTTATTATTATTGTGTCATTCATATCCATGATGATGATAATGATTTATCATTATTGTTATTATGTTATTAATCATCAATGATTATTAATGTTTGTTATTTATTATTATTAACTGTTTTTTATTCATCATTATCTGGAACCAATATCATTCTTTTTACAATTGTATATTGTTTGTTAGCATTTATTACTTATTATTAACTCTTTATTATTTGTACTTCATGATGGTAATAATGATTTATTACTATTGTTCGTGTGTTATTCATTATCCATACTTATTATTGTTCGTCATTTATTATTATTATTAGTTTTTTAATTTTTTTTTGTGTGAAACCAATATAAATTTTTTTTGTTACCATTGCATATTGTTTGTTTATTAGCATTTATAACTTATTGTAAATTCTTTGTTATTTATTCTTCATGATGATAACGATGATTTGTTATTCTTGTTAGTATGTTATTCATCATCGAGGGTTATTATTTATTGTAATTTATTATCATTTTTTTTTCATTTATCATCCGCAAGCAATATTTTTTTTCCATCGCATATTGTTTCTTTTATCTGAATTTATTTTTTATTATTATTAATTGTTTTTTTATTAATCATTGTCCGAAACGAATATCCATTTTTCTCCCTCACTATTACATTTTGTCCGTTTATTAGCATTTATTACTTATTATAACCTCTTTCTTATTCATTATTAGTATTTATTATTTTTATTCATCTTAATTTTATTTATTTATTATTATTCCCAATTATTTCTTATACGTAATTGATAATTCATTATTATTGAGAATATTTCTACCCAATTTCCGCTCCTGAAGAATAAAAACAACGGCAGCAACATTGACTCACGTATTATCCCTCATAATTATACTTATAACGATGGATTATACAAACGGATGATAGGCTCGCGTGTATCGCCGGTAAATATTCACCGTAACGCGTTGGCAGGAAGAAAAATAAATTCGGTCGAGACAGCGTGTGAAAATCAGCAAAAATCAACATAACAGGGGGAATAAATAAATAAATAAATAAAACGCCAACCGACGATCGCAGGAAGTCCGGATATTATGCGGGAAGTGATTGCGGCGGTGCGTGGTCAGACACGAGTGAAATCGTGACTGGGGAAAAAAGTTCCCAAACGCGGCAGCGATCGACCGCTGCGTTCGCGCTGCTGCCACACTCTCCAGCGTGAATCTTCGAGAATAGTAACGTTTCGTAAGCAAATAATCGCTCAATCGAACGAGCGTCCAGTTCACGTTATGTGATTCTTTTCTCGTTATCTCGACTTGTCGATCTTACAACGTGTGTACGTGTCGCGCGATCCTTTGTTGCTTGAGCTTCGTGAAAGTTCAGACGGCACGAAAAAAGTCTCATGGATATGTACAGTGTGGTCCGTGAAGTGACGGCCAAAAGGAAAATCTAGATGCCTCGTATCACTGCCTATCCGTATCACCCCCATGTACGAGCTTTTTTACTTTTTAAGAGAAAATATTCGTTTGAATGGAACGCTTTATAATTTTTTAAATAACCTCGCAAAAGCTCTCGTTGGCCAATGAATATTTAGTGGTCCCTCGAGAGCTTCGAAATTTTCAGTATTCGCCTATTTTATTACTCTTCTCACTAATGAATTTGACGCTTTGTAAACGTTTCAAAACAATTAGTACGTTTTTCTTGAAAAATGAATTTTTTAAATTTACCCCACACGTCTAACCCAATAAAACGACCTATAATTTTGTTCACGGACAAGAGCTGTAAAGAATTATTTTATGAGAGCAAAGATTATAATTCTTGGGTTAGAAATTCGAGGTAAATTTGAAAAACGCTGCACTTTCACTAAACTGAAATTCCAACATATAGTATGACATGATCTGACCTATCGACAGTTGCAGACTTATTTGTTTACAACACGACAACATATAGGGTTATATATATAGGGTGTCCTGTTGTAAACGGATAAGTCTGCAACCATCGATGTTATATATATATATATATATATATATATATATATATATATATATAACATCGTACACACATACACCCCCCCCCCACACTCACATACAGGGTGTCCCTCCTATTTTTGCCATCCGAAATAACTCAGTAATTATCAACGTCACAAAAAAATGTTCCAGACGAAAGTTGTACGACGTGAGAGGGGCCATCAAATGCGATCAACTTTTTTTTATTTCGGTGGATCATTTGATGGCCTTTCTCACACCGTACAACTTTCGTCTGGACCATTTTTTTGTGACGTCGATAATTACCGAGTTATTTCAGGTGGCAGAGATAAGAGGGACACCCTGTATATATTTATATATATATATAGTCACGTTTTTTTGCAAGTAATATGAACTTGCTGGCTCTGGTGCGACACTCCAAGCTGGCACGAGCCCGGATATAGGGGAAAGTCTATACGATATGCAGGAGAGAAACGAGCAAAGATCGGTTGTATATATACGACGTATTACAACAATCTGTTAAAACGACTGTGACGAGCAAAGTTTTTTCATTCTCCCTTTCTGTTTTGTTTTAAATTATTACCAGCTGAGGCCTCCAGTTCTGTGACGACGATAAGTTTGAAAAAAAAAATTATTTCTCGTTCTGTTGCCATTAATGTGAGCCGGACGAGATTATTCGTTGGACATATTCAGAGATGGGCAAAAAAAAAGAATATTGGAGACAAAAATTGAAGAGTTATCATTGACACGGTTAGGTGGCCTGGTGTACGATGAGTGGAATTTATCCATTAGGAAGAATAAATATGCGTGTAATATGTACACGGTACGTAAAAAATATACACACATGTGTTTGGAAAAAAATGTAAGTGTGTGTATGCGGATAGAATTCTGGAAATAGATACGGGACGTGAAGTATAACGGGGAATATTATTATCATCAGTTTCCTTGCCATTAAGCGTCCATTAGTACGTGAAACGTTGTAAATTCGTTCGCTCGAGTACGTACGATTTATCGAGAAACAAAAGTGCGCACTGTGCAGTAGCCGCAGCAGCGCGCACGATGCCGGAGAATAAATAGCGGCCGTCATATCTCCTGGGAAATATTGACCACGAGTGTTCCGGAATAAAATGAAAAATACTAATAAAAAATAAAGGAAAGAAGGGACAAAAACATCGATAAACAAGGGAAGAATTTTTCTTTCAATCCGTAAATAATGGGGCAAGAAGGGAAAAAAAAATATCTGCTAAAAATACCGGCAAAAAATAAACAACAAGCTGTTGAAAAATAGAGGAAGCAAGAAGAAACGAAAACGTAAAAGAAGAAAAAAAAAATCATGTGAAAAAATAGCGCGAGGAAGAAAGGAAAATAATAAATAAAACATAAAGAAATTACGGAACACAAAAAATGAAGAACGAGAACAAAAAAAACATTTTTAGATGCTGCGAGA
>OZ023324.1:852157-909657 GCA_964007375.1 Ophion obscuratus
TAGAATGCCGTGGGGGTGATCAAAGTTTTCTTCGTTTTCGGGAATTTTCCACGGTCGTCCTGGTGGCGAGAGAGGGAGAGAGAGAGCGAAGGAGAGAGAGAGGGAGAGAGAGAGAGAGAAGGATTGCCGTGTCCGGCTAATTACGGTACATTGATTTTAGCCCCGGGTGACCAGGAACGCCCCTGGTGTGTAGTACGTGCGTTGATTATACCGAGCGAACGGACATCGCGACCCCTGACCGCCTCTTGGTCACCCCTTCAAACCCCAAAGCCAACTCCCGACAATGTATATCTTGATGGCCATTTCCAGGAAACAACGTCACCCAATTACCTCAGCCGCCAATACTTCATCTTCCAGCCCTGCAGAACAATCCTGTGGTTGTCTTCTTTGAAGAATCTTTCCATGCGGTCGCCAAGCCACGCAATCATGTTCCGATCTGTTTCGAACGGGCGTGATCAATGTGGTGATAATCTTGGTCCCTTTGAACTCCGTGCAATTGGCATTCGAGCTGCGAGTCTCGACATTGATAGGTATTCCGTGAAACCGGACAACTATCGGAGCAGTCCTAATGGCAAGACTTGGCCTGCCCACTAGCCAATATGCGAGGAGCTTCAAACGCCAGGTCGCGAATATGGCAAGCACGTGGATGAACCGTTGGATAGGCTTTAATTCCTGGAGAATGTCCAATAGCCTTCATCAGCCGTTGACTCCGACTTTCCACACGAGTAAGACGACGGTAGCTTCCAAAGTGTCCAGCTCACAAGCGGAAGGCCGTCCATCCTGGTGACTTCATCGGATAAATCAGCGGTTGAGTCCTTTTGTTTGGCAGCAGTTGTAATAGGACACGGGGCAACGTTGTGGCGAGTGGTTTGAGCTAGATAGCTCTCTGGCTATGCCATAAGGCTGGGGACATAGGCCGTGTGCAGATACCGGAAGCTCCGGAGGGCAGTATGCCAGGCGGGATTGGGAGGATACACCTCCATATGCAGAGGGAGACGGAGCCGAAGCCGTTGGAGATGCAAGCTGGCGGAGCCGCTGGCCCCGAGCGGGATGCAAGCCTGGCACGTATTCGACAAAGCAGTTCTCTTCGAACCTCTATCTCAACCCTTGTTCACCCCTGGATAACGAGGTGCTAATACGACGTAATACAAATTATCCTGGAGACCCTCTCTTCGACACTATTGCTCGAGGCGTCGTGCAGGCTCTTGAGATATATACTCGATATTGTTTTGAGTGACCTGACGCGAGAAGGGCCTTGATGCAAACTATCGTCTTCGGCCCTCTTTGGAAGAGGCTTTGGTTCACCCTAGTTCCCTACAGCTTCGTAGGTCGTCCCTACGGCTTGGTAGGTCTCGCCTACTTCTCAAAACGTCATCCTGCAGCTTTTTAAGTTTTTCCTACATCACCCCAGGTTTTCTTTCAGCTCACTAGGTCTTCGTACACCTCCTCAGGTATTCCCACAGCTCGTTAGGCCTCTTTTACAACTTTCCAGTTCATCTTACAACTCCCTGGGTCTCCCTCTAGCTCCCCAGGTCTTCCTACAGGTCCCTAGCTCTCCGTACAGCTCCCCGGGTCTTCTTACAGCTCCTTAGGCCTTCCCTACAGCTTCCTAGGTCTTTCTGCAACTGCCTAAGGATCCCCCTACCTCCCCAAATCTATCCAACAGCTCCCCAGGTTTTCCTACAGCTTTCTAGGTCTTTCTACACTTCCTCGGCTCTCGTCTATTACTCCGTACGTCATCCTGCATCTTTTTAGGTTTGTCCTACAGCGACCCAGGTTTTCCTATAGCTCACTAGGTCTTTCTACACCCCCTTGGGTGTAGAAAGACCTAGGGTCTTCCCGCAGCTCCTTAGGCTTCCCCTACATCTTCCTAATACTTCTAACAGCTCCCTGTATCTCCGTCTAGCTCCCCAGGACTTATTACAGGTCCCTTGCTCTCCGTACAGTTTCCCAGGTCTTCGTACAGCTCCTTAGACCTCCCCTACAGCTTCCTAGGTCTTTCTACAGCTCCCTAAGGATACCTCTGGCTTCCCAAGTCTATCCCACAGCTCCCCAGATTTTCATACAGCTTTCTAGGTCTTTCTACACCTCCTCGGCTCTCCCCTTCAAGCTCCCCAGGTCTTTGCGCTGCTCCTTAGGCCTTTCGTAGAGCTTCCTAGATCTCCTTACATCTCCCCAAGCAGCCCCTCAGCTGCCCCGGTCTTTCTACAGCTGCCCGGTCTTTCTCCTAGATTTTCTCTATTCAAGCTTGTGCCCATGTTGGGGTTTAAATGGGCCCATTAAAGTTCCTTTGCCCAGCTTTCCCGTTTGAGAACTCGAGGACTGCACCCGTTGTGTATAAACAAATTATTAACGACAATGGGTCATGCATGAGCCCCGGGCAAGAAGACAGTGAAGAAGTGTGTTGGGTCGATAAGATACCAAGCGGCTGGCGGTGCACATGGAAGCGAGAACAAACGATTAATAATGATTCGAATCACGAGTATACGTGGACAGAAGCCCACCTTGGATCATCCCTCCCTACATGCGAAGAGAGTCCCTCCGGTACGAACGCCCATGGAAAATCCAAGGGCTTCTGCATAAACCCGACCAACACTCACGCAAACCTCCCTTCGGAGCAATGATTTATCAACCCAGCCGCGCCATGCGGACCCGGTGAACGTGACCAACTTCTAGGTGCATCGCTTCGGAGTCCTCATTTGCCCTGGAACTGTGTGCGACGTCGCCGTCCAAAACCACCATCAGCCTCATAGTTGACCGGTTCTGACGAACAGGTTCACGCGACATGTCTATTCACGTGTGACCAAATCCTTTCCTATGCGCGAGGTCACCTGACCCGCTAACCCAGGGTGAATCTGCTCGTCTCGAATCAGCTTAAACTTTTTCATCACTCTGTTGCAATTAGCGTCGCGACGAAATATTTTTGAACCCTGCAAAGATACGTCATTTGGCTTTGACTAGTTCTTACCGGCTATTTTGTGTCTGTTTTTAAAATCGTTTCGCGTTTTTCGGGCTGGTTGGTTATAGATCGTACCAAGTAACCTTGTTTAGGTTTCTTCCGAGTTTTCGGCTTCATGTTGGTCATTTTCCTTCTCGTTCTCATTGGTTTGGGTTTTTCGGATTGGTTGGAATGATTGAGCAGTTGCTTGAGTTTGTTTGGAGTTTTCTTTTCGGGTTGTTCCGATCTATTTTGCGTTTGCTTGGGTTTTTTTTCGGGTTGTCCGGAATTATTTTGCGTTTTTAGGCAATCAACGAATTACTGAAAGATCGTAAGATCCCCAATCTTTATCGACGTTTCCTATCAAGACAATTCGTATTTCGCTTGCTACACGTGGCCATTATCATCGAGCATTTTACGGTCCAGTTGTCCCGCAGCCTCGTCGATCTTGCAGATCGGTTACTTAACCGAGCAAATCGGGTCATACGTCAACGAAACTTTCCGCAAACTTGCCCCGCATACTCCATCCTCCCTCGTCCCTCGTGCTATTCAACTCGCCTCGCTCGATCGTTCCGCAAATATCGCGCGCACCAACGATTCTTCACGTATCTACTTTTTGTTCGCCCTTTTTTTTTCGTGCGCTCGCCGCGCGTTCTCTTTCTACTTCCGTTTATCATTCGCCAAGCAAATAATGTAACGTTGATTGATGAAAAACTGAGCTACGCGCCTCGATCCGACCCAGTTTCTGTTCTCCTTTTCTCGCAACGAGGAAGGATAGCTCGTAACGAGGATTTGCAAATGCCGGTGATATCGGCCGGGGGGTTGAAGGGACCGGTTTCGTTTGCAACGTCATTTCGCGATCGTTAAAGAAACACAAGGATTACTTCCGCCCCGGTTGAGCGTGAAACTTGATAAATATGTTCTTTTTCCTTCCCCTTGATCCAAAGTCGTCCGTACGTATCGATATGTTTTATATTTTATATTATTTATTTATTTTATTTATTTATTTTTTATATTTATGTATATCTTTTTAAAATATATTTATGTTTAAAATATATTTTATATTTATTGTTTATGGAAATGATATATTTTATCATATTATATAGTTTTTTATTAGGAGAGATAAGCACTGCTAATTATTTGTTTGCGAAAATGTTTTTTTTCCTCGTCTATTGTTTGACGTATATATATATTTTATATTGCTAAATAATTAATCATTAATAGTTTATTTATTTAATTAATAGATTTATTTATTGTTAACTTCCAGTTTTGGATAAAAGTAAAATTAGTTTATAAATTAGTAAAAATACAAGTTTAAAGGAGTAAAGAAACACAAGGACTATTTCCGCCTCGATTGAGCGGAAAACTCGATAAATATGTTCTTTATTCTTTCTCTTGATCGAAAGTCTTCCATACGTATCGATTTGTTTTATATTTAATGTTATGATTATTTTTTATATACAAATTATATATTTTATCATATTATATGGTTTTTTTTTATTTGGAGAGATAGACGATGCTAATTTTTTTTCCCTCGCGTATTATTTAAGGTATATGTATACACCGGATGTCCCATTTCAATCTTACACCGGATGTATCTCGAAAAATACTGCGCCGATCAAGTTTTGAGTGAAATAGAACTTTTAGGATTCAAAGGGGAGCGTTTAAACAAAATATCTGTTTTGGCACAAAATTCGAAATGGCGACGTTAAGATGGCCGACAAATGAAAAAAAAAAAAAAAAAAAAAAAATGGTATCATGATTTTTTTTCACCAAAACATTTGTCAGGTCAAAACTAGCAACTTTTGTAGGAAAAATTTTTTTTGGGTAGAATACCATTTTTGTTACTCTTTTGGCGCTATCCAGAATGTGCGTTTGTGTGTGGGTGTGAGTTTGTTCGGGTTTGTTCGATAATTCAAACAAACCCAATCAAGGATTAGGTGTCTGCGGCTCCTCATTTCGGCTCAAAATGGTATTCTAACCTTCAAATTATGAACGTTATCAAAAAATTTTCTCACAAAATTTGTTAGTATTGGCCCGATAAATGTTTTGGTGGAAGAAGTTCATGATCTCGTTGAAAAAAGAAACATGTCGGCCATCTTAAGTCACCATTTTGAATTTTGGACCAAAAATAATCTTTTTCGTTTCCCTTTGAATCTGCATTTTTTTTTATTATACTCAATACTTCATTGGAGCAGTATTTTTCGAGATCAGGTGTAACACTCAAATGGGTTACCCGGTATATTGTTAAATAATACATTATTATTGTACATATTTATTATTGCTAAATATATGATCTATATTCAATATATTTATTTATTATTCAATTTCAGTTTTAAATAGAAGTAAAATTATTGCATATAACAAATAATACACTATTATTTAACATCTATTATTCGATCCAATTCACTATATAATTATTGCTCAAATTATCACTCCGATCAGCTGCGAAGTCTCAACAATTGAATTTCAACAATGGCTTTTACTGCAAAAAAAAGGAAAGCCAAAAAGGATAAAAAATACAAAATAAAAAAACTGCTACGAAGAGTAAAGATTGAATCATGCGAACGAGTCCCGATTACGAACGTACGTGTGCACGTGAAAGCTCCGCGGTGGGGCGTGATGAAATTTTCAATCGCCGCGCACAGATCCCGATCGGTATCGTTGGAATAAAAATCGGCTATAGGTAACATATCCTGTCGTGTCAATAATCCGCGGCATTTACTTTGCACGCTCGATTCCACGCATACGCGAAAAAGGGACCAAAAAAATAACAAAGCCACTTTATCTCCTTGAAGCTATGAGTCGATATAATCGCTCGTGATAGCCGTGGGAGATCGGAAATTTATTCGCGATTTTGTGAAAATTCGCGACTTTCGAATACTGTGTTCTCCCCCCTCTGCCGATCGTTTTCCTCCGTCATTCTCGGATCGAGAGCATAAAATGCGCACGTGAGAGAGTTTCGATGCCATCGGGAATTTCTTTGACTCCACATTGGCTATAGGCTCGTTGAGATTCGATATGCAAACCTCGTGCAGTTTTACACAGCGCGGCTTCCGGTTCCGCATATCGCGAGGAGACTCCACATGAAGTGCGCTTAGGTAAGGGATTACCTTTTACTTTTTATTCCGTCGGTTTTTTCAAGCTGTACAATAAATTTAATCGAATAAATCAAGTAAAGACATTTTTCATTAATAAAATAAATGGTAACGAAAAAGAATAAATAAAGTAAATTAAAAAATAACTGATAAATAAATTAAAATAAAATAAAATGGGTATATTGCAATAATAATAATAAATATATTTATTTTTCAGGACTTTGTGAATCGTTTGTGATTGTTTATTTATCGTGATTCTCCGTAATTATCGTGATTATTTACTTATCACAAATCTCCCCAATTGTCATTGTCGCTTTATCAATATTTATTTATTATTGCGTGTTTATTTATTTATTATTGCGTGTAGATTTTTTATATTTATTTTCCAATGATCCGGTATTGTTTTCGTGATTTTTTTTGTAGGAACTTAACATCGTTGATCCAATTTTATGATAATTTAAACCGAAAAATCTTTTAAAATCTGAAAAATCTCGCGCATCGGTAATGACGTGGCCGACTAGCGTGGCGTACAATTTTCACGAGTTGGCGGTTCCGTGGAGATACGAACGCGATTAGGTGAACAACTTCCTTCTGGAAGATGGTAGCGAGGAGGGCGCTTTGATTGCGTCGTTTCGCTTGGTTGGCGTTTCCTAACACTTTGAATTGAGTTATCAATAGTTAATGTACAATCGTGAAAGGGAACGGAGCGGCGGAGGACCTAGGAGATAGAGACCGGGGGGTGGGGGTGAAAAGCGCATCCTCGAAAAGCCAGGCATTTCTGGATTCGGTAGACCAAAGGACGAATCGCTGGAGATAGGATGAGAGAGAGAGAAAGAGAGAGACTCCAACTGCGGTTTCTCCTTTAGACGTACCATTCGATGCAGAGAAGGCCACCATAATTCGATCGCAAAAGCAGTTACAACTTTCATAATGGTCCTCGATTTCCCATTCAAATTTCGCCACAATCAAATGGCTCCGCTGCATCAGAGAGCCAACCAAAAAGAATTTTTAAAAAACTATCGGAATGTTGGATAAATTCTTGCTGTCTTTTCCGGCAAATGCTTACTCGTTTTTTTTTGTCTCGTTATTTGACATGGTTAATACCATAAAAAAAGTTTGTTCACATTTGGGCGAAATGACATATACAGAACGTCAAGCTTGCTTATATTACTTCTTCATAGATGCGTTAGCATTTTGAGGGGGTCATCCCACGTGACAGCTATTTTTTTCGCTATTCGTGGGATTTTTTATGAACCATTAAAACGCACTATCTTTGAATTTTTACCACACATTTATTAACATTTTTACAGTCACCCAGAATTTTGTCAAACAAAAATAATATGTTGAATGGACTTTGCTGCCATGATTTCGGAGGTTTTCCTCGTCTGAAATTAAAAAACCAAAGGGCATTTTATCAATGACAATTATTTGACGATTTTTTAGGAAAACTTTTCACTTTTCAAAAAATCGTCAAATAATTGTTAACAACAAATGACCTATGCAATATAAAAAAAAATCCTACGTGCTTCCATAGATGATGTATTTTTCACGATATATCCAACATTTCAAGTGAATCGGTTGAAAATTGTCTGAGTTATGTTTCCGGCCAACTTAAAAAATGCAGTTTTGAGATAAACGCTGCACAGCCGCCATTTTGAAATTAATCGCTTCAAAAAAATTATCGTATACAGTTACTAATATGTATGATAAACACCCTTTTTTGTAATCTCGATTTATTTCGTAGCTTTTCCGAAAAAAAAATCCCCAAAAAGCCTATTTTATTGGCCTCTGGAGTGGCCTAGGGTCTTAAGTGCCTATAATGGTGCCTTAGGTACTTAATATCTTTCTGTAAAATGTTTCCCTAATAAAGATGACAATTCGATTGTAAAAAATTGTTGTTTTCTTATAAATGTAATTCCATGTATAATGAATAAAATATTTATTTTTTTCTGCATTTCAATGCGTTGTCAAAGATATCCCACACTCGAGGTTCCTTTGTAACTTAACAAAAATATATACCAATTTGTGCGAGAGGGGGGGGGGGGGCTTTACTTTCTTATACATTTGATCGCCCAAGGACCCATTGTTTTATTGGAGCAAAAAAGTTGGAATTTAGGATGTTACAGAAAAGTTACCAACAAAAAACTTTAAAAACCTGTTCAAAGTATCCCCTTTTGGTGGTGCATCGCTCTGGACGTATTCAAAATGTAACATCGACGATTTTCGACTCTGAAATTTCCTCCCTCAGGCAAACATTCCCAAGAAACCGGCAGCAAAGAAAGAAAATCATTTTCCAATGACTTTAGTTGTCAACAGATAACGTCAAATATCAGCTCAGGGTTGGTTCATCAGGCTCCCATACAGCGGGAGACCATTGGGGAAAGTAGCATTTTCTCCAATCCGCAATTGCATAGCCTCAACGGTCCTCGAAGTCAAATGTCTTCCAAATCGTCTTTCCCTACATACGTGATAAGGCAACCACAGTCAGTGAGCATCAACACGGGGAAAACGTCAATTGTCACGCCTCCGTGAATTTCTCCCGCTGATGCACGTAGAGCGATACCCGAGTCGAAATTTTTAGCCTCCTCTGAACCTCGCAGGACCCATTTCTTTTGTAATACATAAGCCGCCAGCCTCCGTTGAACCTACGAAACCTCATTTGTCGAGTTCAGTGCCATGCAGAGACCTCCTCTTGGCCCACAGTAGCCTCTGCTAGACCTCCCAAACCTTCTCTCGACCCCAGTTTCAGTGAAACGTGCAGAGCACAGGCCTCCTTAACCTGCTTTCAACCTCAAACTGTTGCCTCGACCCCACCTAACCTGCTTTCGGCCCAAATTCGATATCTCCTCCATCATCATTCCATTGTGGCCTGGTCGGTAACCCGTTCGATGACGAAATTAATAAAAACACATCGTCCCCTTATCAAATTATTAGTGCAATATTAATATGCGAAAACAATCAAATTTTCTCAATATCGATTTATTATTATTTTATAGGCAATTCATAAAAGAATGCTTGTATATACAGTCTTACTCCAATTCTATCGGATTAATGGGCGTTTTCCCGTCAGAAAAAATCTCACAGGAAAATTCTTAAAAAATGTCAGTCTATCCACTATAAGCTTATGCGACGTTTTTCGTCCTTGACGTTTCTTCTTAAACCCTCTAGTTCTTGAGTTACATTGCATTATCTAGAATTAGTCTTTTTTAGCAAAAAATGAAATAACATTGCGAAAAAAATCGTACAAAACTTTATAAAAACGCAAATGGACTTCTCGCTACCCCGTTCAAGTTTATCATGGATAAACGCAACAATTTTTTTTGCATAAGTCATGCGCCCAATTCTCGATGGTCGAAAAGAATCCGAAAATCAGTCACGTATAAAAGTGCGTACCGGGGCGAAAAGAAAATTATAAAAAAATATTTCAGAAAAGCAATATAAAGCTGAATTTATTCCCGTCAAAACGCCGTTCGGTGAATTTGGTTATCTTTTTATTTACGAAGCTATGTAACTTTTCGTGCAGCAAGAAATATCGACTATGGTGTATCCAAACTTTTAAGCGACGGTATATATTATATAATACTATATATATATATATATATATATATATATATATATATATATATATTATACTCGAAATATGTGGTTGCATTAATATATTGGAATATACACTACCAGTCAAAAGTATTCAGACACTTCAGATAACTGCAAAACTTAATATCACTTTGGATCATTGCAAACTTATGGTAGAATAATAATTATTTTACGAAGATAGTATAAAGCTCTGTATAATTACTTAATTATATAGATCTTTATAGTATGTTCGTGAAATAATAAATGAAATGAATTATATTACTCTAACATTATTTGGCAATTATCCAGCGCTCAAAAGTTTTGCGATTATGTGGAGTGTCCGAAAACTTTTGGCTGGCAGTGTAGATCTAAATAACATATAATGTTGATATCTATATGGAACGTTAGGGTGTTAATTATAGTCTATTTCATGTTTTACAGGATTGAAATTGTCGGTTTAGAATTCAACCTCATTCGCTTTTTTCTTTATTTTTTCTTTTTGTTTTTGTTCGTTTTGTTTTTTTTTGTTTATTCAATAATCAGTTGATAAATGTCGACGGCCGATTACCGTCGATTTTAAATAAAATGTTTGATTTTTCTTTGTTTTCATTTTTAGCACGTCGAAAATTTAAAAACCATTTCCACGTGTATGTATGAAGCATATTTTTATTTTTTTCCGCTAAATAATTATAATATTAACTAACCGCGTCTATTTGATTCTTTTTTATTTTAGTTAACTAGATTTTTCATAGAACCAAATTTTTCCTATTGCATTCCATCATTAAAATGATTGATTTCAAAAATGTTTATTTATAGAAAATGAATCTATTTAATATCGTCCAATAACTACATATTTTATTTGATCCTAATAAATCTGTGATTCGGTTTCATCAGTTCAACATCTTCATCTGTTCAAAAAAAACAATTTAGTTAAGTTCACTGAATGGGTCTAGTTATTTTTTTTAAATTTACCTTAAATACAATTTTCTTAGAGTTAACCTTTTTTCTATTTGATTGAACTAATGGTCCATCTTTATTGCAACACTCATATAAAAGGAGCGGGGGGTAGAGAAGGTGGAGAGAGAGGAATTTTATATATATGTATATGTATATGTGTGTTTGTTTGAAAAATCTATAGCATGTTATTCGGGGAAACTCTCTAATTATCACAATCATATTAACTAATTCACATAGCTTATGTGATACAACTAATAGTTAGAGGTATTCATTTGGTCTCTTATGCCATATCAGCGACCAAAATGTTATAAGCACTCGGTAGCATAGGGGCAGCGGAGCGTAGTTATGAGTAGGTAGGCTAGGTTCAAGGCGCATATAGGGCAAATATTTTCTTCGAACAAAATCATTTCTATAGGCCAGGGAATGACGAATTAGGATGAAAAATCCTTGTGGTAAAGCTCTCAATTAAGGCGTTCATTTTATTTTCGATTTATGAAATATTTTATACATATAGTACACTTAGCTTTACAGTGTGCATTGTAAGCAAATAAAGATTAATTTAAATCTCATCTTTATTAATATATATAAATATCTTTGAAAGAAATATGATCGTAGTAGGCTGTGAGACAAGGAAAATACCTATTTTATTTAAATAGATTCTATATAAATTCATTTTTTTGTTTAGCAGTGTACAGTAGGCCGAAAGGAGGGGAAGTAGGTTCTGCGGGAGCGCTCGCAGTAGGCCGAACTGAGGTTCCGTAGGTTCAATTCTGAACCTCACTGACCTCCTTTGAGTCAAAAAGTCTACTTTCTGCCATGCCGGAGGTTCATCGGAGGCTCTAACGCATGGTACTTTCAAACATTGTACCCTCCTTTAGATACCCAATAATCCGCTCACGCCGATTTCTGCTCGCCTTCATTTTGTGGGTTGAACGCGGCTCGAAAATTTCGACTCGGGTACCCAAACGAGATCGGCACGTATATGGCCAAAGGATCGTCGAAGGAGTGAGAAGAAGGCTCGTGGCGTAGAGTAGGCATTCTGGAAAGAGGAGAGGTGGAAAACGCGCAGGGGGGGGGGATCGTATAATACACAATACAGCAAACAGTTACGGCAAATGGATGGAATTGAGCATATCAATGAGCCAGGAAGCGAACGGAATACCAGAAACAGCGCCCTCGCTTCTCGTAACAGCGTTTGAATTTCTGGTTTCACCTCCGGCACGAAATCCACCGACGCTGTTATATATATATATATATATATATATATATATACACACACACATATAAATCATACGTCTTGTTTGGGTTATTCCAGCTCGGTATATTATATTATATTTTATTATATTCTGTTGTATTATATCATATTAACATTATATAATACATACATACATATTAGGGTGGCACAATTTTGAACTCTATTTTTTGTCCTTTTTCTCACCATCCAATTATCTTCTTTGAAGAAAAGAAAAAATTGTCGCGAAAGCTGCCAGCCGCCAAAAAATATTTAGAGGTAGCTCAAAGCTCCCAAAAATTCAAATCTTTATTATAAATCGATTTTTTTTGTGCGTATACTTCTCACCTATGAAGTTCACGCTTTATATTTTTTTGAATTAACCTCCCGAAGGCTCTAGCCGGCCAATGAATATTTAGTGGTCGCTCAAGAGCTTCGAAATTTCTAATTTTTGCCAATTTTCTTTTACTCTTCTCACTCATAAAATTGACGATTTGTAAAATCTTCAAAACAACTAATCCTCTTTTCTTGAGAAACAGATTTTTCAAATTTACCTCACACTTCTAACCCAAGAATTATAATATTCGTTCCCATAAAATAATTCTTTAAAGTTCTTGTCCACAACAAAAATTATAGGTCGTTGTACTCGTAAAACTGAAATGGCAGTTGCTTTCCGCGCATTGTAATGCGTCCCACAGTTGGTCTCATTAGTCAAATTCCGGACCAATCGTAGCTGTACTCTGTGACGAGCGACGCCATAATACAATAATACATAATAACACATATCGTCTGATGGGTGTTTGTTACAAATTATTATAATGAATTATTCAGAAAATGGAACATAATTATGATGAATTATTCAGAAACTGAAACACTTCGATGTTTATTTTGTTTTTATGCTACAAGGAATTATAATGCATGCGAAATTTATTTGTTGGCTGAAATTCTAAATTTCGAAAACCTTGAGCGACCACTAAATATTCATTGGCCGGCTGGAGTTTTCGCGAGGTTAATTAAAAAATTATAAAGCGTACAATTCATGGGTGAAAAGTGGACAAAAAAAAGGATTTTTCGATGAAAATTTGAATTTTTGGGAGGCTTGAGCGACCTCTAAATATCTTTTGATGGCTCGCAGCTTCCGCGACAACTTTTTTTTCTTGAAAGAAGATAAGTAAGTAAGATAAGAAAAAAAAATTGAGCTCGAAATTGTGCTACCCTAATATATATATATACTGGGGTAGCGCGGATTCCTCAGGACTGAATAAGACGTATGATGTATTTAAGGCCTTGTTTCGAAGATACTTTTCTAGACGCGGTTGAAAAAAAATGATGCATATATTGACAACATTTTTTTACAGATCACTTATGCACATGGTTAAGTATATGTAAAGAAAATCAGAAATATTAACAAATAGCGGACATATAACATAATAAAGCAATGTATTTTTTTGCGCGCGCGTTCATGGTAAAAGTTCTCGGTATCGATGGGGGTGTCTGAAAAAAATAAACATATCTATAATTGCATAATAAATGTATCTTCAGTGTGAACCAACAATATTATTTAAAAAAATAATTATAATAAAAATTCGAAACTTAACATTTTTTACATAGTTTTCTGTCGGTATTTAATTAAAAAAATTTTTTTGTGTCATTGAAATTTTTGCTTCTTAGGTTTACACGATAAGTGATGATACTAAGAACATGTTGTTAACATTTCAAAGCTATTTGAACCTTCGTTCAAGAGTTGGAACTTTGACAAGGTACAAAAAGGTGAATCGTGGAAAAACGGCTTTGAAGTTGGCGGTCGGGCGCGCTGCGCGGTATGTGTAGTACGCTCTAAATGTTGTAAATTTAACAATTTTTGGAATTTTCCAATTCTGTGAAGCTTAAAATATTCCTAACCGTTCAGGCCAATGAAGTCAAAAATTAAAAAAAAAAAAAAAAAAAAATTTGAAACTTTTCGCGTATATAAGGCCTTAAGGGGTAAGGCCACTGTAACGGCCCAAAAAAAAAGGTTTTTTCACTAATTTTTTGCTCCCGAAATTGAAGGTATTTGAAAAAAAACTTTTAATGGTGTTATCGGGCATACATTAAAGTTTATTATAAAAATTTTTTACAGTAAAAAAAAAACAAAATGGCGGTTCCACAGCTATCTTCCCGGGACATGTTTTGCTTCCAGGGCTCCGCGGCACGCAGCACCACTGGTGCACTTTTGAATCTAGAACAAAAAAAAAAAACCATTAATCTAGAGGGCTATAGCTAGAGAATGTCGATCGGATTTTAAAAAGTATCAATTTTTGTGGATTTGGCGTGCGTTTGAAAAAAAAAATTGATTTTTGACGAAAAAAACGGCAAGTTTTTTGTTAATAAAAAATCAATAAATAAAGTTCTTGAAAATTCCGATCGACATTCTCAAGATAATGTAAATGTTCACATCTGGTTAAAATTTCAAGTAAAAAAAATGAAAATTGTTCGAGTTATGCTGCGTGCCATTTTGAAAAACCATGTTTCGAGAAAAACGCGTTTAAAGTTTTGCGAATAGTTTTTTATTGGAAAAAATTAAAAAAAGACGTCGCACAGGACCTTTTTTTTCTTATTCTAGAGGGTTTAAACTATTTTTTAAGCCAATAAAAAAAATCGATTTTTCAAAAAATCTACAGTGGCCTTACCCCTTAACGATACCCCACGCACGCAAACTCGTTATCCGCGACCCTCATCGCGAATTAATTCGTCTCCATATGAAAATTCATTTTCACCGAGATTTCTCCGTTTCTCCAGTTTGAATAAATCCATCCGAGTTACATCGGTGACAACCATCCTCCCGGATCGAGATCGGCTGACTTTCTTACGTATTCCAGCAATGGTGGATGCCTCTTTGTCTTCATTGGTTCTACGAAGACCGCGATATAACAAGGCCGGAGGGATGAATAGGGAGAGAGAGAGAAAGAGAGGAGAGAGAGAGAGAGAGAGAGAGAGAGAGAGAGAGAGAGAGAGAGAGAGAGAGAGAGAGGTAGAGAGACGATAACAAATTTCTCGTCATGGACCGACGAGACAAAACGAACGGCTGTCGTTCTGATGGCTCGCAGCTTTTGTCCTTTGCCTTCGGAAATCTCGAGTGGATTCATGATATTTCTTCGTCTCCTTGTCATCGTCACGACCACGAAATAAAATATATGTATAGGGTGAGTCGGTAGAAACTACGACTACGCACAATTGAGAAATTGAAAAAGAAATATGCTTCGCTTTTACGTTTCATTTTGAAGGCGTCAATGCCATGTCAATGTCATTCCAAGGTCACGCCAAGTCATCTCCATTATGCCTTGTTAAATAGGAAGTGGAGGGGTGTTAGAAAAAATGGGGCTTCTCATTTTGATAGCATGAAGTTCACATTGAAATCGGTTTTCAAGGTCGCGATGAATCGCCCCTGTTTTGTTTTTTAAAATGGAAATGGAAGAGATGGTGAAAAATGCGGCTTGCTCTTTTGAAAGGGTGCAGTTGACCTTGAAATCAATTATACATTCGGACGCAGAGTCACTCACCCGGTAGATTAATATCCATAAGAATGTTTTTTTTTGTGATCCGGAGTACGATTTTCTTTACGCTCCTGAGAGAGCAAAAAAGGTCGTTTGATGCGCCGAGAGAGCTGCTACCGAGATGACAAGGGAGACTGAGCTGTAAAGGCGAGGAAGTCAGGCTCTATGGAATAAGACGAGAGATTCTTTATTTTTATTTTTCAGTCTCTCTTTGTCTTCCTCCCTCTCTCCTTCTCTCTCTCTCTCTCTATCTCTCTCTCTCGGTCTCTCGCTTTGGTGGCTTGTTCCTCCCGTTGTCTTCCTCTCTAATCTCGTACTCGCTTGGAAGGAGCCCTCGACGACGAGAGTAACGACGCACGTCTTTTGGCTCGTCTCTACCACACAACGACGACCTCTGACCCAACTGCTGGCACTACGAGACTCCGAGGTGACAAATGTGACAAGTGAACGTGGCTTAGACCTCGTGTAATCCAGACGGGATGAACGTCCCTAACCATTCACCTCTCCCTCTCTGTCTATCCATCTCTATCTCTTTTCATTTCCATTCCCTGCTCTCACCTTAGTCGGTAGCTCCCAGAGCCCCTTCCCCAGTGGGAGTTCAAGCTGTGACCTACGCAGCCGAGCAACCAACGACGAGCTTAAATACGTTTTGCAGTTCCTCCATTTTCTCCAGTTACGTGCTTCACCTCATCTCTCTCTCTCTCTCTCTCTCTCTCTCTCTCTCTCTCTCTCCCTCTCTCTCTCTCTCTCTCTCTCTCTCTCTCTCTCTCTCTCTCTCTCTCTCTCTCTCTCTCTCTCTCCCTCTCTCCCTCTCTTGCTCTCTCTCCCTCTTTTTCACCAAAACGTTCAACCTTCACTTCACGGTCTATCGAATAACCCTCCGCGTGAGTGCCCACCGGAGTCTCTATTTTATTCCCGTTTTCCCCATTCCCCAGCTGAAGCAGTCCCACTCGATGAGCCGTCGAATCGACGTTGATGAAGAACAACCCGGACTATCCTGGTGATGCGTTCGGGAAAATGGTGTCACCGTTTCTGGTGACTGCTAATTGAAGAACGACAGCTTTCCGCTGGAGTTTATATGGAATATGTTGACGACCAACCTTATATATATTAAAGCTTAGTCTGGCCGATCCTGAAGATTAGCCTGGCAGATGTTGAAGGCCAACCTGGAAGATGTGTAAGAACAACCCGACAGATGTTGAAAACTAATCTGGAAGATGTTAAAGATAAAACTGACAGATGTTGGAGATGAACCTGGAAGATGTTCAAGACCAACCTGGTAGAGTGTGATCCGAGCGAATCCTTGGGAATATCATTTTTCCGTAGTCAACACGCGGTTGTTCCAATTCTCAAGAGGATCCCAGCCGGAAGTCTCGGTGTCACGAACTCTCGTCAAGCTTCGCGAGCCCACTATTCCACACGTAGGTTGGTGCGCAGGCTGTGTAGGTATGACTGTAGCCCGGGTGGTTGGGACACCGCACAGTGGCGGACTGACCTCGCGCTAGACACCCCACCCGACGACGAGCTCACGGAGCTATAACGTCTCCACTATGGATCCCGTACGTCATCCAGCCTGCAGTACAATGTGCAGTGTTTCTCCAGCCCCTCCAAGAATATGGTGAGCGTATGTGTGCGCGCGAGGGGTTGCTTGCATAGCCGGGCGGTAAAAGGGGCTGTTGCATTCCAGGCCAGCGGCAAGATTGCAGCGGAGAATCCTTGCTGAAATCACGCGAAGAGGAGCACAAGGTGCGCCCGAAGGATGGATATGTTGTCGTGTCGTCTACACTCCGTATGGTTTAGGCTGGCGAAGAGGATGCTGTAGAATGGCGTGTACACATTGCCGCAAAACTGTCTCGCCTGTGAAGCCTTGAGGTCGACCTTTGCAACGAGAAGAAACGAGACGGTTGAGATGGCGAGGTTGAGGAGGTTTTCCGCCGACCTCCAACAGACTTCTTCCACCCAATTGCATCACCGCTGTAACCCGTAGATTCTATTTGGTGGCCTGCAGTAGGCGAGAATCCTCCAGCGCGTTCTCTGGTTTTCTTCTTCGTCCAGACTTCGTGTATCACCCCTAACCGTCATTGCCGCAAAAGGCGAAAAGGTGCTGTACCTTCTGAGAAACGTCGCAAAGACACCCCCCGACGAGCAAGAAGTTGACTGTTTCGAGGCAAACATTCATCCAGCCAAATCCACTCAACACCATTGTTGGTTCTTTGGTATGGTCGACTCAGCTCTCACATAGGAGCATCACAATGGGGTGAAAAGAGTAGGAAACATTCCCCGGTGGATTTCTCTCTACGACTCGACGAGGGATTGCAGCTAATCCTCCGGATCTGGCGTAGGTGAGGGAAGCCCCACTAGGGAACAAGAAGATGAGACGCTGTTGGAGGGACGAACGTCCGCGTTACGGACACGCAGACTGTCTGGCATTCCCTTGTAGGGAACACAGAGCCGTGACCACTGCTATCCATGCCCTATCTATACAACTGTCCGCCCTTGCGCGTGGAACGTTTGTAATGTCAGAATACGGCTATCTAGTTTGAATCCCAGCCCCACCCAGCCACTTCAATGCTATACGTAGCGCGCACCAGCGTCAACCCGGTAAGCCACCACAACATCAAACGGATCACTGACCCCGACCAGCTATATCTCGGAGATATTGAGCCTGGGGCGGCCGCCGCCTGGCTCTCCCTATTTGTGTAGCTCTGTTCCGTGAATACGCGCGGGGCCGATGCTACCGGGCACTTGTCATGTCCAGAACGCGTGTTCAACACGGCTAACAATTGGATCAACTCCCCACCTTGGGAAATGCCCAAGCGTGCTATCCAGACGGCTTCTGTGATCTTGATATTCGGCAAAGAGCAGCTTTTGCGGCGATCCTAGACGCATCCCGAAAAGTGTACTAATCCGACAGATGGCGTTGCACGCAGGGATGCAACAGCGGAGCGCCTCGAAGCTTCCGCGACTAGCGGCTCTCGGAGAGCTGTTCAGGCAGTCACTTGAGCTGTTCCGCAAGATTGGGCTTCGAACCATCGCTTCGCGCATCCCAGACGCATCCGTAGAAGTGCACTAATCCGACAGATGGCGCTCCACGTCATCAATACCTGGATTTTTCTCTCTCGGCTTTGAAAAAATCGCGAACTTGAGTCAGCCGAACGTTCAACCATAATTCCCCGTATCGGGATTCGAAAGATGGCGAACTAAGAACTACTCAAAATTGGAATATCCAGAAACCAATCGTTTGATCACCTTGCGCCATTGGCGGATCGCCCTAGGGCAATCCGATTGGCTCTCGCCCTCCGACTAGTACCGTCTTCTCTGTTGGCCTCTTTTTTATTCCTCTTCGATTCCAACTAGCTGGGGCTGATTCTCGGAGGGATCCTACCGGTAAACTACATCGCTGGAGGAACCAGTGTAAATATCCACGTCTGTCTGAGCGGCGGTGAAGTGACTCTCGTTGAAGCTCGTTTCAAACGGAATAATTGGCTTATTCCAAACGAAAGCTCACCAGCGGATCTCTTTCGCTTCCTATATCTCTTCTGGGAAGTCTGGTATTGCAGTACGTGTACTCGGATGAGCTGTATACTCGTGTCGATGCTACTCGCGTAACGAACTCACGGTACACCGGGATCCACTGTGAGAAGGGTTAAATGACGTCTATGCGCAACGCTCGTGTTTCTGAACGTTTCAAGCTGGATGTGGCTGATGTACGGATGGGCGAAGAGGATTAAAGGCGAGTTTGAGCGCGCATACTGATCGGGATCTTGCAGCAGGGACGTTTCTCGATTGGTAGTGACGCGTTGAAAGGGCGCATTTACAAGATTCCTCCCTTCCCATTAACGTCGCATTCGATCCACAACTTTCGTCCACGACACAGTTATATGCGGAGGCTGTTGGCTTTCGTTGAGCTTCTGACTAATTACGTGTCTCGGCGCAGGCTCGGGAAGAGAGGCAGCGGGGCGGCGAGGCTAGCTACCGTATTAACAAGCTTACACTGGGATATCATATGTCAGGTGAAGCGATGAATCACTGTCTGTCAACATGCATTTCCTATCCAAATGTACACGGTTTATAGCCACGGAACGTTCCAATCCCTATTAACTGGAGCCGTATTACGTTTCCAATTCTACGCACACGAGAATTCCCAAAGTATCTTACCTCTGCATGGTAGCTGCATTGGCAGGACAACCGAGGTTTTATTGATCAGTCTGATACAAGCTGCTTTCATCCAGCGTTCTGAGCTACGATCAACTAGTCTTGCTGGAAGTTGAAGGCGCATTTTCAGGGGATCAGGCGGCTTTCGTCCTGCCTTCGGGGGTCTGGATCGATTGGTCTTTGAGGAAGTTAAAGGCGATTTCCAGTCTGTCAAGCTGCTTTCATCCTGCCTTCTAGGACCTAGATCGACTCGTTTTTGTCGTAATTGAAAGCGTTTTTCAGTCTAACTCATCCTGATTTTGGCATCTCCATAAACTGGTCTCGGAGGAAGTTGAAGGCGTTCTCCAGTCTATCAGGCCGATGTCATCCTGTCTTTCGGCATCTGGATCTACTGGTATCTTTGGGAATCAGAAGCGTTTTGTAAATTGAAGGCTTCTTTAGGTCAGTCAGGCTGCTAACGTCCTGCCTGCAGCATCTGGCCCTGGACTTTTCGCAAGTTAAAGGTTCTTCGTGGATCAAAGATACTAGGCAGGTTAAAGGCTGTCTGCGAGGTTTTTCGCGACTCATCAGGATCTCGACCCGTCTCGATTGTGCTTTTCTCATCCCGTATGAACCACCACATTCTCAATCCCAGAGTCACGCTTACACGCGATTCCGCAAAGAACGAAGACTTTTAATCAGGGAAAATCTTTGCTCTCGCACTTTACGTAATAACTACGGTTATAACTGTTAACCGCTTGCTGACCATAGACCAGGGAGCATTTTCGTATACCAACCACCATCGCCATCACCGGAATATTTATGATTAATTAACGCGAGTGGTTACGGTGCAAGCGCGGCACTCTCCCAGCCACGCCCTCTCTCCTCCACGGTGAGCTCCAAGCCAAAAGCACCATCCACTAACTCGTCCTTATACCCCCATGTTACCACAGGCCAATCTGCTAACTGTGCTCTCAGCGGTTACCAGAAGTAACTCGCCTCCTAGGCATGAGCTTTCTCGGCTTCATCCCCAACATGCGTACATACAAACATACTCGAATTCGTCACAGCCCACACGGACGAACTTTTCATCACCCTCGTCCACAGGAGATACAACCTCCCCCATACAGAACTACGAGTCATTCCAATCGCCTTTGTCACTTTTTTTTCGCCGACTCGATTCTCCTGACCGAGAATAAAAAAATCCAAAAAGCTCGTCTCAGGGTCCCGTTTTTTTTGGAGATTAAATGCAACGACTGCGCTCCATTCGGGGACTGCAAAGTATTCCTAGGAAAACAATTCGACAAATTCGCCCACCCCTAAGGGTTCGTTCGTGCTTACCCTTCCAAAACCCTTGGGACAATCTTTTTTTGTCCTCTTTTGATTCGAGTTATCTTTGTTTTTTTCCATTCTCACTATATTTTACGAACACATCCGATCGAAAATTTTCCGCTGGTTTCAAATTGCACAAAGTTGGCTCGTGTGTGTGTGGGTGTGAGAATGTCAGTACAGTGGAGTGCTCAAACAGTGTACGAAAGCTTTGGGATGGCAATTTTTTTCACCCTGTACTTTTTCTCTCTCTTTTTCATCGCCCTTCTACCTACAGTCTCTCGCGAATGTTGGCGGCTTATATGGACACTTATGAATAATGCAGAAGCGTAAAGAAAAGTGCAGTGACGGGATCGAGAGAGAATGAGATTGCATATATATATATATATATATATATATACACGCAGCCTCCCTCCTCCTTATACGCCATCGAAGCTTCGCTACTGTCACTGTCTTCTCGCAAACACCAGCCCAACTTCTTTTCTTCTTTGTTTATACCAAAAAATACAAACTCTTCACCACTTGTCTTCTCTCTCTCTTTCTCTCGCTCTCCTGTGGCGTCGCACGGTCGCGTCACGTCAAAAAGTCGCGTTCAAACGCCACGCCATTGTTATACGACGTCGTAATATTTAAATAAGGCTTCTCCTTTCGTTTGTACATCACGACTGCACTTATTTTTTCCTCCCTTTTTTCGTTCTTATGCGTTGCCACTTTTATTCCATTCACTTTTTGTTATTACTTCCAGTGCGCTCCAGCACCCGCTCGCCCCCTCGCCGTCTGCCTTTCCCTTCGGAACTCTCAAAACGTCATTTGCAATTCCGCACTCTCCCATCGAGAGCGCATCATCGTCGCAACGAAGCAGCTCTGGCTGCTTTTAAATTGTGCTTTGCATCTTATTTCATCGATTCGTTCCTCGATACATATTTCACGGAATTTTTGCCTCGGCTGCTCGTTCTTTTCGGGCTTTTTGAGCCCTTGCCTTCGGGGCTTCGTAAAAAATTGATGAAGCCAAAATGGATTTCCCTTGAAAAATGGAACGAACAATTCTTCGTTACCCTTTTAGGTGGCGTGTTTTTCGCGATATTCCATATGGTTTTTTTTTTTGGTTGCGCATCATTATTTTGAGGCTGTTGTAAGAGAAATTGAATTGGCGGATTCGCAGATTATGAAGGGTTTATTTACGGAGAATGAATTTAATTGGTATCGATGTCCCGAGAGGATTGGAGATTGAGGCGAAATATTGATCGAGCTTGATATGGGAATAATTAGACGAATTGGCAGCTCGATATCGGACTGGGTGCGATGGCTCATTCGTGGTAGCGTTTTGATTCAATGTATTTTCTGGCTGGAAAGTTACCTTGAGGGGATACGTGGATTCTGAAGCAAAACAAAATATTTTCTTTATAAAAAAATATAATATATCAATTATTTTATTGAAAATGTTAAGCACATAAAATATCAACAATTCAACAAAACATTTTTAAAAAGTTGATAAAAAAAATTGTGGAAGTCAGCCGGTGGGACCTGGTTTCCGGAGATCTCTAAAAAAAGTGTCTTCGTGGTGGTCAAGATGACTCATGATAGCTTTATCTGAAATTAAAAAACAAAATTTTTTCTATTACTGGATAAGTATATCTCGTGACTGAACGAAGGATTTTTGGAAAAATTGAAATTTGACTTTTTGGCAGAGTTGTATGCAAAATAGTTGAGTTTTGGAAACAATTTACAATTTTTCGTACAAAAAATTATTCAGTTAGGACAGGTTTAGTTTTTATTTGACAGTGATTAAAATAAAAAAATGACCATTTAAGAGAATGGCACGTAGTTACTAAAAAAAAATGAACAATTTACGCAAAATTTTGGTGAAATTTCGATTAAAAACATTATTTTTTCTAATTTTTAAAAAACATTTCTCGTCAAGTAGAAAGTAGCAATATTATCAATATTTCCACCAAGTTTCAACTCAATCGGCTTAATAATTTTTTAGTAATCCTGCACGCCAATTTCGAAAATGCAATTTTGAGAAAATCGCTTTTGAAGTTTAAATACAATTGGAACTAAATTGCACTAGGTACTTGTGGTAACTAATTACTCAATTAGAAAATATTCCACATATATAGATCTATCGTTAAAAAAAAATCGTCTTTTTATCACGGTAAACGTATATTCCGTCTTAAGCGTAGCTCATAATCTCATCCTCAATATGTCTTTTTCTCTCTTTCGTTCTTTTTCTCCCTCCCTCCCATTTAGCTCCGATCGAGTTGTGACTGGGAAATTCCTGATCGGTGTACCCTCTTTTTCATTAGCTTGTTGTCGAACCGATCGAACCAAGGTATTGAAATTAGTCCCAATCGGTGGGACTGAATTATTGAAACTGGTGCCGCAGCCCTCCCAGGTGGGCAAGGGCTTGTCCGATGGAAAGTTCAAAAGACTGAAAGTCAGCGTGGAATAACCTGTCGATATATGGCAAAATCTGGAGAGAGGAGAGAGAGAGAGAGAGAGAGAGAGAGAGAGAGAGAGAGAGAGAGAGAGAGAGAGAGAGAAAATGCGGAAGCTGATACCTCGATACGTGCGTATTTGCCCGCAGAGAGAAAGCATCATGTATTTTTATTTTTTTTTATTTTTCGTACCTATTCGAATCCTGCCTCTCTCTCCCTCTCTCTCTCATCCCCTCGATCGCTATTGTACACACGTACACACGTCTCGGCATACCCCTGTATTCGTCGGAAGTTATATATTCCAATCCGATAGACACGTTTTTCGCCTGATAGGAAAATAGCCAACTCGAGACTCGACTTCTCTCTTCTGCCCCCCTTTTCCTCCAACCATCTGACTCTCTAGTTATATATGTGATAGTGTGATCTGTGTGGCTTCAGAAGCTAGGGGAATATTGAGTGCTATATGTATGCATGATTCTCTCTCTCTCTCTCTCTCTCTCTCTCTCTCTCTCTCTCTCTCTCTTTCTCTTTGCCTCTCTTACTTGCTCTTCTCCACCCATCAGCTCAGCTCTTGCTGTAGGAGCTCATCCATCATGCTTATCGATAAATACTTCCCATTCTCACTGTCGACCAATAGCAGAGCAAATTTTGCCTTGAATTCTCCATTTTCCGCGTGCTCAATAGAAAGACTAGCTGGAAAACGTGTTAAAGAATCCTGAGTGAACAGTCTCATTGGTAACCCCGACAATGTTTTTTTTTGCGCTGGGCAACGGAAATGTGCAGTAAATTAATTTTTCAGAAAATAAAATTTACATTATTTTTAATCGATTAATATTTGCGAGAAAGAAATAAAAAACGGGACATCAATTTGTAATAAATGAATTTTGTTTGAAACGAACATCCGAAATGAATTTTCAATCGATGCATTTTTCTGACGAGAAAAATTCACGACTTTCAACAACACTTCGTATCTATTCTATTGATTTGAGATATTAAAAAACATTATTCTAGGCACATGTTTCGAATAGATTGAAAAATACCTCATACCCCTTAAAAATTGCTCTATCGGGCGCACTTATTGAGGGAAAGTTTTTCGTAATCGATATTCTAACATTTTTTCCTATATAGTACCGAGGAGAAAAAAATGTCGATATTTTTTGCATCACCCTCTACAAATTTAACACGCACCATGGACAGCGGGTGTTATCGTATACACGAGTCGCTCTCGTCGGGATTAATTAGAGTTGAAGGACGGTCTACATAACAGAGAGATGGAGAAACGCATCCATATAGCTATTGGAAACGAGGGGTGCTCGGAGAAGGGAGTGAAAGAGGACGAGGTAGAAAAAACAAATGCGAGAGGAATTGCGAGGGCGAGGAAAATGACAGAACGACAAATAGGTCATTGTTACAACAACCCTTCGCTTGTTCGAATCATTCGATTATTTCTTCCCATGTGTAACACGAATAGAATTTTATATTACGATAAAACAATCACGATGAATAATTAATCATGTAAACATCGAAATTATCGATTCGTTTTGCAATCGGTAGTCGCTAATTCGATTTCCCTTCATTACCGATCTTTGTTACCAACAAATGGTACGAAGTGTTTCACGCCTCGAGAAATTGATCGAATTAAATATCGGCGAGCGAATTTAAATTGGCTTTGAAAAGAAGGCAAGAAGTGAACGAGGATTGATTGAGCTCATTATTTCATTAGAACCGTACGTGCGTCCCAATTTGTGGTGAAATTGTGAAATCGATAGTAGCGTATTTTCGAGCTCTTTGAGAAGCTTCGTTTGTGGATGAGAAAGAGAGAGATAAAACGTTTGGCTGAATTTTTACGATATTAGATCAAAGAGAGAAGCAGAGAGAGAGAGAGAGAGAGAGAGAGAGAGAGAGAGAGAGAGAAAGACTAAAAAGCGAGTTTTTCGTTTCCATCGAAAAAGTAAGGGGTGGAAAGTGTTACTGATACGATTCCACAGCCCCTGCAGGCTACAGATTCGGTCGGTCATTTTTTCAGCAATTCTTCTGCTCCACGCCCCTCCTCTAACATTTTTTTGGGAGCATTCGCGACCCTCGCGAGCGAACTACAGGACGCTTCAAAAGTGGACGATGGTTCGAACGACGCTAGAAATGGACCACTCTTCGTTCGGTCGACGATCTTTTCACGGACATTTCGAAACAAAAATATTTTAATAAATATGTCAGTCCAGTTTCGTGATCCACTGGATCGAAAATAACGCAAAATCAACAAAATAATCACAATATCATATAGAAAAATAATAAATCATGATATCATTTAAAAATTGTTTCCCAAAAACTTCTCGGCTCCATACTCGGTCCTTTTCTTACAGTGCTTCATTTTGGCTTCCCATTGTGAATCCACCTGTAGACTTTCGGCGTAAGGGGGTGTCAGCTCGGGCCAGGGGGTGCGGTTATTTCTTTTTTTGCATATTTCACGGTTAGACGGGGACACAATAATTTCGGGGAGCGACCATTTGGGGGAGATTTCGTAGCCCGCGAGAATGAGAGGATTTGGAAAATGAGAGAGAGAGAGAGAGAGAGAGAGAGAGAGAGAGAGAGAGAGAGAGAGAGAGAGAGAGAGAGAGAGAGAGAGAGAGAGAGAGAGAGAGAGAGAGAGCGAGAGAGAGAGAGAGAGAAAGAGAGGATTGAGCTCTATGCAGGATGAGCACCGATCGATGGAAAATGTAGTTTTTTTTTCAAACCGGCACATACTGGGAATTAAAATATTTCGCCGTAAAACAATTCCCTCATTTACATGATCATAACAACATCACCATTATTAATAATAACAACATAAATAATAAAAACAACAAGAACAAGAACAATAATAATAATAAACAATCCTAAAGTAAAAAATAAGCAATCCGTACGAAAATAAATAAATAAAATAATAAACAATTCGTCAAACATAATTTTTTTGGCAAGAAAAAAAAGATTTCGGTTGAAATTTTTTTTTAATTAAGATTGCTGGGAAGAAAATAAAACTAAACATTTCGATGAAAAAAAATGAAAAAAAAAAGAAAAAAATGGGAAACTTCGTATATTGCACTGAGAAAAATGTATGGTGTTCTCAACCATATTTTAACTATATTTTATATACATTCCCGAGGGGACCTTCGCAATAGGTAAACTTTACTATATTTTTTTTTCGAATAGTTACATTTCATAAGGTCTTCTAACCAATTATACCCGAAAAACTTTAATGTCAACCACATGAATTGTACAAACTTGAAAAGAATTGTAGAATTGTACACTGTAGAATTGTACATTATAGCACTGTAAAAAAATGATATGAAATTTACAATACATTTAAGATACAAAGGAATTGAATTTTACGAACTCAGTAGATGAAATTAAATTTGAAACACTTGTACCGTAAATTTAAAACAGGAACATGAAATTTCAAAAACAAGTTTGTAAATTTGTGGAAAATGTATTGCATTAACCCGCGTCTTCCTTTGAAAATTACTACAGATGTATAATAAATCAACTATAAAAAACAGAGCATTGAAAATACAAAACAGGTTTGAAATTTATTTACAGCTGCCTGAAAAATATAATATATGTGAAACTGAATTTTACGATACGTACAATGCATGATCACAACAGATTTATTTAAAAGAGCGACACTGGAATTGAAAAAAAAAATCATAAACGCTGATGAAAATCACATGAATCAATGTGAAAATTATATTAAATTTACACTACATTTAAGGCACAAAAGAATTTAATTTTACGAACTCAGTAAATGAAATTGAATTTAAGACACTTGTACCGTAAATAAAACAGGAACATAAAATTCTAGGGTGGATATAGAATTTAATTGTATTTCGCGCCTCTTCCTCTAGATCAACTCGTAGTCCCTCTACTCTATACTGGTGTCGCCACAGTTTTTTAAAGCTGGTAACCAGCCAAATAAACATTTTGTTTTGTCTCCATGACTCCTGGTTGCTTGTTCGCCATTCTTCTCTTCTGTGCTGAACGCTACAGACGTGGTTAAGAAAAGATTAAAAGTTATGGCCTCAAGAAAAAGGAAATTCAATAATTCGTCAGACTCGTCTGATGATAGTGAGGACAAAGAGAATCGTATTCAAAAACGACTCAAGCGATACGAAAAGAAATTACGGAAACGACAGAAGAAAAAGGATAAATCGAGAAAACGCGGTAAGTCAATATATCTAATCCCGTGTCCGTGTATTTCAGAATACAAGTAGAATGGACGGAAATAAGGATTCTGATCCTGTCTCTTTTGCCAGCGTGTCGGTCCAACTGACACGTGGGAAAAAATTTTTTTTCCTTTTCCGGCAATAACGATGAAATATCGTATTCTTGACACTCGTGTTCCGGTTCAACTGGTACACGGACTAATGTCATTGTCAAATGATCTCGTTTCTAATCATGAGTGGGTCCAATCCACTTACTTGATTGTGAAAGAGATGTCCGATCGTTGCAAGTTATCAACAGAGACCTTCTGCTAATAGATGATGTCACTGGAGTTCCGGTACGAGATACCTCACAGCAGTCGGCTCAACAAGAGCCGGGGAACTGCTCAGAAAGCGACGATGACGATAAATTCGATGAATCGGACAGAGATGTGCAAGATACCTCGATAACAGGAGCCATTGCGGCAACGCGGGTTCAGAACAAAATATCTGATTCAGCTAGCGCAGCAGATTATTGTATGCCATTAATAGATGCTGAACTAACCGAAGGTACTCCCCAAGACATAGAACTTGAGGAGGAAATCTTGGCGGTTCTGGGAAAACGACTGATTCACGAAAAGTCTTTCGCTGAACAAATACACAAGGATCTAGCTGCACGAATGGATGAAATTATTCTGACAGGCCTTCCAAAAGAGATTAATAACGACCTAGTAAAAAAATACGATCCACCCTCAAACTGCAAACGAATGGAACCTCCAGTCTTGAATCCCGAGGTCAAATCATCCCTACAAGAAAATATTCTAAAAAGAGACGAACGTATCGTGGCCACTCAAAAACAAATTTGTGTCTGTCTCGCGGCTACAGCGAAGGTTACAACGCAAATTTTTCAGACCAATGTGAAAGAAAAACTCGCATGGGTGGAACATCTCAGCGATGCATGTCGTATACTTTCCAATGTACTACACGAAGAAAACGCGATTAGGAGGAGTCTGATTTTACAGAACATACACCCTTCAGTACGAGATACTCTGCGCGATACCGTGGCGGACGATCTATTATTCGGAGAAAAATTGGACGAGCATGTTAAAGCTGCAAAATTGTTACAACGATCATCCCAGGACTTCAAGCTAGCTGCCAAGACACCTCCAACCCAAAGATTGAAACCACAAAACTTCAGAGGCCCGCCACGTCACCAAAATCAACAGAAGGCTTCGAGCGGGCAAAAGAGTTCAACGTACATTCCCAACAAGACCCCGAACCGGAGCATGTACGGAAATCGGAAATCGAGATTAGACTTCCAAGGGAACTCTTACCAACGTCAGTCCCAGAGGAGACGATAGAGGTAAATGCAAGTACACTTGCCGGTAGACTCACGCATTTTACTGAGGCATGGAAAAATATAACCTCAGATCCAATAATTCTTAACTGGATTAATGGGTACAAGATACCATTTGAAAAAATGGTAAAACAAACTACAGTTCCAAGAGAACAAAATTGGTCTGCAACAGGATACCAACAGTTATCGAAATCAATCTGTCAATTAATTGCGAAGGGCGCGATCCGTGAATGCACACCGATAAAGGACCAGTTTATATCAAAAATCTTTTTAGTACCAAAGCCTGATGGTTCCAATAGATTAATCCTGAATTTGAAAAGCCTAAATGAATATCTGAGACCAAGCCATTTTAAATTAGAAGACGCTAGAACGTGTATGAAGTTAATAGAAAAAGATTCATTTATGGCAACAATAGACCTCAAAGACGCTTATCATTTAATTTCTATTTCGAACTCGGACAGAAAATATTTGAGATTTGTTTTTGCAGGCAAGATATACGAATACTTGTGTTTACCTTTTGGTTTTAATACTGCACCATACGTTTTCACCGAAATTCTAAAGCCTGTCTTCGCTTTTTTGAGAAATTTGGGGTATAGATCAGTAGTCTATCTCGATGATATACTACTGACTGGCAATACATACGCGGAATGTTCAAATAACGTGTCAAACACATGTCTAGTCTTGAAAAAACTCGGTTTCATCATCAATGAAAAAAGAGCCAACTTATACCTGAAAAAAGACGCCGATTTGTAGGTTTTATGTTCGACTCTAGACGCATGATTGTCGAACTTCCAATGGATAAAAAATTGCATACATTAAAACAAATTCAAAAGTTTAGCTTGAAACAGAAGTGTAAAATAAGAGATTTTGCAAAGCTTATTGGATTTCTTGGTTCCTCTTGCTTGGCTGTCAAATACGGTTGGATACATCTTAAGGATTTTGAAAGAGAAAAATACTTGGCTTTGAAATCTAACAATAATAATTTCGAATGTTTTATGGATATTCCAAATGATTTATCAACGGATTTTAAGTGGTGGAAAAATAATATCATGACAAAGTATAACCCAATCACAGTAAAAAATTTCGCATTGGAAATATTCACAGACGCGTCGACATCGGGATGGGGTGCATGCTGTAATAATGAAAGAACTCACGGTTATTGGAGTAAAAAAGAACGTAGCCGGCATATAAACTATTTGGAATTACAATCCGCATTTTTTGGTTTGAAGTGTTTTGCAAGGAATTCCAGAAACTGTGATATCTTGCTGAGAATAGATAATACCACCGCAATTTCCTATATAAATCGAATGGGTGGCATCCGATTTATAGAGCTTAGCAAATTAGCAAAAGAAATTTGGATGTGGTGTGAGGATAGAAATATTTGGCTCTTCGCATCATATATATCCTCAGGTGATAATGTATCAGCAGATATTGAATCCAGACGATTGGAACCAGAAACAGAGTTTGAACTATCACAAAAAGCCTTTAATATCATAACTAGGCAGTTAGGGAAACCAGAAATAGACCTTTTCGCTACTCGAGTGAAGTCGAAGTGCCTAAGGTTTGTTTCGTGGTTTAAAGACCCTGAAGCTTTTGCTGTAGACGCATTCACAGTGAATTGCAAATCCTTCTTCTTTTACGCCTTCCCACCTTTCGCAATTGTATTGAAGATTTTGCAAAAAATTCGATCCGAGGGATCCACAGGAATTGTGGTAGTACCAAACTGGCCAACCCAACCATGGTTCCCTATGTACGAAGCAATGCGAATATCGGATCCGATCTACTTCAAACCAAACATTAATTTACTACGCTCATCAAATAGGCAGATTCATCCTATGTGGAAGCGCATTACACTGGTATGCGCGACGCTATCAGGAAGGCGTTTACACTGAAAGGCATACCGGAAGACACGATTGATGTTATGGTCTCCTCTTTGAGTGATTCATCACTGAAGCAATACGACGGCAGCCTGAAGAAATGGTGGTCCTTTTGTAATTTAGAAAAAATTGACCCTTTTTTTAACTCGATACCAACAATATTGGCCTTCCTGACGAAAGAATTCAAAAATGGAGCATCTTATGGAACTTTGAATTATGCCAGATCAGCAATTTCTTTTCTTCACGATCAAGAAATCGGAAAAAATGCGATAATAAAAATGTTCTTTCGAGGCATTTCAAAACTACGGCCCACAAAACCTAAATATGACGTGACGTGGGATCCGAAAATAGTCCTGGAACATATTTCAAAATGGCCAAATAATGAAACGTCAAACTTAAAAAATATAACATTGAAACTGATCACGTTACTGGCTCTTGTTGCGGCACAAAGAATACAGACGCTGTGTCTCATTGACATAAGGAATATTATAAAGATCAATGATCAAATCGAGATCAAGATTCCACAGAAAATAAAGACGTCTGGACCAGGACGAGTGCAACCAAATCTGATTCTACCATTCTTCAAGGACAATGATAGCTTGTGCGCAGCATCAACGCTATTATATTATATAAAAAGAACTAAAGATTTACGTATTAATCATCACTCATTGTTTGTCTCCTTCAAAAGACCTCATCTCAAAGTATCTAAACAAACGCTTAGCCGTTGGGTCAAAGACACACTGTATCAGAGCGGTGTAGATACACATATATTTACCGCGCACAGTACACGCCACGCATCCACTTCAGCAGCAAGTAGAATGGATGTCGACATTGAAACGATTCGAAAGATTGCAGGATGGACCGAAAATTCAGAAACGTTTTCGCGGTTCTACAAGCTTGCCTTAGTAAAAAAGAAGGAAATATTCGCAAAGTCGATATTACTGTAATTTATTCGTTAACATTTTTATTAGTTGTACTCAAATGGCACAAGTTAATTGTTAGTAAACACATATAAAACAAGGTTAAAAATAAATAAATAAATAAATAATAATAAAATAAAATAAATAAAGAAATACATAATTCGTAATGATAATTAACCACTTTTCTGTAACCACAAATTATTATAATCAGCCGTAACAAACTTTAAACATCTACGAGTTGATCTAGAGGAAGAGGCGCGAAATACAATTACATGATTAAACGAACTTACCTGTAAGTGAATTTCGATCATGATTGTATGAAGCGCCTCTTCCGAATAGATCAATCCCACCCTTCCCCTTTGTATTATTCCCCAAAGAATTGTTACGGCAGCACTTTAAAAGAAATGACGAACAAGCAACCAGGAGTCATGGAGATAAAACAAAATGTTTATTTGGCTGGTTACCAGCTTTAAAAAACTGTGGCGACACCAGTATAGAGTAGAGGGACTACGAGTTGATCTATTCGGAAGAGGCGCTTCATACACTCATGATCGAACTTCACTTACAGGTAAGTTCGTTTAATCATGTAATAGATGCAACATGGAATTTCCAAGAAAAAAGCCACTGAGAATAACAATTGTTTGTCAACAACAAATCACAGTTAAGTTGAATTTAATGTGTTCGTATATAAATATTGAAGAAACATTTCTTGATTTTCATAATTATTGACCCTGACGATATCTCAAAATCACATGAATTTCAAATACATGTGTGCAGTGGACAGAGATGGGCGCGCGGTCGGTGTACGGGCTCTCGGCGGTCACTGAAGTTAAGCAGCATTGGAGGCTGCCAATACTTGGAGCGGTGACCACTTGCCCGTGCACTGGTTTGCGCGTCAACCTCTGAGAGGGAGGCAGTTTTTTTGAGTTTCTGATGGTAATACAACTGAAACTCAGCCGAATATAGCCGCCTGTATCGGCCCAGGTTTTCCGCAGTTTCCCTGGGCCCTCGTGCAAATGCGATACAGTAGTGCATTAGGAAAGAGTGGATGCGATCAACACTCTGGGGGGAGGGGGGGGGGGGCTCTGGACGGAATATAGAGGGAACTGTGAAAGGATTGTCAATGATGGAAGGAATAAAGGAGGGGATGGTAAAAGGGGAAGGACACCGTGCCTCTGAGGAATACATATATAAAGAAAAAAAAATACATACGTGCAGTGATTTCACTGCATTTAAATTTTATTATTCAAGTATTCAATATTAATTATGGGATAAAGCTGCGAAAAAATCATATACACAAGTATCACGAAAGCATCATACAGTACATGAATTGAGTGGTCTTAATTTGATAATTTTTACATAAAAACGTATTTCAATTATCAATTTCTGAAATAAACTTAATACTTAGGATCAGTAGTTTTAATACACACCCGTATATTGATATTAGCAAATGGTTCTTGAATTTAATATACACTCGTATTTTGATATCAGCAAATGGTTCTTGATTTCATTATACTTGGATGTGATTATTTCTTTACACGTGCATTATTTTTCAAACGCACAAGTATATTAATGTTACGGAACTACACTTTCATTTTTAAAATAACCTGTTTTGGAATTTCAAAATCGTATCTGAAATTTCATAAGCGGTATCCGCATAAAAACTTCCTACACTTGTATATTAATTTTTATACAGAATTTTTTTACAGTGTAGACGTTTGACTGAACAAAACCTAACGTACAGTATACAAGATTAGTATTTTTACGTCGATTTTGTTATAGCACTGAATTAACCAAATTGTCAAGCCTTTTACAATAGTGAATAATCATTCCAGGGAATGATGGTGAAACACGCCAGCCAAATTGCTTGTTTGGGTATACTTTTCACTTATAGTCGTGTTAACCATATTATTATTGCGGTGTCAACAAACTATAAAATTTTTTACCATTCCCTCTTTTACCATGGACGTTTGTTGGAAGTACCATGCACTTTTCTCTCGGCACAAATTCGATTAATACGTATATTGTACATACATAACGACGTTTAAATTATATTGATGCGAAAGAAATAAAAATAAACGGATGATACAATAACTTTCTCTCGTTGCGAGAAATCGGAAAAGCAACGGCCCTTAAGCCCGGGGCTGAGGATTTCTATATAAGGGAAAGATGCTAGGCTGAAGGGGGGGGGGGGTGGCTGATGGGACGGGGTACCTTAAGGGAAGAGACTATGGTATTTCTGAAGCACATTTTCGTTGATCCGAGAATATTTCCCGAAGGCGCTTATTCTCTTTAGCATCAATGTATATGTATATCAAAGTCCCTCTTAGGACTACTATGTACGTCCAGGGCTGGCAACCGGAAACGATTTTTCCAAGGGCTCGAAAGAGAGAGTGAGGGAGACTCGATCTCCCTGGGCGATTGAATCTCCGGCTGAAATCCTCCCCCGTCCACCCCCTGTGTATCCTTCGTCCTCTGCAATCTCCCGCTCTTTATTGCCCTCTCGCTCTTTTTCTTCTCGCAAATTTCACCGAACCCCTCGAGGACGCGTTCAATTTTATGATTTTGCCTTTTTGATTTTTCGGATAACGCCAGGCGGCAATTTTGCCGGAAATTTACGACGACAACCTGGTTCTCGCAGGCTAGAAAAAAAAAATGGAATGCAAAATCGAGTATAATCATTTATATACGATACGTATCCCCGTAACATCATGCGCATACAAGTCCCGAGCTCGAACCTAATATCATTATTTTCGAAGCCTCGCGAGAGACCGAGGACGACGAAAGGAAAATTCGAAAACACAATTTTGCGAAAGAATTTTTTTCGATATTTGAGAACTCGGGGAAAATCAGTTCGTCGATAAGTTACGGGGAAGGGGATGGGGTGCGAAAGACTTTTGGTATATTTGGGGCAAACTTTGGGATTTCTGAGGAGAAAATTGGGTTTTCGGAGAATTGAGGATCAATGGCGACAAATGTGGTCAGTGATGAAATCATTGGTACGGAGTTCTGGTAAGAATTCTCTCTCTCTCTCTCTCTCAATCTTTCAAATTATATATATATATATATTTAAAAATAAAAAATAACATAAATGTATTTTTTAAAATAATATATATATATATATATATATATATATATATATATATATATATATATGTTATGTTGTTTTTTCCTCACCATATTCCACTTTTCTCTCCCTCTCTCTCACACACACACACATCTATTAGTCCAGTCGAGATAGGTCTAAAATTCGATTAACCTGGAATTAATTCCGGGCTTCGATTTTCTTTTTTTATACTTAGGGGGGGGGGGGGTGTTGTTGGTAGTGTAAATCTCGATTTTCGGGAAAATCCCCCTGGTGCGTTTGCCGCCATCTTGATTTGAAGAGGGATATTTTGTTTTTCGAATAACTCGCTTAATTTCAACCTTAGAGTGAAAATGATCATATCAAAAGTTGTGAGAAATGTAATTCCCCACAAGTTTGGCGATAATAGTTTTTACCCTAGGATCGATATTTATAGAGTTACACTGCGAATAGGGGTAAAAAGTTCACCCCTTAATTAAGTATAAGTCCGAAAATATTGATCCTAGGGTAAAAATGGTACTGACCAAAGTTGAAGAAAATAAAATTTCCTACCCGGTTACGCCTTAACATTTTTACGATAAACTTGATAACAAACGAAATAACTGAACATAAAAAAAAGTTCACCCCTAAATCAAGTATAAGTCCGAAAATATTGATCCGAGGGTAGAAATGCTAACAACCAAAGTTGGAGGAAATAAAATTTCCTATGTGCTTATTTATTACCATTTTTACAATAAATTTGATAATAAACGAGATAAGTTGAAAAAAAAACGTTTTTTACCCCTTTTAGCAGTCTAACTCTATAAATATCGATCCTAGGGTAAAAATTATAATCACCAAACTTGTGGAGAATTACATTTCCCACAACTCTGAATACAATCATTTTCACTTCAAGGTTGAAAATAAGCGAGTTATTCGAAAAACAAAAGAAAACCCTCTTCAAATCAAGATGGCGGCAAACGCACCAGGGGGATTTTCCCGAAAATTGAGATTTACACTACCAACAACACCCCCCCCCCCCTAAGTATAAAAAAAGAAAATCGAAGCCCGGAATTAATTCCAGGTGAAATCCTATTTCGACTGGACTATATATATATATATATATATATATCATCTATTCCGAAAGTTTTCGATTCGTCCTATATCTCTGCCCCCCTCTCTTGCTCTATCCCGTCATTCCTAATTTTCATCAAATTTGCTCCTCACCCTCGCAAATGTATTGACAACGCTCGCGCAGAATCCGTGCGTGAGAGATGACGGATTTCGAGTCACGCATAGCCAGGCTCCCCAGCGCGCGTGCTTGCTCGTTCATGTATCAGCTCTCGTGCGTTTTGCGCGCGACGAACGTACTGCTGCTGCTGTTGGCATTGGAAATTGTGAATATCGAATCAAAAGCTGACGGAGGGAGGGGAGAGGGGGGGCTTGTAGTGGCCACCGGGGTGGAGACCGCGGGCGTGCAGCCTCGCACGCATGATTGAATTTTGCTCGGGCATTTTGGTCATCAATCGAATGGACGTGTAACGTTCTGGTGACTGATGACGGACCTGGTGAGGACCGGCAGCGAGAGGGAGAGTGGAGGGTTACGAAGGAAAATTCATATATATACATATATATATATGTACATATATATATACATACATACATACATACATACATACATACATACATACATACATGCATACATACATACATACATACATACATACATACATACATATATATATATATATATATATATATATATATATACAGGGTGGCCTGAAAAGTCATGTCTGAAAGGAAACTCGAAATACCCCGTATCAACCCTTATCCGAATCAGCTTCTGCAGTACAACAGATCTACGATCATTTGTACTTTTTGAGAAAAAGCATTTTTTTAAATGTTCTTATTCGCGTACGTCTTCTCCTGTGTTTTTTTGTTCCTCGTGTTATCGTTGCAAAGTGCACCGTTGAGCGATAAATAACGACGTACTGAACACTTAAGTCGATGCTTTGGATTTTGATGAAATGTTTTGAAAAATAGGTTCGAAACGATCGGTCACTAAAGTTCAGACGATAAAGAAGAAATACTGTTTGTAGTCTAAATGGCCACCGATTACCTATAAAACTTCTGGGACGAGAGTTTATGAACAAGAGAGGAAAAGAACAAAAGCCTAGACCGCAAGGAAGATCGAAAAAAAAATGTTGAATGCTTTTTTTTTTCTCGAAAAGTAAGACAGATCGTAGAACATAAATGGGGCGTATCCGAGGCATCTAGATTTTCCCTGTGGATGCACATTTTGAGCCACCCTGTATAGATATAAAAGGTTTGATCGCCCAAATGATTGACGTGCGAGTGCATTAAATAAATAATTCCGGCCCTCGACCGCGTTGATAACGTCATCCACTTCGAACAGTATTGATTCGTAAGGGGTGTGTGTGTGTACGTGTAAAGCAAAATGATCGAGTGAACGACTCTTCACCGTGGCAAAAGTATTTTAATTCGCTTCGATTGTGTCAAACTAATTGTGTCGTATTGCCACGTTTGGTGCTCGTGCGAATTATCTTTTTGACCACTATTATTGGAACGTTGAGCAAGGTCTCGCTGTTTTTTTTCGTAAAAGTTAATGTTTTATTTTAAAAAATCATTCTCCATGCTTTCAAACGTTTCGAAACTGTCGTGTGATCAACTCCTAATGATTTAATTATGCATATATAATGAGCCTCCGATTCGACACGTCAGAATCATTATTTTTGGAGCGCGTAAACCAATTTCCGCATGTTGTTTCCTACAGAGCGTAATCGCGGTAATTCTCAACGAGAATTCTGTGTGCTTCAGCTGCAGATTTTTTTTGAATAAACTAGTGCTCCAAAATTTTCGTCAAATACTCTTTTTTTGGTAAGAAATTTTACATGCTTAACACTATGAAAAAAGGTTGTTTAGACTTCGGCGCAATGACATATACTTGAGTATACTTTTTTTTATACGAAATTTGACTTATATTTAACATTATGTACTTCAATGACATATACTTGTTTATACTTTTTTTGGTACGAAATTTGACATGTCCAACACTATGGAAAAAAAAAATTGTTCAGTCTGCGGTGCAATGACATATACTGAATTTTAAGCCTGCTTATAGTACTTCTTCGTAGATGCTTTACCGTGTTAAGGGGACTAGGGAGCGAAAATAGGCAAAAAATGAAATAACATTTAAATGGCATTTGTGAAGAACCGAAACAACGTACATTTTCTTTTTGGAAACGTTTTTATTGGATTTTTGGCTATTAAATTCAGTGATTGAGGTTTTACAAATATAAATATTTAAGGGAGATATGGGAGGTTAACCCTTAACAGTCGTCGGGGTTGAATCAACCCCCGTCGTTTTTCGACTCTCCAGAAATTTTTTTCGACATTTTTTTTTCATCTAAAAAATCACACGACATGAAAATAATCGACATGGTCTTACACACAAGGGTTGAAAATGCATTGCAGTATTTTTTTCATTCAATTTTTCAATTATTTATCACGGTCCAAAGTGAGGGGTTGATTACACCCCCAACAGTTGCATTTTGTTTGTGGTTTTTTATCACCGAAATTTGAGAAGTTCAAGGCGACTTTGGCATTTCCGTTTCTCTTGGACATTTTTTGAGAATTTGTCAAGAAATTTTTTAAGCTGCGTTTGTTTTCTTCTTATGACGTTGATTTTGAGCACTTTTGACAGCTCATTCCAGGTCGTTTTCGCAGGAAACGACCCATACGTGTAATAGTACACGTTTCGAGACGTCCAGGGACAGGAGATTTATCGGCCGCAGAACCGTAACATATCACACGCCCGTCTGACCACGAACAATTCGACAAAGGAAAATATCGCGGCTGTCTTTCGCCTCGTTGAGCGTTTTCCTTCTCGTACCGTTGCGAACCAGCAGCGAAGCATAAATTCGAAGGTATAGCACGCAACTTCCTATATATATATATATATATATATATATATATATATATATATATATATATATATATATATATATATATATATATATATATACACATATATACATACATACATATACATATATATTTATATATTTATATATATATATATATATATATATATATATATATATATATATACACATATATACATACATACATATACATATATATTTATATATTTATATATATACATATTTATACTCAAAAAATAAATAAAGAAAATAGTAGGATCTATTTTGCAAAATTAATATTCAACATAATAATTTATTGATAATGTACTTCATCGACTTGCTGTTTTTTTGTTCATATATACATAAAACTTGACCATGGAACTTCGTCTGCAATTATTGCATTGTTTCGCTCGCAGTGTTGCAGGTTGCGCCATCTTGTTAAACAAATATGTCTTCCAAGTCGATGCCGATTATGCTATTTATCGGATATTGTTATCCACACATAACCTCCATGTTTGTGCCTTATATTAAAATGAAAATATTCGTATTTTTCAAATAAACAGTACGTTTTATTAATAAATAAAAATGTCAGGCCACTTCGATACACTCTTTATATGAAACAATAAGTAGAGGTTCAGGACTTCTGCATTTTATCACTTTCAATCCTTGCTCGTACTTTTTACGATCTATTTTTTCTTTCATTTTTTTTTCTGACAAGGAAACATTAGCGATATTGTGCATTATTATTATTATCATTCTTTATGTAAGGCGTTAGTGCTTCAGGCAATTTTATATATGATTATTTATGATTATTATGTGAATTGCCTATATATATAGTTAATTTGATCTATTATTATTATTATTCATCGATCGCATCACCCGAAGAAGCCGGCTTTATTTATTGCGCTTGTTTGTGCAAGGTGATATGCGAATTATCCTCCCTCCCCCGCCACGGCCCTTCAGTCCATTCGCTTACAAGTTCAGAGGATTTAAATCTCTTGTGCTCTCTCTCTCTCTCTCTCTCTCTCTCTCTCTGCTGAGATGCTCTCGATTCCAGCCCATCCAGTTTTCATGCTATACTTCATTTACCTTCGCTCATACTTCAACATATATAGGTATGTATTTTCGTGTCTATACGATGATATAGGACGCGAGAGCTTTCGCGTACTTCGGAATTGAAAGATTGGCTTTCTCTCTCTCTCTCTCTCTCTCTCTCTCTCTCTCTCTCTCTCTCTCTCTCTCTCTCTCTCTCTCTTGCACAAGCTCTTCCCTCTTCGTTTTCTCCCTACAGTCACATCCAGTTAGAGCCGACAATTTTTCCCCCTATATATACCTAGGAACACAATTATCGATGAGTTAATTTTTTTAAATGACTTTTTTTCCCCCTCGAAGGAGATTGATACCGGGCGATATTGAGGCGTTTTATGCTTTTCAATGCTCGAAATGCGGATTTAGGGGAGGTTTCTACCTTGTTGGGCCGAAAAATATTGAATTCCGAATGTTGTAATTTCGTATGTTTACCAAGCGGTCTTCATTGAACATGATAATATTTTTTTAATTTTGACAAAACACTTAAATAAATAGTACGTTTTATTGGAAAATTTTTAATGTCAGGTTACTTTGAGACATGCTTCATATGAAGCAATAAGTAGAGGTTCAGGACTTCTGGATTTTATCACTTTCAATCGTTGCTCGTGCTTTTTACGATCGATTTTTTCGTTCGTTTTTTCTTTCATTTTTTTTTCCGACGAGGAAACAAAGCTCTCTCAAATCGAGTATTTTGTGAGTTGCTCTCGTCGATTGAATGTGGATCGCCCTGTGGAATCGTACTTTGTTTCGCGCTCACGTTCGGCCAGCGCATCTCGTGTACTCCAGATCTTTTCGTATCAATATGTGCTCACACATGTGTATGTAACATGTGCCCATGTGGAAAACACAGCTCATGATTGAATTGCATTTTTTTTTCTACGAATAATAATAATAACAATGAGAGAGTTGTGTTTCCAGCACCGCTTGGTTACCTTCAGACGGTCAAAAATTTAAGAGGATGTGAAGCGAAGAATCGTTGCTTGACGATAAGAAGGGCACGAGAGAGAGGGGGGGGGGGGGGGGGAGAGAAATGAATCGTACAGCCCGGTAGAGAAATACTCGGAGCATGAGTCTCGAGACCCGTGCAATAGTAAAAATCTGCAATCCGCGAGTACCGTGCGATCTCATCCGTGTGCATACGGAAAATTCGAGTGCGCACATGAGGAATGGAAGGAAGAGAAAAATGTACAAAAGGGAGGCGAATAAAAATGTCTCCATGGCAGGAGGGAGACGGTGAATGATGGGGGTAGGGTTGGGTTCGTCTTATATCGTGGTGAACAACGAGATAACACGAGGGCTTCTTTTCGTGAAATTTGATATCTGCGAATTGTACAAATGTATTTATGTACATGTGAGAATAAATGTATATACACATATATATATATTTGTGTATGTGTATATATGTATGTAAATATATACACATACATACATGCATGCATATATGTACAGGGGTTGTACGACCGTCCCTTTTCGTACACTCATCTTTTACTCCCTCGTAACGTTTAAGTGCATTTCCGTGTCCGCGGGCTTGCTCAAACATCGGAACATTCACGAGCCCGTACTTGCCGTGCTAAACACGAAAGCCACCGGCACCACGGTTCCAATTATAAGAAAACTTTTGTCACGCTCTGTTTGTTCTCTCAACGCCGCGAGAATTTCCGTGTTATAATGTCGCGTGATGGTATTCAGTATGTTTATCTTGTTTTTTTTTTTTTTTAATGAAAGATACAATCAATGGCGTAGGTTTTTACGTAGGAGGGAAGAAGATGAAAAATTGAGTAGAGGAGGAATTTGTGGGTGGACAAGATGAGCTTTAGTGTTGGGGAATAATGTTGATTGAAAATATTATGCAATAAGGGGAAGAGAGACAGATGGAGAGAGAGAAAGAGAGAGAGAGAGAGAGAGAAAATAAACAAAATAATGCAACATAATGTTCCCGACGGACAAAAAAATTTACGGGGGAAATGAGACGCACTATGGTACTCGTTACAAGCGTATACTTGGAGTATTTCTGAGTCATGGACGGGCGCGCGTGAAAACGCGCGTTCAACGCTGTAATCCCCGAGTTAATGCCCAATTAAGAGCCATTATCTTGGGAGTGTAATGGTGCGCCTCCAACCTTCATTTCGTACACACTTTCGGTTCTCTCTCTCTCTCTCTTTCTCTCGCCCTTTCTCTATCGGTGTTGCGCCATCGCCTCCGCGGTTCCCTTAAGCACGATAGCGATATAATTAATAGAGGTTTTCTATTCAGCCTCTTCGCCCACCACATTGTCTGTACCTAAATATATACGCGCATATACGAATATATTATCGTATAAAGAGAAAAAGGTGATTTTAGAGACATCAGGGGGTGGCATGTTCGTATATAAATACTTCAACCTTCCATGACATCAGACTCAAACTTCGTTCAAACCCCCACTAAAAATTCGTGCCTTTATTTTATTTTACACAGCACTGAAGTCACAGAAAAATGCAGCGATCATTATTATTGGGACATGAGAGTAATAACATTAATAATAACCATATTGTTTTCGTTGTTTTTATTATCGTTATTATTGTTGTAGAAGGATAGTAAAAATATTAATGATTACCATATCATGATTTATGTTGTTTTTTTTAATTATCATCATTATTATTATTATTGTTGTAAACGTAATCCTCCCGTGTATTGTCCCCGTGTCGTGGTGAGAGGGCTTGCGAGCTCCTATGAACCTCGGAGCTGTACCAGCGAAGCCTTCGGGCTCTGTCAGGGCCCCCCCTTGCTGGGCAGGTCAGAGATGATGAGACAGACAAACAAGCAGTACAAAAAGAAGGATAGTTAATATGAATGACACAAACAAAATATCAATACGTAAAGTGGGAAGCCCGAATACGAGAAATACAACTGAAGTCATTATATTATAATAATGATGAGGATGATGATGATGATGATGATGATGATGATGATCATCATCATCATCGTCATCATCATCACAATAAAAACAATAAAAACTTGCAAATAATGATGATGCTGATGATGATGACGATGATGATGATGATGATGATGATTAAAAAAAAAATTATTGTTTTTATTGTGATGATAATGATGACGATGACGATGATAATGATAATGACAATGACGATGACGATGACGATGACGATAATGATGATCATCATCGCCATCATCATCATTATTTGCAACTTTTGTTGTTTTTATTGTGATGATGATTCTGATCATCAGCATCATCATCATCACAATAAAAACAATAAAAACTTGCAAATAATGATGATGATGATGATAATGATCATCATAATCATTATTGTTTTTATTGTGATGATGACGATGACGGTGACGATGACGATGACGATGATGATCATCATCACCATCATCATCATTATTTGCAACTTTTTTTGTTTTTATTGTGATGATGATGATGATCATCATCATCATTACCATAATCATTATTTCCAAGTTTTTATTGTTATCATTGTGATGCTGATGATAACGATCATCATCATCATCATCATCACAATAACAACAATAATAACTTGCAAATAATGATGATGATGATTATCATCACAATAAAAACAACAAAACTTGCAAATAATGATGAAGATAGTGATGATGACGATGACGATGACGATGACGATGAAGATGAAGATGGTGATGATCATCATCACCATCATCATCATTATTTGCAAATTTTGTTGTTTTTATTGTGATGATGATGATGATAACGATCATTATCATCATCATCACAATAAAAACAATAAAAACGTGCAAATAATGATGATGATGCTGACGATCATCATCATAATGAGGATGATGATAATCATCATCATCCTCATTATTATTATAATATATTTGATTATTTGCAAGTTTTTATTGTTTCCTATGGGGGTAGTTCCTAGGTGTATACGAGAGCCACAACTACCCCATACTGCACTGTATATAATACTTTTTACGCACGCGTATCCGCGAGAGAGGGGGGGGGAGAAGATACAGGCCCGAGTATGTACGAAGGAGTTGGTCTTTTGTACGACGGGCGTGGGTGGCGAAAACGCAATGGAAAAGAGCTTCGCCTCAAGCCTTCGAGGGTGGCTCCTTTCAGATGGCGACGAGCCGAGCGAGACTGGAGGGCTCGAGAGGAGTAGCTCACGAGAGATTTCAGGCAATATATCGAGTTAAACTTACTCGAAAAGCACTTTGAACTTGTCCCATAAATATCTGAGATTCTTATACGAAGCGACGCAGCTTCCGGTTCTCGTCCCGCACACGCCTTCCTCCCCTATCTGGCATTCTTCTCGGTTCACTCTACTCGCCCAATTTTCACTTCCGCTGAGCAACGAGAACAAAAAAAAGAACGCATCTTCGGATGCTGAAAGTGCTATTTATTGTGACTCTACTAAATTAAAAAATTGTTCTCCAGACTGCAAGATTAATAAGCCTCAGAATATTGTCCTCATTATTCGCATACACTGACAGAAAAATTCTATTGATATTAACCAGATGCGTGCATATGATCGTTTAAAATTTGAATTAAGTAGATTTTTCGTGAAATCCAATTTTTCCTATTGCATTCCATTCTTGAAATTATTCATTTTCAATGTGTTTATTTAATTCTTCTTAATTAAAAAATAAAATATTCGTAGAGTCGAACTTTTTTATATTTGATTGTCCATTTTGTCTGTATTGCAACACAAACATACCAAGAAGGGGTGCAGGGCAGAGGGGGGAGGAATCATATAGTCTATATATATGTATATGTGTATATATATATATATATATATATATATATATATATATATATATATATATATATGTATATATATATATATATGTATATATATATTTATATTTATATTTATATTTATATTTATATTTATATTTATATTTATATTTATATTTATATTTATATACATATATATATATATATATATATATATATATATATATATATATATATATATATATATATATATATATGTTATGTTTAAAAAATCTATAGTGTGATTTTCGATCAAACTCTCTAATTGTCACAATGATATTAACTAATTGATATAGTTAATCAATTAGATACAACAAATAATTATGGGAATTCACGTGGTCTCTTATCTCATATCCGCTACTAACATAAGAAGCTACAAATACTCGGCAGCGTAGGGGCAACGTGCGAATTTATAGGCAGGTAGGTTGTAGGTTTGATTCCATATATAGGCGGGAGTAGTTATTTCGATTAAAATTTATTTCAGAAGGCCAGGGAATGACGAATTATGATACAAAATCATTGTGGTAGAACTCTGAATTGACTATTTCATTTTATTTTTGATTTATGAAATAGTCTATGCTTATAGCACACTTGGATTTGCAGTGTATATTGTAAGCAAATAAAGATTTATTCGAATTTAATCTTTACTTCTTTAATTTAACTTTATTATTTAATTTGACTTTTCTAGACGCGGTTAAAAAAAATGACACATATATTGACAACATTTTATTTACATATCATTGATGCACATGATTAAGTATATGAAAAAAAAATCAGAAATATTAACAAATGACAGAGACATAACATAATAAAGCAATGTATTTTTTTTGCGCGCGGAATATTTTCGGCATCGATGAGGGTGTTTGAAAAAAATAAACATATTTATAATTGCATAATAAATGTATATTCAGTGTAAATAAACAATATTATTAAAAAATATATATGATGAAAATTCGAAACTTAAAATTTTAACTCAATTTTCTGTCGGTATTTTATTTTTTATATTTTTTGTGTTATTGAAATTTTGTTTCTGTGGTTCACACGATAGATGATGATACTAAGAATATGTAGTAAAAATTTCAAAGCGATCAAGAGTTAGAACTTTCACAAGGTGCTAAAAAGTGAATCGTGGAAAACCGGCTTTGAAGTTGGTGGTCGGGCGCGCCGCGCGGTATGTGTACTACGCTCTAAATGCTGTAACTTTAACAATTTTTGGAATTTGTCAATTCTGTGAAGCTTAAGATATTCCTAACCGTTCAGGCTAATGGAATCAAAAATCCATAAAAAATTTTGAAATTTTGAAATTTTTCGCGTGTATAAGGCCTTGAATGTACTCAATATTCAAAAAGAATAGCTGAAACAAATAAAAATATATATTTGCAACAAATTAGCTCGTAGTAGGCCGCGAGATAAGGACAAAGCCTACTCGACTTAAATAGATCCTATTTAAATTCAGAACAGGTTACTTTTGTTAAAAAATGATTTAGAAATTTTTTTTTCGTCCGTTGAATAAAGAAAAAACCGGTAAAAAAATTGGGCTTTTTTTTCAAACGGCTACCATTTTTTTTGGGTTCCAGACGTTTTTCAGAAAACAAAAACCGTTTAGACCCTCCAAATTTGGTCTAGTTTAATAATATTCAACCCGTTTTCGTTTCAAACGACCTGGCAAGGCTATCGAGCGTCCCGCGCAGACCAAAACAAGAAGTGCATAGCTTTATTTGACAGGAGCCGCTATTTTAGATTTGTCTTATAAACAAAATCGGAATTTAGTCTCCGTTAATAGAAGAATAAAATACGTTGAAACCTATTTACAAAAATATTGTGTTCGTATAAAAAAAAAATTTCAAAGTTTATGGATTGTTCATGCCCTTCGACGGTAACCTCCCGTAAATTTTTTTTTGCCAGTGTAGATCGCATCCACGACAATGATCAATGGTGCCCTGAAAATTATACCGAATATGTAATACGTGCTTTCGTCTAAGAGTTCACTTGCCTTCAACCCTTGCACACCCCATACGACGACCGTTCATCCGGTTTCAATTTAATTGTGATCGTTTTAATTAGAAACTCACGGGGAAATCGCTTCGCAAGTTACTTCACAGGCGCAGTTATAATTACGAGAGACCCGCGATGCTCGTTCGACTGTGCACTCATTGTGTGTGTATATATATATATATATATATATATATAGCTTCCGTAGGAGTATGTTTACCAGAGGTAAATAGTTTCGTTGCATCGGCTGTACATAATGCTTATTAGCAAAACTCTCGGCAACGTTACCTCTCGGTACACCCCCACGCACAAACACACAAACACACACGCATACACCCTCGCATGCGCACACGACGTAGCAGAAAAGGAACAGCTCGAATTGCAATATCTCGGGAGAACTGCACCGGAACCCTCCCCCGGCCCTCGCCCGACTATTCGAGGCGATACGAGTCGAAATCGCTGAAATAGCGATTTTTTCAGTTTTACTGCTTGGAAGATAATTATTGTGAACATTTTTGACGTCATGTTTTTTTGGATCTGGAAAATGAAGGGAGAATGCCGGGTGTTTAACGAGTATAAAAAATTCACTGCCGTCGAATATCGATCAGTGAATATCCATAAGTCGAATATCCAGAAGTCGAATATCCATAACTCGAATATCCATAAGCCGAATATCCGTGAGTACGAATATCCATAAGTTGTATATCCATAAGTCGAATATCCATAAATCGAATATCCATAAGTCGACTATCCATAAGTTGAATATCCATAAGTCGAATAACCATAAGTCGAATATCCATAAGTCGAATAACCATAGTCGAATATCCATAAGTCGAATGCCCATAAGTGGAATATCCATAAGTCGAATATCCATAAGTCGAATATCCATAAGTGGAATATCCATAAGTCGAATATCCATAAGTCCAATATCCACAAGTCGAATAACCATAAGTCGAATATCCATAAGTCGAATATCCATAAGTGGAATATCCATAAGTCGAATATCCATAAGTCGAATAGCCATAAGTCGAATATCCATGAGTCGAATATCCATAAGTCGAATATCTATAAGTCGAATATCCATAAGTCGAATATTCATAAGCCGAATATCCGTGAGTACGAATATCCATAAGTCGAATATCCATAAGTCGAATATCCATAAGTCGAATAACCATAAGTCGAATATCCATAAGTCGAATATCCATAAGTGGAATATCCATAAGTCGAATATCCATAAGTCGAATATCCACAAGTCGAATAACCATAAGTCGAATATCCATAAGTCGAATAACCATAAGTCGAATATCCATAAGTCGAATGTCCATAAGTGGAATATCCATAAGTCGAATATCCATAAGTCGAATATCCATAAGTGGAATATCCATAAGTCGAATATCCATAAGTCCAATATCCACAAGTCGAATAACCATAAGTCGAATATCCATAAGTCGAATATCCATAAGTGGAATATCCATAAGTCGAATATCCATAAGTCGAATAGCCATAAGTCGAATATCCATGAGTCGAATATCCATAAGTCGAATATCTATAAGTCGAATATCCATAAGTCGAATATCCATAAGCCGAATATCCGTGAGTACGAATATCCATAAGTCGAATATCCATAAGTCGAATATCCATAACTCGAATATCCATAAGTCGAATATCCATAAGTCGAATAACCATAAGTCGAATATCCATAAGTCGAATATCCATAAGTGGAATATCCATAAGTCGAATATCCATAAGTCGAATATCCACAAGTCGAATAACCATAAGTCGAATATCCATAAGTCGAATATCCATAAGTCGAATATCCATAAGTCGAATAGCCATAAGTCGAATATCCATGAGTCGAATATCTACAAGTCGAATATCCATGAGTCGAATGTCCATAAGTCGAATATCCATAAGTCGAATAACCATAAGTCGAATATCCATAAGTCGAATGTCCATAAGTCGAATATCCATAAGTCGAATATCCACAAGTCGAATAACCATAAGTCGAATATCCATAAGTCGAATATCCATAAGTCGAATAGCCATAAGTCGAATATCCATGAGTCGAATGTCCATAAGTCGAATATCCATAAGTCGAATATCCATAAGTCGAATATCCATAAGTCGAATATCCATAAGTCGAATATCCATGAATCGAATATTCATAAGTCGAATATCCATAAGTCGAATATCCATAAGTCGAATATCCGTGAGTACGAATAACCATAAGTCGAATATCCATAAGTCGAATATCCATAAGTCGAACATCCATAAGTCGAATAACCACAAGTCGAATATCCATAAGTCGAATATCCATAAGCCGAATATCCCTGAGTACGAATATCCGTAAGTCGAATATCCATAAGTCGAATAACCATAAGTCGAATATCCATAAGTCGAATATCCATAAGTGGAATATCCATAAGTCGAATATTCATAAGTCGAATATCCATAAGTCGAATAACCATAAGTCGAATATCCATAAGTCGAATATCCATAAGTTGAATATCCATAAGTCGAATAACCATAAGTCGAATATCCATAAGTCGAATATCCATAAGTCGAATGTCCATGAGTGGAATATCCATAAATCGAATATCCATAAGTCGAATATCCATAAGTGGAATATCCATAAGTCGAATATCCATAAGTCCAATATCCACAAGTCGAATAACCATAAGTCGAATATCCATAAGTCGAATATCCATAAGTGGAATATCCATAAGTCGAATATCCATAAGTCGAATAGCCATAAGTCGAATATCCATGAGTCGAATATCCATAAGTCGAATATCTATAAGTCGAATATCCATAAGTCGAATATCCATAAGCCGAATATCCGTGAGTACGAATATCCATAAGTCGAATATCCATAAGTCGAATAACCATAAGTCGAATATCCATAAGTCGAATATCCATAAGTGGAATATCCATAAGTCGAATATCCATAAGTCGAATATCCACAAGTCGAATAACCATAAGTCGAATATCCATAAGTCGAATAACCATAAGTCGAATATCCATAAGTCGAATGTCCATAAGTGGAATATCCATAAGTCGAATATCCATAAGTCGAATATCCATAAGTGGAATATCCATAAGTCGAATATCCATAAGTCCAATATCCACAAGTCGAATAACCATAAGTCGAATATCCATAAGTCGAATATCCATAAGTGGAATATCCATAAGTCGAATATCCATAAGTCGAATAGCCTTAAGTCGAATATCCATGAGTCGAATATCCATAAGTCGAATATCTATAATAGTATATACTCTGGAGTCGGCTACGGTTCGGCCAAGTGTGGGTCTACATCCAAGGTTATCAAAAAAACCAGGTTTACGTTTCGATCCTTGGTTTGGATCCTCTTCATAAATTTATTTCATATCTACAAATTATGACATGACATTGATGAGTAGGGAAAACAGTGGTGTGAGCGCAATTTTAACATATTAAATATGAGATGAGATTATTAAGATTCGGTAGATGTATAATTTTTGTAATAATTATATGATAATGTGGATAGAACTTAAAAATGATGAATGCCGATATATTGTGTATAATGTTTTTGGATGGAAAAGGTTATAATACTGACCATGAAGTGAAGATATTCATTTGGAATTTTATTATCCAGTGCTCAGAATAGGAATAGGTGTTTAAATCTATTCTGGTTTGAGACAATATAGGTGAAAAAACCATATCGCTTCCTTTTAACGGGTTAGAGTTGTAGAGTTTTTTGTGTGGGACCAATTTTCATTTCGAACCGATGTGGAAGAGCTCGTTTTTTGGCGAGATCTAGTATCTGTTTAGACAATGTGTTAAGAAACTGTGTTTAGTTAGTTTATGAAGTTTTTTATTTTATGATTTGGATTGATTTTGATTTAGTGATTCTGAAAAAAAAAAAAAAAAAATATGTATGTAAAATATAGAGTAAAAATATATATGTAAAAAAATATCCACCAGTCGAATAACCATAAGTCGAATATCCATAAGTCGAATATCCATAAGTCGAATATCCATAAGTCGAATAGCCATAAGTCGAATATCCATGAGTCGAATATCTACAAGTCGAATATCCATGAGTCGAATGTCCATAAGTCGAATATCCATAAGTCGAATATCCATAAGTCGAATATCCATGAATCGAATATTCATAAGTCGAATATCCATAAGTCGAATATCCATAAGTCGAATATCCGTGAGTACGAATAACCATAAGTCGAATATCCATAAGTCGAATATCCATAAGTCGAACATCCATAAGTCGAATAACCACAAGTCGAATATCCATAAGTCGAATATCCATAAGCCGAATATCCCTGAGTACGAATATCCATAAGTCGAATATCCATAAGTCGAATATCCATAAGTGGAATATCCATAAGTCGATTATTCATAAGTCGAATATCCATAAGTCGAATAACCATAAGTCGAATATCTATAAGTCGAATATATATGAGTCGAACATCTATAAGTCGAATATTTATAAGTCGAATATCCATAAGTGAGTATAGAATAGAAATGAGTGCTAGAATTGGCAGAAGGTAGAGATAAGTGAGTTTGTTTGGGTTCCCTCTATACTCACTTTTCCTCTACCTCCCGTCATTTCTGGCACTCATTTCTACTCTATACTCACTTATGGATATTCGGTTATGGAAACTCGACTTATGGATATGCTATCCCAATTAAAAAAATTATATTCATGTTAATATTATGTTGGCTATATTTATGTATATAATATTTCATGAAATTTGGCGGATTTTGTGTCATTTTTCAATCTAGTATCGACGACAATCACAACGCGGGTTGAGGATGCTTGACTAGTGAGTTTTTCACTGCCACGTTTGACGCGTCAAATATTAAGGCTTAAGCGAGAGGGTGGAAAAGATGGGAGACTTTCCGTTTTTTCTACGCTGGGGTTTTTCGTGGCTCTTTAGACCTAAGAACGTTGCTGAAAATATGATGGCCGGGGTAGAGAGTATTCAAAGCCCGTGGGTATGTTATAGTCGTCGTTAATGGGGGTGGGGGGTAAGCAGAGCGAACGGAAACAAAATAATTTGCCATCTTGAACGATTTTTATTTATTTTTTCGAATTTATATTTGAAAGTTAGTATTATGTTCTTATTGATACTAATATTAATTGTTAATATTGAAGAATGATGATTCATGCATACAAAATAAAATTCTTATTTTTGTTCAACACGTACGTTTTTCTAAATCGAATAAATATACATGTTATATCTATTCATTAATTTCGATATATATATATACAGAATAAGAATAAATACACACACACACACACACACACACACACACACACACACACACACACACACACACACACACACACACACAAAGATAGAAATGTTGCAAATTCAAACGCTATTAGCTGTGGCAGTCGGCAGATTGCGTCCTCAATTTCCTACGAGTTGCGTAAGCCCTGCTAATTCATATTCGATTACTCGCTTCAAATTTCATGTCGACTCGTACGTAAATTGGGAGAAAACGGTGGCGCGAGCACAAAACTTTTCGAGCCCGATTGCAAATAGGTGCCGTTTAAAATTGGTCCTCGCGAACGGGGACGAAAATCGCGACAAAAGTTGAAAATTTGCCCATTTTCAGTGGACAAAACGAGAGAAGAAAAAGAGGAGGAAGCGACAGAAAAAAAAGAGAGAGTTAAAAACAGCTCCACATGCTCCGATGAAACGCGAAAGTTTAACGCGGGCACACCAATAAAAGCCCTTCACCGCGAAATAACGAGTTTCACCATACACCGTGAATTAATTGAAATTGTTCCGGTCTTTTAACGCTCCATTTTGCCTGGTGCAATAATGTGCGTGTTTCACCGATCCCTCGTTTTTTTTTTCAAATGTTTTTAGAACTTGCCTCTCAACGAATTGTCCGGTTAAAAAAAAATGGCAAAAAAGTCTCGTATACGTGGGAAACTAATTTTGTACGAATTTCGAATAAACGATACACCGTTTTTTTTTCTCTACATCTCGTCCGGAAACACCTTTCGCCTCGTTCAGCAATATTTTTTGTTATTCGAATTTTCTTTCATACCGTGCCGGGATTTGTGTGCTTCAGTTTTGAAAAAAAAAAAAAAAAAAATTATCCTGGACATTCGGAGAGCGAGGAAAATAAAATAAAAAAATATGTTATTTCGTTTCGTGTCCGTGTACGACAGAAATAGCGATCGGGAAAATAAGAAAAGCGGATGTGGATATAGGAACGCGGCGATGGGTGAAAGAGCTGTGTGTATTGTTCTCTATACACGGTGAGATTACGAGGGTGGCCTTAAAGTCTCATTTATGTCGTCCTCGAGGTCGTACAACGTTTTGTGGGTCCTGAGAGGGTTGAAAAGCTTACAACCTCCGGTCCCGAGAATGTAAACACGACCATTGGCACCCTTTCCTTCCGTCCCTATCTCTATCTCGATCTCTATTTCTCTGTTCAATTTTATAACATAGCTTTCTCCCAGGAAGCTCGATTTTTCGACCAGGATTTCAATCGTCATATTTTAGCGTCAACCCTTATTCCCATTTGTTTATTTAGAGTAAGCAAATAATTTGTTTTCCCTCAATCAATGATAATTCTTAAGGGATTAGGCCATAGTAACGCGTATAAAATGATGTACGAATTTAATCATTTTTTTTTTCGTATGAAAAAGTGATTCTCTCATACAATTAATTACACATCTATTTAGTATGAATATCAAGCTGTTAGAAAAAAAAAATTTCAATGTATAAAATGGCCGACTACTTATTTTTTTGTTATATTTTTTTAGGCGCTTCGCGGCGTGAAATTTAGCAACCATAATTTTGTACCTGGAACAAAAAAAAACAAAAATTCTCGTCAATCTACATTAGCATACCTAGAGAAGTACGTACGGAATTTTAAAAATATTGTTGTATTCAAAAGTTGTAGGTATTTGAAGTGAGTTGAGTATTTGAGTGAATTTTCAGTGAAACATTTCGTATAAAACTGCTCGTAAAATGAAAAGCTTTCGACTAATCAGAAATTTCGTACGTACTTCTCTGTGAAATGCAATTAGGAACATAAGTTTCAAATTTGAAGTAAATCGAGTGAAAATTGTTGAAGTTATTTGTCACGCCAATTGCAAAAAAGCTGTTTCGAGCTATAAATCATTTTCTTGCTATAAATCGAGTAGTAACTCATTCTTATGATGGCAAAGCACCGTTTTAGCGGAAAAAAATCGATGTTTTAAAATTCTACCGTGGCCTTACCCCTCAATAATATCAATAATGATAATCCATTAAAAAAATATACACAACGATTAAAATAACAATAATAATCATTCTGAATAATAATAACAATAATAATACTAATTCTTAATGAAAATAACAATAACAATACTAATTCTCAATAATAGTGCCAATTATACTGAGAATTCTGAATATTAATCATTTTCAACAATAATAATGACAATAATTTTATCGCACTGGGTCAATTTTACCCGGATAGTACTTCATCTACCTGCCATTGACAACCCTCTAGTCAGGTTTTATTGAAACAAATCAGGGATACGCGAGAAACATTTCTTAATATATCTGCATAATTAAAGTCCGAAAAATGTCAAAATAATTAATGACAATTTTCAATTTCGGAAAGATGAGCCTCTTATTTTACATTTTTCCGGGTCAAAATAACCCAGTCTGTCAACGTAGGGTTGATATTAATAGTTTTAAATAATAATAATAATAATAATTCTGAACATTAAACATTTTCAATCAAATAATAACAATTCTTAATACTAATCATGTTCCATCATGATAATAATAATGATTATTAATGTTAATCATTTTCAATAATAATTATAAATCTTTATCTCCAATTCGTTCGATAGGAACCTCTAAAAAAATGTTTCCAAAATTGGATGATAAATCATGACGGAAGTACTCGCGATGTCAAACGTTTCTCCCAGTTGTCGTTGTTCTTGTTCTTGTTGACGCCAATTTTGAGGGGATGAAAGGAGCAAGAGAGACAGAGAGAGAAAAAAAGCACAAGTGAGTGCGATTATCCACGAAAGTTGGGCCATGGGTTGCCCCAACTTTGCGAGGATAATGGGGCAGGATGTTCCGGATGTTCGAACGGTGTGTACGAGGTACGGTCGGAGTTGGACGAAGTACGGAAAAATAAGGGATGGGAAAGGATGGTCGGAGGGGTGACAAACTCTGGGCGCATTGAAAGCCCCCTCTGGTGGTTAATCGCGTAACGAGGGGGCGGGGGGCGAAGGGGGTGCTGGTAGCAGGAGGTGCGGATCTCTGCTCAAAATAATATGACCGTGGTGGCTCATCAATCATCCCCGTGTAATGAAAGACGGAAAATCCAATGAGCGAGAGCGATAGCTTTTATTTTATATATATATATTTATATATATATGACAGCGAGCTTTTCATTATCCTCTCCTTCTACCTTCATCTCGTGTCCTTGAAAAAATGACGAGCGTGGCTACGTTTAACAACCTTTTAACCCTCAACTGACCCGTCCATGTGGCCCTTAATTATCCCTCGCTATAAGCTCATCACTGACGACGAAATATTTCCAAAAAATTTAACTAACATGCAATGAAAATAAAATAACAAATATGTGTCAGAGAATTTATACTTAATTGTATTTTTCAATATATATATATATATTTCATATATATTATTTATTAATATATAACACACACATACACAGGGTGTATACACGGTTCTCGATATTTTGGGCTTCATGATATTTCATGAAAAAAATCATGTCCCCTTGGTTTTTCACATGCCATTTCTACAAATGATATGAATCGACAATAACTGAGCAACTTTTTAAAGCAATTGGCACGACATGTGTAGTACATTTTTTTTTGACACCGCAGGCTATCAAAGTCAGATGTTCGAATTGGTAGAATGTACTTTCCTTAACATTTAAGGTTAAAAAGAAGACTTTTCTAGATAAAACAAATAACCAAGAGTATTTAAAAAAAAAACCGAGCAAGAAAAGTCATTCGTAGAAATAGCATGCGATAAACCAAAAGCAGATGATTTTTATCTCGAAAACAGTGGGACTTGTAATAACCTGAAATTCCAGCATATAGGGTATCCCAGAACTGACTGTGTTCTCTGAAATGGGGGGTTGGGGGTGAAATTCTGAGTCGATTGATATAAGCATGTGTGGGTCTCAGATCAACCCGGAAATTATTATTAATTTTTAAAGGCGGGCCAATCAGGTGCGGCCGATGAGCCAGCGTACGTCGTGCGTTACTCCCGCCGGCGAACATTACACGAGCGTACCGCTCACCGCCGTACGCTGGCTCATCGGGCGCACCTGATTGGCCCGCTTTTAAAAATTAATAATAATTCAGGGGTTGATCCGAGAACCACACATGCTTATATCAATCGACTGAGAATTTCACCCCCAACTCCCCATTTCAGGGAACGCATTCAGTTCTGGGACACCCTGTATATATATATATGTGTGTGTGTGTGTGTGTGTGTATCAAAAATGTTATTAAATGAATAAATAAATAAATAAAAAAATAAATATGTATATATATATTATTTTTCGAAAAAATAAGTTCGGATAAAATCATTTTTTAAAATATATATTTCAATAAATAAACAATAATAATGAAAATTTCACCAGAGGACTTTTTCGTTCAATATTTCATTCGACTTTGTGTTTACACGTGTAATTCAATAGAGTAAAATACGTTGTGTTGCTCGCATTGATATGACTCTGGATTAACAATTGCAGATTCGAGTTCCCGAATAAGCCGATGATGTTGGGCATTTCTCTTCGTTTGTCTCTCTCGCTCTCTCGCACGATATTCCCGAGCGGCGCACTTTATGTATTTAGTTCGGTTCATTCGTTTTTTTTCGCTTTTCCTCGCAGTACTCAATAGACTACAATTTTCAGGGAACAAAAAAAATCCATTGTTTTTAAGCTCTCGGGAATGCCTGAGAGGGGGTGGTGAGGGAGCAAACACAACCGTTCAATGTTGCGTGTCCATCAGCAGTCCATTTTTTTTTATTCATTCGCCGAATATGCATTCGTGTACCATGTTCCATCTGCCATTGTGAGAAATACTTTTGTTTTTTCGAAAAGACAAAAAGTGTTTCACGGACAAATCTGAAGTGTTTCACGGACAAATCTGAAGAGTAGAAAATAATTTTATCTTCAAAACAATGTGAAGTTTGACAGACTGCCAAAGATTATTGGAACTCAAAGGATGAATTTTCGAGCCCTGATATATTTTTGAGGAACGGTGAAATTTAGAGCCTCGAACGTGAAAGATTTTGAGATCGGAAAAAAAAAACTTAAATCCCGAGAGATAATCGAGAAGGGCGGAAAAATTAAAGCTCACCACTAGAACAAAAACTTTCGATCCCGATCATTTTTGGAGATATAAAAAAATCAGATTTCACGAATGAAACAAAAGATTTCTATATGAAATAACCCATTTTAGATTGCGATCAATTTTGGGAATCTAAAAAATTGAAGCTCACTAATGAAATAATAATTCAGATCTGAAATAAGGATGTTCAAGTCCCACTAATTTCAGGGGTCTAAAAAGTAGAGCCTCTAAAATGAGAAAATATTTTTGCGATCTGAAATAAACAACGTAAGGTCTGATATTTATTTGGGTTAAAAAAAGAAGCTTTTAGGAAATTGCATACGGGCCAATCGACGCTCGATGGGGTTGAAAAATAAATCTCTTTGAAATCTTTGTGCAAGGGTTGATCTTCTTTCGGTGACGTAGAAAAAAACAAGTACGGTCGGGTCATCAGATATGTGCGAAAGTTTCCTAGGACATGTCCTAAAAATTACGTTTAACTTTCTCTCCTCTCGTTCCCATGCCGTCCCTGCCGCACTCGGTCGCGTCTCCGACACGAGAATATATAAGCCCGACGTCTCGGAGTTAACTCGGGCGGACTGTGGATTTTTCTCGGCTTGACCTCATTTTTTTTATCCCCGTCGCATCCCTCTCTACCTTTCGAGACTTAATTCTGTCTCTTGTACGACCCTCGGCTCTCGTCAAAAAAGAAGAAGAATGAAAGAAAAGGAGGAGCAAAAAAAAACAGGAAATAAGCCTCAAAGTATACT
>OZ023324.1:914418-938386 GCA_964007375.1 Ophion obscuratus
TGTGCATGGGGGGTGGGGGGGGGGGGGCATACCAAGTTTATTGAGGGATCCGACTACGATATCGATAATAATTTTGTTGAAAAGTTGGTAATGTGCGGGGTGGGTGCGGGGAGGGGTGCGGAGCTTCCGAGGGCTGGAGGAACTCGAGCGAGGGAAAATTTTAAGTTATTATCTGTTGGTAACAGAAGGCTTGAAAGAAAGAGAAATAGCAAGAGTGTGTGTTTTACGATGGAGAGAATGTGAGAGGGAGAGAGAGAGAGAGAGAGAGCGAGAGAGAGAGAGAGAAAATAGGCCTTGGCTATTTATCCAGTGTGTTGGATTTTGGTAACTCCGATTAAAGTCACTGCCTCTCTCTCTCTCTCTCTCTCTCTCACTCTCTCTCTTTTACCTCTCTCTCCCTCCAACTTTAATTTTCCACGCAAACTTATAATCGTCTCGGCCTCAGGGTCTTAGCGGAATGAGCAACAGCAGCATCGCCTCTAAATTGTTAAGTAGTCTCTGAAACTGCCAGAAAACAACCAGAGAGAGAGAGAGAGAGAGAGAGAGAGAGAGAGAGAGAGAGAGAATGAGAGATAGAGATAAAAGCCACCGGCACGAAACGACTTGCAGTACTTCTTCACTGCATTCGTTACTCTTTCTCCCTTTCTCTATCTTTTTCTCTCTATCAGCCTGGCACTCCGGAGACTTAAAGGGTTAACTACCCCTGCAGCGACATATCTACAATCGCATTTGCCAGCTCCCTGTTCAGACGGTCGTTAATCAAGAAGAATCGTTGTAAATTTGACGAAACGAAAATTGCCCGCAATTATTATTATCAAAAATATCCAACAATGATACCACCATTTTTCTTGATTTTCAATTTTTATTATGAAAAATAATTATATTTATTATTTTTTGTTCGTACGAGGATTAAGTAATATAGGGATTTTTTTTGGTTGATGTGGTCATTTTTTTTGAAACAATAAACAATATTATGATATTTTTTTCATTAATATTTCGAATTTTTTCACCCCGTTGAAAATGTTAGGGGTTTCATCCCTTTTAATTATGAGGAGAGAAGGGGTGTTTTACCAGCGAGAGGGAGAGAGAGAGAGGCTCGTGCGATGTTAGATAAACTGGCAACGGTGCCCTAGAGGGACCATCGAGAATCGATACTGCAAAAAGGGGAAAAAAGCTCCCCGAGCTCCTGACCGGATGTGGCGATCATTTCGCTAAATACCCACACTTGCGTTAATTATTTTGACTATAGCGTATATATGCTCGTCGCTTAATCCACCTCGGTATATTCCCCTCTCTATCTCTACATTTTTTGTTCTTTCTTAATCCTTCCTCCACGTCGTAACGTAATTCACTGATGTACCATTGTTGCCAAGTGTACCAACCTGCACTTCCTACCTGCTCGCACCCACGATTTTTTTCTCCTCCGTTCCCTTTTGCCCCCTCGCTCTTTATTTATCTTTCATCGGCCTAAAAACCACCTCGACCACAATCCACCCCAATCGACTTATTTTTCCGGCCAGAGTGTGCAACCGCCACGAATAAACGGCACGGTAATGGCACGAGTGCAACGACGAAAAAAGCCCGAGGGTGTACTTTCCTGGCAGATTAATTTCTATTGGGATTTTTTATGAAATTAATATTTTTAAACTATTTCGTTCTCTCTCTCTCTCTCTCTCTCTCTCTCTCTCTCTCTCTCTCTCTCTCTCTCTCTCTCAATTGGCTTGTATATTGAAGGGAGGGTTCCTTAGTTGGGCCAACAAATGTTCGATTTTTCACCAATTATTTATGCGAAAAATATTACATATAGAATGTTGCAATTTGGTATGTTTACTGAGCGGTCTTCATTGAACATGATAATATTTTTTGAAGTTTGACAAAAAATGGTACCAGGTGTGAGAGGAGGATTAATAATTCGTACTGATTTATAATGATAACTAACGATAATGAATCAATTCGTGATAATTAATAAGAATCAACTAATCGATAACAATTAATACCTATTGACTAATCAATGGACAACTAATCATGCGATGATTATGGGGACTGGGCATTAAAAAATCTCGTTTTTTGTTTGTTTTGTTACTACAATCTCTTCCAAGTATTTAGGCGCAGAGAAAACTGAAAAATTCTCAAAATTGAGCTCAGGAGAACAATAAAGCTCCAATATCTCGCTAGCGTTGCGTGACTAGGAACGTTTGTTGGATGCAGACAAGAGATCGCAAGCATCGACAAAAGAAGTTAGGGTGGAAAAAACCGACGTTCCGCGATTGCTGCCACAGAAAAAGTTCTTCCACAGCGCCGGCAATTTTTAACGTACGTAACTTGCCATTTTTCTCCCCTAGTACTGCGCGAGAACTTTCAAGGAACACCATGTTGGTGTGCTCCTCCGATTTTGTTGAAACTTTTTTTAGTGGAAGCGTATCAAATGCCAAGAGACAGGTACTTTTTTATCGGTGGAAAAACGGTTTTTAGGGGCGAAACGTACTCTCCAAAATAGGGGTGTTTTTCGTCTTTCGACGATAACGTTATCGTTCTCATCTCCAATGTACAGTACACAAAAAAATAAACATTGTTGCAATTTGAAATTTTTTCATATCTCGTACCGTTAAAACGTCATCGACGAAAAACGAAAAACATCCCCATTTTTGAGGGTGCGTTTCACTCCTTAAAACTGTTTTTCCGCCGATCAAAGAGAATACGTGTCTCTTAGTTTTTGATACTTTTCCACATAAAAAAAGTTTGAACAAAATCGGAGGAGGACACCAAGGTGCTTGTTAGACGCGCTTTTCTCAAAACAGCATTTTGTACAACTTTTGCCGCGATAACTCAATAACGATAGAAGATATCGCTTGGATTAATTTTTTTAAACGAAGATATCAACTTTCTTGACAAAATGAACCAACGTGTCTGTAAAAAAATCAACGTATTATTATCGTTATTACAAAAAATGTCATCGGTTTTTGATGCTATGCAAATTTGAGCCTGAATTTTTAAGATTTTTGTATTTTTTCGAAAATGTCCGGCTGAGTCTGTGGAGGACCTTCCCCCGAAGAGAATGGCGTTTGGGAATTACCAAAAACTTTAATCGGCCAATCGGAATCGTGGCAATGAGAGAGCAGTGCATGAGGCGTACGGTCTTCTTTATCTGTCCGTATCTCCTTTAAATATTTATATTTTTTTAACCTCAACTTCTGAATTCAACAGCCAAAAGTTCAATAAAAACATTACGAAAAAGAAAATGTATGTATGTTGTTTCGCTTCTTCACAAATGCCATTTGAATTTTATCCCATTTTCGGCCTATTTTCGCTGCCTAGTCCCCTTAAGGTGGAAGCCTGAATTGTAAGGTCCAAAAAATCGTTTTTTTTTCGGGAATTTTTTTAGATGAGAAAAAAAACAAGAGCAAAAGATGCAGCTCGTAATTCTTGACGGAAAGAAAAAAACCAACAATATTTTCAATTGTCATATATCTTTCTTCTGGGTAAATTAAGAAAAAGCTGAAAAAATCGTGAAATTATAACTTTTCTCATGTTTGAAAAGAAAATGTGTTAAAAAAACACGTTAATGTGCTATAAAAATTATTTAGAAAGACTTTTTCAACGACTTTTTTAATTCACTTAGAAGAGATTTTCATACTGAAGAAAATAAACTTTGGTTTGAAGCAATGGGTCGTTGAGTTTTTTTTGTTGTTATCAAGCTCGCCAATTTGGACAAATCGTGAAAGTGAAAACTGGAGAAACCGCCCTTCAAAGTTTTCCACAGGAGGAAATATCAATATCAAATATCAAACGCTCCTCTGCTTTTAGCCTCGTATCTTCGAAAATATTTACAGTTGGCCTCTGTAACTTTGTAAATATATTCTTGTATGGTTTATCTATCGATTTAAGCAACTGAAAAAAAAAACAATTTTTCGGACGTCTAATTCAAACTCCGGCCTCATTAATCACCTCTTGTCAATTTTGTTTTATCAATAATACAGTTAATACCCCAAACTCCGAATAACCGTACAAAAAACGGGCATGTAAATTTACTACCATTCGTGCGATTTTTTCACCCCACCTTCTCATTACGACCCAATTGCCCCCCCCCCCCGCGACTAATTAATTTCGCACCTCGCGGTTTTCGGCGCGCCCTGCGGTGAATGCGGCAAAATCGGGGGTGCGGCGGGGGCAGGGGGTCCTTCAACTTGCCCCGGGAACGTTCGGCGAGTATACTCGTCACCGAACTCGTAGCCGAGCGATAATAATTATTGTAAGCGTATTTATGACCGCAAGCACACGGGGCGAATGTCACCTGGGAAATTTACCCCGTCCTGCATCCCTCGCGCTCCCTGACACCGGTGACCCGCTCGGTGGCGGATACCACGACCTGTGACGATCCACGGATCGAAGCCCGCTGTTGATGCGAATGGGGCGTGGCGGCGGCGGGGGGTTGCCCCCTGACCGCAGGAGGCAATTCGCCATTATTAATTTAACCACTTAACCCCTTGCTGGACGAGGGGCATCGAAGGGGGCACTCTCGCAGTGGAGGCCTGTTTTTTTAAATATCATTTATTTCGAACCGTTTACTCCTAGTTAGATTTATCAACCCTGTTGTGCGGGGGGGGGGGGGGGGGAGGGGCAATCTCACATATGTTTGTACTTTTGTACATAAATCATTTTTGTACCTAATATTAATAAGTTATTGAAAATGTTATTTGAGGGGGCGAGATATTTTTTCCTTCTTTACAGTCGCATATCAATATCCCGAGTAGAAAAATTGTCAGGCTGGTCTGATATTTGATCTGCGCCTGATCACCTTGTAGTACGAAGGCCTTATTTAAGTTTGCCTTAATTTGCCTGATCAAGCTGGGGTCAGGCGGTGGTCGAGCAACCGGACTTACGGCTTACTTCAATTCGCCTGACCCGGCTAGCTTCAGGCGATGTCAAGCAATTGGATTTGCGGCTTACTTCAATTCGCCTGATCCAGCTAATTCAAGCAGTCATCGTGTAACTGGACTTCTACAGTTTGGCGCTAAAAACGTGCCTAACCTCATCTTGTCAAATGATACACAGACACGAGAGAAGCACGAGACATATTATTAATCACTTTATACATTTTTACATAAAACGTGTACGTTGTGAATAAGATGGACGAACACAATCGAAAGAAAATTGCGCAACGACTGCGTCTGCGTGAATAGCGGGCTCTAAATAAGGGAAAAAACGAAGAAATAATACAGCAGCAGGTTAGTATAACAATTAATTTTTTTCAAAGCCTTACAATTCTTAAATCTATAAATATTAATTGGATTAAATCTGACTATAAATTAACCATACGCCAAATTATATATGCATTGGTTGAAATATTTATTATGATACATTTGACAGATCCGGAACAGATCCTCTCAGCAAAGAACAACTCGAAATTTAGTTGTAGTAAGTAGATTTATATTTCTTTTGTGTATCGCTTTTATTTTCCTTTACTTGGTCCGTCTCCTTTGTCAGAGGAGAAAAAGAGACATCGTAGGACAACCAAATAATGGTAAGCTGACAGCGTAGTTCAATCTGGTAAATGTTTTGCCATCGGTGCTGATTAGCCCGGACAGCATAGGCTAACCGAATAATGATAAGTTAACTGCGTAGTTCAGTTAAGTGAAAGTAATTCCATCGGTGCAAGTTAGCCCATAAGAAATGCACTTCGGATCGACATTACATTCACTGAACTGACTACGCCGTCAACTTACCATTATTTGGTTGGCCTTCGCTGTACGGGCCTGGACAGCGTAGGCTAACCGAATAATGACAAGTTGACTGCGTAGTTCAGTTAAGTGAAAGTAAGTCCATCGGTGCAAGTTAGCCCATAAGAAATGCACTTCGGATAGACATTACATTCACTGAACTGCACTACCCTGTCAACTTACCATTAGTTGGTTAGCCTTCGCTGTATGGGGCCGGACAGCGTAGGCTAACCGAATAATGATAAGTTCACTGCGTAGTTCAGTTAAGTGAAAGTAAGTCTATCGGTGCAAGTTAGCCCATAAGAAATGCACTTCGGATGGACATTACATTCACTGAACTACACTACGCTGCGAACTTACCATTATTTGGTTGGTCTTCGCTGTACAGGCTCTCCTGCTTCGATTCTAATTTTCATTTAAAAATGACCGCTCGCAGCTGTTGCAACAATTTTTTTTCTTCTTTAAGGTAGATAATTGGATGGTGAGAAAAAGGAAAAAAAATAGAGCTCAAATTTGTGCCACCCTAATAAAATAATGTGCATACCTTATATAGATATATATGTAGACATTGAATTCTAAGTGGGATACACATTTTCATATTTTTCAGTGGCTGTCATTTCGAAATATAGGGAACACGGAATAGAAGTTCTATCGAAGCAAATTGGACAAGTCGTTGGAGCGGTATCAAGGCCTGATTAATTCAGCAAAAGACTGGGACAAGTTTCGAGCGTCGCGGAAAAAAAACGAACAGAACGCCCAATGTAACGTTTCCTAGAAACGTCTGGTCATAAAACCGTTGAGCTCTGTTTACCTTATTCACGAAGTTTCTTAAGTTTTTGTTTAAAAAATATATTAGTTTATTTCGGGATGATAAGTGGAATATTATACAGTGATATATCTTAGTTTATTTCGAGTTTTTGTTCTATTACAAATACTAGAAAAATGATGTTTGTTTTCCACATAGATATATGTGATAGATTTTATATTAAGATTAAAAAATAAACGATCAGCGTTATTTATAAAGTCGTGCCTTTTTCTCTTTTGTGTATGCGCTGTATATTTTATTTCAGGAATAAATCGGTCATCCTGAGACGTGAATAATCATATGATTTTTCACTTTGATCAAGCCGTGAAAAATGAAGCTCTTATCAGGCCTTAATTTTTTACGCTGATCAGGCCTTGATCTTTTACCCTGATCAGGCCTTGATAGTTTACCCTGATCAGGCCTTGATTTTTTACCCTGATCAGACGGAAGTCAGGGATTGTGTTTCAAAAATGATCGAGGCTTGATAAAAAATTCTGATCAAGGCTGGAAAAAGATATCAGGATGCCCGATCAGGTGTTTATTGTAACTGGAGCAAGATTTCTACTCGGGATATGGAAATGTATTTTTCACCCCTTCAAACAATATTCTTGAATAGTTCATCAATATTAAATATGCATATTAGGGTGGCCCTTGATATGGGTCAAAAAAAAAAATTGATCGCGCCGCCCTCCAAGACGGTTCCAAATAATGAAGAAAAAAATCTACGCGAAGCCCCAGCACTGTCCGTTAAGAGGAAGGCGTGCCTGTAAGCATGAACTTGAATTTAAATATCAATTTTTCTTCATGATTGGAGAAATTTCGATTTTATAAATCTAGTTTATTTGTCAATTTTTTTCACTTTCCGGAGCTATTGTATTCAATATACAGATCAAACAATAAGGTCCTCCATACTAGATTTGATGAGCGTTCAGCTTTACCATCCTATTATTTAGGAACAATAGTTCGATATAGCTGCTGTCGAACGCTTTTAATCACATCAAAATCCAACTTTAATTTGCATCTTGTCAGAAAAATCTATTAAGTACGAAGGATATAAATTCACGATAAACCATTCACGTCGAACTTCCGGATTGGCCGGAATTGTTTTTTTTTTATTTTTAATTTTGTTAGAAACATTCCTTGCGTGCTGATATACAAACATATTAATATTTCACTGAGATCAGGCTTCCAGTGCTGTGGATAAAAAATGTATTTGAAAATTACTTTCGCAAAAATGCACAGGGGCATTTTAAACTTGGCAGGATTTAAAAACTTGGCGAGCTTGTTCATTTTATTGAAAACAAAGAAATTATTTATTCGCACAAGTCATCCAATTGGTCGGAAAAAACATAATATTTAAAAAATGTACACATAAGATATCGATACTATTTCGTTCAGTACGAATTTTTTCATTTAAACCACAGAAATATCGTGTTGAAAAATTGACAAATAGACTAGATTTAAAAAATCGACATTTCTCCAATCATGAAGAAAAATTGATATTTGAATTTAAGTTCATGCTTACAGGCACGCCTTCCTCTTAACGGACATAGCTGGGGCTTCGCGTAGGTTTTATTTAAAAATTATTTGGAACCGTTTTGGAGGGCGGCGCGATCAATTTTTTTTACCCATATTAAGGGTCACCCTAATGCATATACATTTAATGTTATTTAATATTTCACACTCTAGCATACACACACACTGAGCACCCCCACACGTACGCACGGACACACACATGTATATAAGTGTCAAAAAAAAAAGAAAAAATTACCCTCTCAAACCATATTAATCATTTATTAATATCAGGCGAAATTTATTCGCCTTAAATTTTTTTTCTCTTTTCATTTTCACAAAAATTAAACATTTTTACGTTTGTTCGCGATATATGTGTATATATATACAGGGGTATCCTGTAATTAATGGATAATCCTGCAACTGTCGATAGGTCAGATCATGTCCTACTATATGCTGGAATTTCAGTTTGGTAAAAGACCCACGGTTTTGAACCGTGGGATTAAACACAAAATTTTGGCACTCTAACTCGTGCGTATATAATTTGAGAACTTTGAAAGCTTGTCCCTGCAGCTTTAAAAAGCTTTTTACGTAAAATCCCGATGGTATTATTTTGACAGCGATTGCATTAAAAAATGCTTCCTTTATAAATTGCTGACGCGAGTGAATGTCTTTTTCAAATGGCTGCAATAAATGAATATCTCTCTCTCTTTCTCTTCCGCCCTCTTACTCCCGTCTCACGCTTTATTTAATCCAGCCCCAAAGCTCTTTCAGACCCGAATCCAAAATCGCCCATTTCTCGTCCCACATCCGCCAATAAAAAGTAGTCTCCTAAAAATGGAGTAGAAAAAAAATGGCACTTCTTGTGTCAACGAAAAAAAAAAAACTCATTTTGTTCGCTTTTACTTTTCTCTCACGTTCCCAGCACTCGCGATATTCCGAAACAATTACTCTCGCCACTATACACGAATAAAAAAAAAAAAAAAAAACGAAAAACGTCCACCAGTAATTTAGCAATTTGTAGGCGAGAGCGAAAAGAGTGGATCCCGGCAAATAAATATGGGCGAGATTCCGAGCCAACGAGCCCTCCTCGTGATAGGGAGAAAGCAGCGGAGAAAAAAAAAACGAAACGACAAAGAAGCTCGAATAGCTCGAGGGATGAGGGGGTTGATGGTCCGACGAAGGGTGAAGCACCCCTAAAGTATTTAACGCGCGATCTCTCGCGGCGAAATCAGCCACGTTGGCGATTACGCTGAGCTTTTTTTTCTTCCTTTTTTTATCTTGCGAAGCTTCTTCCTCTAATTATGTACTTTGGGGGTGGGAGGGGGTGGATTTTTTCGATCTTGTCATGAGAAGGTTTCTCTGGAGTAGAAATTTATCGACACGATCTCTCTCTCTCTCTCTCTAACTATTTCTCTCCTCTCTAACTTTGCCACTCAGCGATCTCGAAGAATCTTGGCTCGAGTACTCGTAAGTGTATTCGAGTGAATGACCGTTGTACAAGGTACATCGAAGGTATCGCCGTTTCATTTTTTTTCTCCCCTCCTATCCGCTTTTTTTTACTCGTTTTTACCGTCTCCTTTGTCTATTAAGCCGGAGTAGCATCGTCCGGACGGTAAACCGAGGGATTAGTAGAGAAAAGATGAAAAAAAAAAGAAAAGCACCCCCCACACATACAAATTCGTCTCGTCCAGTCGGGATATTGGATTGCTGGAGGAGCGAAAAAAAGTAGGTAAGAGAGCGAAAAGAAAAAAAAGAAATCGTCGACGAGCTTCTGTCGCCCCGAATGTTCGATTTTATCGACCAGCCACGAGTTAAGCGCCGCAGATAAAGAGGAATCGTCGAAGACGATAAAACGAACAAGAAGCGGAGGGAGAAAAAAAATTTCAATGTTTCTCTCTCTGGCGACGATTCGCACGATCGGCTAACAAAAAAAAAACAAAGAAAAAAAGAAACGTTGAATTGTCTCGGGATTGCCGCGACAGTCGTGAAAGTGAAGTAAAGAAGTAGCTTCGTACTTTCTATCTCTGTCTTTTTCTCTTCGTTGAAGGACGGGAGGATCAGAAGGTATAAAAAAATACACGCCCCTTCCGAGAGACTCGCTGCTTTTCACGAGCTTTTTTCTACCCTCGATCTCTCTCTCTCTCTCTCTCTCTCTCTCTCTGTCGCTATTTTCTACGCCTGCTTTTCCGATGATCAAACGAAGATCGGCAATCACCGACGTGTTGCAATCCGAGGTATTCAAGCATGTAACAATAAATAATTATTCGTTGCAATAAGACCCCTGACAAAGATAACGCAAAAAACCTTCGGAATATCAAACGTCAGTTTTATTGTACCATTTCTACGTAACATTTTTCGAAAGTCTTTTTTTTTACCCTATTCAAAATATGGACATTCATAAACATGCTGGCAAATTTTTGTCATGAAATTCGATTTATTCCGGTCGCTACAGCCTTTCATTGAATAAGGGATTTGACCAGCTGAGACCTGGCGTGGAAAAACGTCGTTTTCTCAAAACGGTGGAAGATTTTGGACCGAAGAGGTTTCAAGCTATCCGTCTCAAATTTTGCCACATCATTCGTCACGCCATTCCGGAACGCCGTATGAAAGCTTTTTTTTTTTAATTACACATTTTTTCAACGAAAAACTGTTAAAAACTCATCTCCTTCTCAGTTCTCATTTTCAATGTATAGTACACAGAAAAATAAACATTGTTGCAATTTGAATTTTTTAAATATCTCGTACCGTTACCGCGTTATCGACGAAAAACTAAAAACAGCCCCATTCTCGAGGGTGCGTTTCACCCCTTAAAACCGTTTTTCCGCCGATAAAAAAATACGTGTCTCTTAGTTTTTTTTATATTCTTCCACATAAAAAAGTTTGAACAAAATCGGAGGAGGACACCAAAGTGATGTTCATTGTCAGTGGCGATTTTTATTTTGGATTTAAGAAATCTTCCGTGCATTTAGTAGACGGCCATTGATGCCTTGTACCGACACTTCAATAGCACACCAAAGACGCATATAGCAGGTCGTATCTTATAATATGGTACAAATCACTATAAACGTCGTCGCAAATCACAGGCAACATGTTTCATCAATGTACATATTTTTCAGTTCACTATTAGAATCTTGGCGGAGTACATTTTTTTATAGTATCAGGAAATATCCATTTTATGAAAACCTACTATATTATGTAGCATTGAAGAATTAACGTATGTACGTAAGATTGGTGGTTGCGGTTAACATAGGTGCATCATTCATGTAACTGCTAAAATATCAATAAGCAGTACTATACTTTGAAATATAAAATTTAGTTAATATATGGTTGAGAAGAGCATGCTCTCAGTATGACATAACGAAAGTGCGAACGTGTTGGAGTAACGCAGAGAGGGCGGAAAACTGCCATGTAGATGTATCGAGATAGAGAGAGGGAGAGAGAGAGAGAGAGAGAGAGAGAGACTTAAACGTTTTGTTGTCGTTGTCGAAAGTTTTCTCAGCCCTGGGGCTAGACGAAACTCGCTCGGCACCTCTTTCGAACATCGCCAAGTCCTCCTCCTCTCTCTAAAACCTCCCCCCTCCCTTTGCCACCAGCCGAAGCTTGTAGTATTCACTCCACTGCGAAACTATCCCTCTCTCCTCTGCCCTGTCAGTGTGCGAGAGAGAAGGCGATGGAGAGCTGGAGAGCAAGAGAGAGAGAGAGGTCGAGTAGTAGCCAGACCTGCTGGATCTGTCGTGGCCCGGGTGTTCATCGGACTGGGGGGGGGGGGGGGGGCGGGTTGCTGGCAAAACCGTCGACAATTTTGGCCCCGAGGTCCTTTTGTATGACGGTGCCGCCGCGTGTGTTCAGACTCCAACAATGCGCGAGGCCGTGCTCCACAGGTCTCGAGTATCAAACTCGTCCTCACCCCCTTGCCCCTCGCACCCTCCGCCTTCGAGACAACTTAGCGCCGCTTGTCTCCTCTTATTTGCTTTGCACTTGCATTGGCGTGCCCGACGTCGTCATCTCGTGTGCTCTCCTGTCCAAACGATCGGCAAAAGTTCACGCCGAAGGTATGGGGTGGGGGTACGGTATGGTTTAGAGGCTCCAAGGGGAGGTTATATATATATATATATATATATATATATATATATATATATATATATATATATATATATATATATATGTATATATATTCGTAGATTTTTCTTGTTATCATATAATGACTTTTTTACTGTTACTTCGAAGAAAAAAAAATGTCTATTATTTTTGCATCGCTCTGTAGAGACGATAGAAGGAATATTATTTTTTTGCACCACCCTATACATGTACATGTATGAATATATAAAGATTTTTTCATCATATACTGAGTCATTTGCTGCAGCATCGACGAAAAAATAATTTTTTTCATTCCTTCATTAAGGCCACTCTAGAGGTCGAAAAAATAGCTTTTTTGGGCATTTTTTTCAGAAAAACTACAAAATAAATTGAAATTACAAAAAAAGGGTGTCTATCATACATATCAGTGACTGTATAGAATAATTTTTATGAAGCGATTAATTTCAAAATGGCGGCTGTGCATCGTTTATCTCAAAACTGCATTTTTTAAGTTGGCCGGAAACATAACTCAGACAATTTTCAACCGATTCGCTTGAAATGTTGAATATATCTTGAAAAATACATTGTCTATGGAAGTACGTAAGATTTTTTTTTATATTGCATAGTTCATTTGTTATGAAGAATTATCGGACGATTTTTTAGGCAAATTTTTGGAAAGTGAAAAATTTGCGTAAAAAATCGTCAGATAATTGTTCATAACAAATGAACTATGCAATATAAAAAAAGTCTTACGTACTTCCATAGACAATGTATTTTTCAAGATATATTCAACATTTCAAGTGAATCGGTTGAAAATTGTCTGAGTTATGTTTCCGGACAACTAAAAAAATGCAGTTTTCAGATAAACGCTGCACAGCCGCCATTTTGAAATTAATCGCTTCATAAAAATTATTGTATACAGCCACTGATATGTATGATAAACACCCTCTTTTGTAATCTCGATTTATTTTGAAGTTTTTCTGAAAAAAAAAAATCTCCACAAAGCCAATTTTTTCGGCCTCTAGAGGTCTCTCCCAAGTAGAACCTCTCTACTCATTAAAGTTCCAAAAATTGTGACAAAAAATCTCCCAAAAAAATCTGAAAAATTCAAGCCACTCCAGTGTGAACGCGTGCAACTTTTTACCCTCTGGACATTTCCTCCGAAACCCTCTAATTCTTCGATGATGCCTTTTGTTCCTGAAACATGTCGTTTTTAGCTGAAAATGCAATACTGGGGCGAAAAAAAAATCGTCCGAGACTATCTAAGGAACAAAAATGGCGGTTTTGATATCCTTCTTAAGTTTACCATGGAAAAAACTGAGGAACAAAATTTCCACAAACTTTGCAGTTAATTTTCGACGACCAAAAATAGCCGAAAAATGGCCACGTTCAAAAGTGTCTACCAAGGCGAAAAAAAAAATCGTAGAGAATTTTCTAAAAAAATCAAAATAAAGGTAAATTCGTTCTCCTTGAAAGTTCGCTTGGGAAATTCGATTGTCTTTATTTTTGAGTTCGCTATCTAACTTTTAGTACGGTAAGAAATTTCGACTAGTGTACCTAAATTTTTGGCCAGCAGTGTCTACATATATATATATATATATACCAAAAAATCAAGAGATTATATCCCCAAAAACTAGCATGCTTTGCTACGTCCTCGAAAAAAAAGTATCGATTTTTTTTGCATCACCCTGTAGTTATATTCGTACACAGATACATATATATGGCCCTCTACTTCATAATTGCGAGTGATGAGAGCTCGTTCGGCGTTCACCTTCTTGTGGCATCGCCCTCCCCCGCCCCGTCCTCTCCATCCCTCCCTGGGGCTTCTCTCTCCCTCTGGGGGAAGCTTGACGTGCCTCAATCTCTCTCCAGATACGCGAAGAGGGACAAAGGAGCCGGGGCCGCATTAACGGAAACGTTCAGGCTTCTCGCGTGATGAGATAGCGAGCTCAAAGTGTTTGGGTGAGGGTAGAAAGAACGGGGATGCGTGGGGGTCGAAGGGTGGGCGAGTCGAGCTTGAAAATTCGTAACAAACGGGACAAAAGGGTATCTCAAAACAACGCCAGGCTGAACAACGTGTTTCCGTTTCGCTTGTGTCTCTCCCGTGTCCTCTCTGGCCCAGTTGTTGCATTGTAATTCCTTTATCACGGGGAGAAAACACTCCTCGGGCGAGGGATGGAAAATTTCACCTTTGCCGCTACCAGCGCATTTTGATCGCTAACAATGAAACAAGACAAGCAGCAAAATTTTACCTACCTCTCTCTCTTTCTCTCTTTCTGTTATCTGTTATCCTTCACCAGCATCCCTCATTCCATTTCTGCCTCCGTATTGCTCCACACGCTGCCCCAGCTGCAATGTCTTCTTCACCTTTTCCGAGAGGCGGAAATACAGGGGACAAACCGGACCAGCAGTCAAATTTAATTCATTTAGTTCATGACGATGAAAAATTCAATTTTCCAATTTTTTAAAAATAAATACAAATTGAATTTTCTCTCCATTGATAGAATAATAAAATACGTTGAAACCCATTTTTCATGCCTCTCAACGGTAACCACCCCTTAAACAAATATAACTAATATAATACAAATAATAATAATAATTATTATTATTTGTATTATAGTAAGTAAGAAAGTCATTTTCATTTCAGGTATACCTTATTATTTGTATTATATTATATTCAATTATAATACAAATAATAATAATTATTATTATGTGTATTATATTATATTATATTGATAAGATATAATAAAATGTATGTATGTTACAATATTATATTAAATAGCCATTCGGCTATTTAGAGGAATATATTATATTATAATTATTATAATTAATATTATATAATAATTATTATTATTATTTGTATTATATTGAATATGTGCACTGTACAATATATTATTGCTACTGAATCTCGATCGGAAGAGCGCTAAAAAAATTCGCTACAGGGGATGAAAATCAAACGTAAAAAATCGTACTGGTCTCTCTCGTAATGACAAAACTATTATTGCCGAACAAAAAAAAAAGTTGTCTGACGAAGCTAATCGATTGATCAGAAGCCGTCGAGCAAAGCTCTACGGAACATTGTTGTACGCGGGGCGAACCGATCTTCGTCCCCATGCCGATTTTCTTTCTACGTCGGACGGAAAGCTCCACAACGACACGGGGTTGGGGGGAGGCGTCGAAGCGTAAGAACTGAAAAAGGTAAGAGAGAAGAATGTGATATATAAAAGTTGGCGACGGGATGCGGAAAATTGCTACGTTCGCGAAGCACCATCGTCAACTTTATCATGTTCGTTAAGAGCCATGAAATACGATTTTACGAGACTTTTTTTTCCTTTCCTTATTTCACTTGTCGTTCTTCATACCTTGGCCAAGGGCTGCTGAGAAGGGGGGGGGGGGTTGAGTTGGGCTGTGCGTATCTTCTACGTCACGGAATACTCTCATCACCGGAGTGATAAAATTCACTTGCCTTCGGGACCTTGTTCGAAGTAATCGGATGTTACTCCTCGCGACGTTTCTTGCCGCGTAATGTCGTACACATTACGGAAATTGAAAAATTTCTTGACGAAAAGAGGGGGAGTGAGAGAGAGAGAGAGAGATAGATAGATAGATAGTTTTATTAGTGCTCTAGGATACTATATCTCCTCTGGCACACAAACCATACAATAATGATTACAGTTTCTCTAATTCAACGACTCAATATAAAACAAAGCCTTATATCTAATTATACAACGGTAATTCCACACGATGTTAATACATATCCGACAAATTCTGCACCTACTCCTTTTGATATCTTAATAATGCCTATCATTTTATGAATTGCATTGCAATATACTCCTTTACAATTAAATTAAATTAAACTTTAATTTTAAATTTAAATTTCACCCTTCAGAAGCAGCTTAGAAACGAGGTCAGAAAAGGCCTTTCTACTAAGGTTAACACAGCTGGATGGTAGCGAATTCCACAGATAGGAGGCGGAAATCCCAAAGGAGTGCCTTTGACATTCAGTCCTAAAATGAGTAATGTGGAGGTAACCATGGCTTTTACGTAAGAGCATATTTTTGCTAGGATTGTTTATTTTTAGTAACGAACTTAGGTACGTGGGCCTCCCAGAGTGGAGAACTTCATATGCTATGTTTAAAATATAAAATTTTCGCCTGTCTTCCAATCGCAACCAGGACAACTTCTCCCAGTAGGGTGTGATGTGCTCAAACAGTTTGGCATCAAATATGAACCGCACGCAGGAGTTTAATGCCACCTTGAGAATGGTATTATATTCATCAGCTAACCCGAATAGGATACAGCAACAGTAGTCGAATACTGGTAATATAAGAACAGATACAAGTTTCGCCCTAGTTCGCTGAGGTAAGACACTTCTACAAGTTTTTAGCATGTATAGTCTTGAATTTGCCATTTTGGCAACATTCAGTGCTTGCTCCTTCCAGCAAAGAGTGTCATCAAGCCATATACCTAAGATTTTCACAGATCGAGAGTACGGAACTATGGTCCGACCATTCTTGATCGAGGGAATGTTAAATAATTCGAGTGCCCGGACTGACCGTCTACTACCGAGTATTATTGCGTCCGTCTTTTTGTCATTGAGCAGCAGCCCATTGAGGGACGCCCAGATCCTAATTAAAACTATTTCTCTGTTAATTTTGATAATGCAGTGATCAAGGTCTGAGGCTGGACATCTGAGAAATATTTGCAGATCGTCCGCATAGATATTGTAGGCAGAAGAGGATAAAGCGTACCTGAGATCACTCATGTAGAGCGAGAACAATAGTGGACCTAGAACTGACCCCTGTGGAACACCCGTATTCACTTTAGCCCAGGTCGACCGAGAGTTATTAGTATCAGTTACTGCCTGAAATCTTCCAGTGAGGTATGATTTTACCCATAGCATGACTGATGCGGAAAAACCTATTTTTTTAAGCTTGTTTAGGAGTAGATCGTGATTAACCCGATCGAAGGCTTTGGAAAAATCGAATAGCACCATGACTGTAAGCATTCTGTCATCGATAGCCTGTCGTACATAATCACAAACACGCAATAAGGCTGTTTGTGTTCCGGCTCCCTTTCTGTACGCAGATTGGTAGGGGTCTAGAAGTTCATTTGCTTCGAGAAAGGCCATCATCTGGTCAGCTATGATACGCTCTAATATTTTGGATAAGGCGCACAAAATCGAGATCGGTCTATAGTCTGGAGGGGAGGTAGGCGATTTAATCTTAGGTATTGGCTTAATGAGTGCTTTTTTCCAGATGGCTGGAAACGTACTATGAATCAATGAAAAATTGAAAATATGGAGTATCTTATCAAAGATTACTGGAAGTGCTAATCGAATGAATTTCAGGGAAAGGCCGTCGGCACCTGTTGCATTTGACGAGGCGCGGTTGAACGCATTTAACAGCAGGTCAGGGGAAATATCCGCGAAATAGAAGTATGAGTCATCATAGGAGGAGGGTAAGGGAGAATCTGACATTGGTCGGGTAACTCCATCACCAGTATCACCAACCGATGAAAAGTACTCATTGATGTCTTCAGCTGGTACCACTAGCGGGCGGTTTTCGCTTTTTGATCGAAGAATTCCGAGATTTCGCAGCCTATTCCATGCAGATGCCGTGTCATTGACATGGTCGAACGCTTCCCCGTAAAACTTGCGCTTGGCGTTTTTTATTGCGACTTGGACTGCATTTCTGAGTGATCTAAATTTATGTAGTAATGCTTCTGTGCTTATTGCTTGAAATCCGCGTTTTTCATTATGTGAGTGTTTTCGGCTGAGAACAAAACGCTTCCAGGCTTTGTTTCGTTCCCTCATCATATTTTTGACGTCGTCAGTTAGCCAGGGGGAAGGCATTTGTTTGAGAACACTACGTTGTAGCGGGGCATATTCATTTAGACAGTCAAGAAGTACAGTGTTGAGAAATGATACTTTATAATCTATGGATTGAGACTTGTAGAATGTGGACCAATCAATTGCATCCAATTCGGATAAAAAGGCCTGTTGATTGAAATTGTTGAGGTTTCTTTTGATTATGTCTCTATGCAGGAACTCGGGCACTTTATGATTGTATCTCACCCAGATGCAGTCATGGCAGGAGATGGGAACTGTTTCTTGTCCTTTTTCGATTATTTTATGCTCTCCATCAACGATACAGTGGTCGATTTGTGTCTCAGCCGATACAGTGTGGTGTGTGGCTTCAAAAGGTACTAAATATAAGTCGTTCGCAATAATAAACTGAACTAGGAATTGGCTGTCATGATTTTTCTCCCTCATGTTGATATTTAGATCGCCCATGACTACAAAATTATTGTAAAGCGGAAGCAATTTGTTACAGAAGCTAGTAAAATTGGAAAAGCCTTTGATCTTTGGCGGTCTATACACCACCGCAACAAGGATTTTTGGGGCGTCGCCATTAGCAATCTCCAGAAATATGAATTCTGGTCCGTCTGTGGACAGACCAGACGATGTTTGGATCATTCTCGCACTTAGGGAGGAATGAATATATATGGCAACACCACCACCCACGCGGTCGACTCTGTCGCATCGGTGTATGTTATATTCTCGCATGCTAACCATACTGTCAGATAATGCAGGTTCAAGCCAGGTTTCTGAGACGCAAATTACTTGAAAACGGAAACGAGAGAAATGGTCCTTAAAATTTTCAAAGTGATCCTTAGCCAATAAAGACTGAGAGTTCACGTGTGCGATACAAAGATTGCTTTTTCTGCTAGCCATTAGGAGTATTCTATCAGACTAACCTTTTCCTCTATGCGCCGTTTTAGTATGGGACACTTCCTACCATCAAGGACAGAGTGATTGTCATTTTGCTTCGCTGACCTGCAGTTGGTGCAACATGGCGCATCCTCTTTATTCTTACAGTTTCGCATCTCGTGGTTACCCGCGCAGTGCCCGCAACGGGCACTCCCTAAACAATTTTGTGCCATATGACCGAAACCTAGACATTTGTAACACTGTAGAATCTTTACGTAATCCTCAACCGGAAAAGAGCTCCAACCAGCAAAGATGCGACCCCTAGCGAGTAGAGTTTTTCGAACTTTAGCGGTTACCTCGATAACGCGAGGTAAGAGAGAGGTAAGAGAGAGAGAGAGAGAGAGAGAGAGAGAGAGTCGGCAAGAGTATTGCCCTGGCTCGTGAGACAATTGTTGAAAATTAAAAAAATGTATACCATATATTTATATTATGATAGAGACTTCCGGTATCATGGATAATGCGGAAGGACGTGTCGTAACGATCTGCCAAATTATTGGAATTATTTGCGTAATTACGGTGATACATTATTATTATTATTATTGTACTTAAAATATTTTTTAAAATATATTATATTTGTATGTTATATGTACGTAATATATACATTTATATATTATATAATTTTATTTATTTATTAATATTTTTAACGTTCACATAAATTATATATATATATATATATATATATATATATATATATATATATATATATATATATATATATTAGGGTGATTCGTTTCAGGGTACCTTTTTTTCTAACCCATCGTGCCCGAAAACCTTTAGTTAGTACCCAAAAACGAAGTTTCGTAAAAGGGGGGTGTTGTCAAAAAATATTTAGAAGTCGCGAATCAAAATTGAAGGTTTCCCATTTGATTAGCATTGAAAAAACTGTTTTTCTCATTATTAGTCTTACCATTCCGCGAATTTTGACATCGCGATATTTTCCAAGTGGATTCTCATAGGAAATATGATACTTCACAATAAAGTTCATTGAGCCATGTCCGTAAATTCAACCGTTTCAGCGGTATCATTATTTCAAGTGAATATTGTATGAAAATATCTATTCAAACGGCTTTAACGCCTAAGCTATTAGATATATCGAAAAAAATTCAAATGAGAACTTTGTAGAGAAAGTAATTTACTACAAAAAAATCTTATAAGCCGAGCCCGTAAATTCAACTCTTTCTCAGCTTTAGGTGGATGAAGAAAATAAATAGATTTTTTTTAAACAAAAAATATCTAATAGCTTAGGCGTTACAATCGTTTGAATAGATATTTTGCACAATATTCACTTGAAATAATTATGCCGCTGAAACGATTGAATTTACGGCCATGGCTCAATGAACTTTATTGTGGAGTATCATATTTCCTACGAGAACCCACTTGGAAAATATCGCGATGTCAAAATTCACGGAATGGTAACACTAATAATGAGAAAAACATTTTTTTCAATGTTAATCAAATGGGAAACCTTCAATTTTAATTCGCGACCTCTAAATATTTTTTGACAATACCCCCCTTTCACGAAACTTCGCTTTTGGGTACCAACTAAAGGTTTTCGGGCACGATGAGTAAAAAAAAAGTTGCCCTGAAACGAATCACCCTAATATACATATTACTCTTTTCTATCACTCCCTATCCACACTTCGCAAATCTAACCTAACTTCCGTTATGCCCACTGCCACCTTAAGGGACTATTCCAGTGTAACTAGCTTGAAAATAGCTGATTTTCATGATTTGTTTTTTCAAATAAAATTCGCTTGTTTTTTTTTCGTTTATTCAAATGACTTATGTTGTGCATAAAAATATTGTTTAATGTTTGAGTTTTATTATTTTAACCACTGAAAAATGTTGCCAAAGAAAATTGCGCCTGACGACGGAAAATCCTACTGGTCCAAAAATTGTTGGAAAGAAAAAAAGCCAAAAGGATTATTAATCCGTATGAAAAACTATAGAGGTGTACGGACGGTTTTTTTTCGATGAAAATTAACAAAATGGTGGCCATTTCAAAATTAAGTGTAAAATTGGGCCTTTTTCGACAGTTTTTCGTTGAAAAAAATGTGAAGTTTTCGAATAAAGAAAAATCAATGTTTACCACAATTTAAGACGGATAGCTCGAAAACTCTTCGTTTAAAATCTTCCACCTTTTTGAAAAACGACGTTTCCAGAAAATTCCTCTTTCTAACAAAGGCTATAGCGACCGTAATAAATCGAATTTCACGACCAAAATTTAACAGCATGTTTATGAAAGTCCATATTTTTGGACACGGCAAAATATTTTTTTTCAGCAATGTGGCCTTAAAACTCGTTTAGTTTGATTCTTCGTCTTTAATTTGAGTGGTTCGTGAGCATTGTACGATGATTTTTCGCTGAGTTGTCGTCGTTCAAAGCAAAAAAGACCTTTTTGACGTCGATAATTCATTACTCGGGAACTAATTATCGTACAGAAAATAAACGGAGGGTTTCGAAAACTTCAAAGTATCCTCTACAAGGTTTAATTAATGTATTTAATTAGGTGAAAAGCGGTGACTTTTACTAAAACGGAAATTCCAGCATATAGTAGGACTGGTATATATGTATCTGTGGTACAGGACACCTTGTATCTATATACATACATAAATACATACATACATACATACATACATCAATATTTATGTTATTATATTATATATAATATTATTATTATGTTATATTATATATGTTATATATGTATAATAATATATAATATAATAATAATAAATTATATATATATATATACACACACACACACACACACATATATATATATACATATATATCACGTTAAAAATCCTTGCAACATTAAATGCCAACGGTGGTGACCAAAAGTGACCAAAATAAACGACAAGGCCCGCGACGTCTCTATCTCGCGCGAGGCTTATCCGTGGCTTTTTCCAAGCACACACGCGACAGCTACCGTCGTATCAAGGCGACGACGCTATCGCTCGAGTTACACCTGCACGAAGAAAAAAAGAAAAAAACAACAACAACGTTAAAAAGACCAGCCCCGAGTTAAATGCCTGCGCTCGGCGTTGTACGAACGTCGAAGCGAGAACAAAAGAAGCGTCGCTTTATGGGTCGAAAAAAAAAAACGTGAAATAAAAAAGAAAACAGCTCGGCCGCTAGGGAGAAAAAAACGCGGAGGGTGGCAACGACGGGAGGGGGGCTGGGTTGCCGGGAGCTTTCCGTAACCGATAATCTCGACGTTGCGTAAAAAAAGGCAGCGGAGAAACGTGACCGGTTACGAGAATCTCGCAGGAGGGCGAAAGGATTTTAAGGTGCCTGGGGCGGGGGGGGGGGGGGGAGGGGTCGAGACAGAAATGAATTGGACGCGGGAAATAGCGCGGCGCCGGTGCTGCAGTAAACCACAAATCATTGTTTTATGAATATTCAGGGTGGAGAGAGAGAGAGAGAGAGAGAGAGAGAGAGAGAGAGAGAGAGAGAGAGAGAGAGAGAGAGAGAGAGACGTGCAAAAATAGCGTCGTGTACTAGCCACCCCGAGGTCAGATCGATCGCGATTTCCTTTCAACTTCCGTTCTTGAGCCGTTCTCACCTTTTTTCCTTTCTCTTCAGCTCTCTCTTTCTCTCTCTTCGTATTTCTTTCGTCTTATGCTAAATTACGGTTCGGGCCCAAAGAAGATTCATTTTGCCCCCCCCCCCCCCCCCCCCCCCCCCCCAAGCCCCCCACCCCCGTTGTCCCCTCTCTCTCGATCTCTGTCACAGCCCATTGCAAGAGTGCCAGGCACGTTTTGCCCCGGGTAAATTATTCTGCCCCCCCCCCCCCCCCCCACCGCAACCCCCCCCCTCTTCGTCGCTCACTCAGCCGCCGTTGCAGCAGCGCAAGATAGAAGCTCTCTCGTTTCCCGCCACCACTGTCAGCCTCAATTGTTTCGAGAGCAAAAAATAATGGAGAGAAGAAGCAGAGACTACGAGGAAACGAGAGTACACTATTTATCGTGGAAAAGCTCACTAGGGGGATATCAGGGAGTTTTAAATAATGAAAGAAAAGTCGTCGGCCCGACGAAAGGATTCTCGGAAGGACGAGAAACAGGGTGAGGAGGAGAGAGAGAGGAATACGGTTTGGTACAGCGTTAAGAGGGCTTGCGAAGTGGAAAAATAAATAAATGTGGCGAGAGGCTGCGGTTTCGTGTGTACGCTCAACCTTCCCTCACTATTTTCCTTCACCCTTTTTTTCCCCCACTGCCTGTACTCTATATAACCAAGATGTATGTATGTATATATATATTTTTTTTCATTATCCAACCGCATTTGTTTTTCACGGATTTTCCTTGCAAGCTCCACTGGGCCCCCGCCCGCCATCTATCTGCACAATGCAGTTTATTTTTCGGGCGTCCTCTTTGCACTTGCGTTACACCGCACTACGGTGGAAGAAAAAAATCTTTCCGCCACTCGGAACAAGAATAATAAACACCTCGCGCGATATCTCGTGCTTCCTCAGCGCGAATAAGAGACGAAGGAAAAAACAAACGTGAGATGAAATTAATTATTCCGCGGTGCTTGGAATGTCCTCGATGAAGTGATTTTTTTTTTGGGATTTCTTGTTATTACAATCTGAGAAAGTGGAGAGCCTACTTAATTATTGTAATTTGTTTATTTATTATTCTAATTTTATTCGTTCATCGTTACATTGCATGATTTTGTTTATCCATTTATCATTTAATTCACGTAATAAGTGAAATACAAATTTCATTTGAAAACGATTTTAATTTTATTAATAATTTCGTGTCGAATTTTAATCGCGATTTATTTGTTTAAATCGAATTCTCAATTTACATCTCCCTTATCAGTTTCATGAAAACTCTTTTTTTTAATTTTAGGCACCAGTCTGCGTTGTGAGTATTTTTACTCGACAGTGGCAGCAGTAAGTATTGGGTCGGATAAGAAATCTCTCCGGGTATTTCGCCCTCGCAGTGATTTCAGTCAGTATTTGGTCAGGCGAGAAATCTCCCCGCGATTTATTAGTTTGAATAAACGTCTCGAATTTGCACGCCCCTTGAAAATTTCATAAAAATTCTCATGTGATTTAGAAATCCATTTACATCGTGCGTA
>OZ023324.1:938586-1041240 GCA_964007375.1 Ophion obscuratus
GTATAAATATAAAGAGCACTAAAGTGTCGAAAAATTCGTAGTGCCTCTTGGATCGCCCGCAACGAACTTTAGTCATTCGTAATTATCCACGAATTATATACTCCTCGTTATGACTTTTCTAAAAGTGAGCCTCGTGTTTTTGCTACTTCGTCTTTCCTCGCATGTGAACAAACAAACTCATAAATCAAATTTAGTGAATGTGAATTAATCGAAAGTTTTGAAATTTAACAACTTTTTTCCAATAAAAACACAGAGAATTTAAATTGAAGAAGAAATGAATTAAAGAAAATTTAAATTGAAGCAAATTTAAAGTGAAGAACATTTAAATGAAAGAAAAATTCATTAATAAAAAAATTGTAGTACCTGCGTTATTTGTTTTTTTTTTCGTATTCCGACTCACCCATTCAATTTCCGTTTGTCTTCTGGCCAGTTCACCTTCCTCCTCATCCTCGCGATATTCTTCTCCATCGATGCGGCAAATGCCGACGGCCACGCGCATTCCTTTCAACACTTCCACGGTCCGACGCTCGGCGATGCGAAGGAAATCGCCTGGGAGGACGAGCACGGCCATCCCCGTAAGGACTACGTCGCCCATCCGCATTACGAATACGCTTACGGGGTGAAGGATCATCATACCGGCGATTATCATGGGCAGAAGGAGCATCGTGACGGTTGGTGTCCCAAAACGAGTTTTTTTCTCTTTTATTTGATTAATTTTTTTTTAATGTTTTTTTTTCTACAAAAAGAACATGAAAACACGTTATCCAGCGTGCATTACACTTGACGTCATGTAAAATATGTAATATATAATATTTAACAAAAGAATATGTAATATATTATATATATATATATATATATATATATATATATATATATATATATATCATACATAATAAATAATTAACTTTGTTCGCGTAGACTATACAATTTGTTGACTTTTTTTCGAAATTATATTTACAAACTATGCTATAAAGCTATATAAAGTTACATTAAGTTTTACCCGATTTTTTTTCCGTACAAACCTCGCCACCCCCTTTCGTTTAGGGGTTGAATTTCGAGAAACGCTAAAATACGTGGTTTATTACTTGTGTCGAAGATCATTACGACTAAGTTTCAAGTAAATCTTCTAACCAGATTTTTAAAATTTTACATACAAATTTTGCCACCCCCTTTCTCCCTTCAGAGGATGAATTTTGAAAAAGCTGAAATACGTGTTTCATTAATTGGGTCAAGAAGCCCGAATACTAAATTGCAAGTAAATCCGACCAGATTTTTTTTAATTTCCTTAGAAACTTTGCCACCCCTTTTCTTCCCTTAGAGGTTGAATTTCGAAAAAGCACTTCTTAAATGGTGCCTATAAAAAAATCAACACGCCCTCCAAATTTCATGTTTCTGCATTTAGCGATTTAGGGTGAGCGATGCGTTACTAAAAAAAATCGGAGCCCATGGACCCTTGAAACAAAAAAAACAAAAAAAATTGGACAAATTTTTTCTCCCGCTATTTATTACGATCGCGCGACAACCGTTCGTCACAAAAAAATGTTTGCCAAAAGATCTCGAAACTAGAAACGAAGCTTGGAAATGATTTTTTTCATATCGATACAATCATTTTTCACAGCATTGAACAAATTAACGAAATTGTCTGTTTCTTTAATTTTTTGGAGTAGTATACACACACACACACACGCACACACACACACACACACACACACACACACACACACACACACACACACACACACACACACACACACACACACACACACACACACACACACACACACATATATATATATGTATATGTATTAGACTGATTCAAAAAAAAAATTTCCTTCTGGATTCTCGTGCTATTGTTGAGCACTGATAAAACAAAATTTCTCTAAAAAGATGGGCGCGGTCACTCAATTTTTAGAGGTGGCTATCTCGACTTTTTTGTTTTTGAATTTTTTTTAACGAACGTATTGCATTTAAGCATAGTCATGGCTTCGGATTACGGATAAAAATCACATCCAGCAGCTTTTTCGTAACAAAAATAAACTCTAACAATTTGAAGAGGGTGCAATATTCACAATTCAAATCCAGTTAGATCAATAATGGCGTCTATACTACTCTCGTTATTCATGTAGATTTATTTATACGCATTAACATTTCGCACTTTTTACGAAAAATTAAATTATAAGCTTTTATTCATAAATCGTATATTTACATTTTCAAAATGCTACGCTTATATTATCTTCAAACTCATTCACATTTCTTCCCAGCCATTCTCAAGTTCGTTAACATTTTGGGCAGAACGAAAATGTGCTACGTTGAACAGTTTGTCCAAATCTCTCTTAAATTTACGCTCCTTCGATATTTGTGACGGCAAATTCTTTTTAACTCGATTTTTTAAAAGTTGTTTCCAGACTAGATGGAGTTTTATTGATTTCAAGATTGCGTTATTCAATCGACGCGTTGGAATTTCAGCACATTTCCATTGTTCGAAAATTTCTTTCATCGTTTCGTGTGCACTTCGACGTATGGTCAGTTTTTCTCTGTTATGTTTGTAAAAGAACAAACTCAAAACTTTTCCGATTTTTATCCGTAATCCGAAGCCATGACTATGTTTAAATGCAATACGTTCGTTAAAAAAAATTCAAATACAAAAAAGTCGAGATAGCCACCTCTAAAAATTGAGTGACCGCGCCCATCTTTTTAGAGAAATTTTGTTTTATCAGTGCCCAACAATAGCACGAGAATCCAGAAGGAAATTTTTTTTTTGAATCAGTCTAATATGTATATTGCATCTTTTATGATACATAATATGATACATAAAATGCAATATATTATATTATAAATAATGAATTAAATATCATATATCATAGCCCTTGAAACGATTGAAGAAATTCAATAAGAATACCATCCAATGAAATGCAACACAAATATCTTCTAATCAATTTCTTCAATCTCTGATATTCGCTTCATTCGATAATTAATGCTATATATACATATAATACTTTCGTGACGATGATAATATTTTCGCGCGGCCACTTATAGGTCACGACGTGACGGGCGAGTACACGCTCAAAGAGCCAACTGGAAATATCAGAACTGTCAAATATTACGCGGACGAGACGGGATTTCACGCCCAGGTGCACAACAGCAACGGAAACTGACATTGACACGTCAATTTCCATCGAATCAACTGGCAACGAAGCTCACTGTAATTTTAAATAAAGTTTCGAAAATAAAAGGAAAAACAAAACGGTTGAGAGAAATCAACGTTAATTAATTCGCTGATACAATTATTGGTATTTTTTTTCTCGCTTTATCGTACCCGAGGAATAAAATAATGAAAAGTTCTCGTACCAGCGGAATCATCGGATTATCAGGGACGAATATTTGAGAAAGTATTTTTAACTTTTATTTTTGTGCTCCTGCTCGAATTGGCGATCTCGTGGGGTCCGTAACGAGGGCCGCAAGAAAAAAAAAATAATAAAAAAAAATACAAGGTGATCGACCAAGACGACGTTCGAAAAAAGGAAAATCGAGTCCGGGGGATTGCTACCTCGAAAGTAAAAGAGAAAAAGCTTGTAAAAAGAGAGAACAATCTCCGAGGACGTCGGACGTCTAGCCGACCCGTTTACTTTTTTTTCTTTTTTTTTCTTGTCTGTGGTCAGCATCACGATGATTTCTCCTGACTGCGTGTATCGCATATCCATTGCACCACCCTTGCCCCCCCCCCCCCCCCCCGCGCCCCACGTTTTTTCCCATTCCCATTATCCTCTCACTCTCGTGTGCCCAAAGAAAATTCAATATGACGGTTTGTAACGGTTACATTTCTTTTTTTCATTTTCTTATCGCGTCACGAATTCCAAGGGATGTGATCGACCCACGCGAAGAGGGTTGGAATATTGCCGAGGAGAAAAAGAGGGGGCAAAAAAAAAGGTCGACGGAAAATATTGAGTATGCTCGCGAAAGTTATTCTACCTCAAGTAGAACGTCGACAGGCAAAAAAAATTAATGGTTGGAGCGTATTTATTAAAATTTAGTGCATGGGGGGGGGGGGGGGGCAAGAAAAACGCTTGGACGACCATCGAACCCAACTAATAAATTATGTGTATCTTTTTTCTTTTTTTTTTCTGTTTAAGTTTAATCAATTTCGTTAGCAATAACAAGCAGACGAGGATTTGAGTCGACTTTTAAAAAATATTGACTTTAGCTAATGTGAAGTATAAATAGAGAAAATAAAGAAAATTGGATATGAGTAAATATTAAATGTAAGTGCGTATAATTTAATTAATTTATTATTTTTATAATAGTATTTCTTAATATTCTATAATATTATAATATGAATCATTAATGATAATGATTAATATTAAATAACATTAACGTTTAAATTGATAAATAAATTAAATATATAAAATATTCAATGTGTTTAAATTAAATTGAGTAAAGTTACAAAATTCATTAAAGTGAAGTTGTTATTAAATTAATATTACTTTCATTTCACTGTATTTCAGTATTACTCTTAATAAATTGAGCATTAACTTTCCTCCCTTCCTCCGTTAAATTCGCCTAAATGCAACGTGAAAGATATTGCATTCTTTGTTCAATCTTTCACCTGAAAAATGGAAAATGGCAAACAAGTACTGAGAGCAGCAAAACTTTTGAGGTACAAAGAGGGACGTTTCAGTCATCTTGTGGGCCGAAATTCAAATGGCGCCGTTAAGGTGGTCGACGTGTTTAAAAAAATGAGATCATGAATCTTGTCCACCATAAATTTGGTGAAGCCAAAACTGACAACTTTTGTGGGAAAAGTTTTTTGATTACGTTCATCATTTTTTACGTAAAAATACCATTTTTCCTTTTTCAGCGCTGTCCGGAAAGAAAAACAAAATAAAATCGATTTTTTAATGGTAATTTGATTTTTTGGGAGACTTGGGCGACCTCTCAATATTTTTTGACAGCTCACAACTTTCGTGATTTTTTTTTTTCTTTGGAGAAGATAATTTGATGGTGAAAAAAGGGAAAAAAATGGAGCTCAAAATTGTGCCACCCTAATATATATATATATATATATATATATATATATATATATATATATATATATATATATATATATATATGTGTGTGTGTGTGTATATACATAAAATATGTAATATATATAAAAGTTCAAAAATAGATATATTAGGGTGGCTATATAATATATATATATATATATGTGTGGGTGTGTGTGTATATATATACACGTGGGGAGGGCGGTTGTCGAACGCGTCGATTCGGAGGAAAACAGCCGGGGCGCCCGACGGTTTTATGGTAGAATCATTGTCGAGCCTGCGGCGTTGGTGGCGATGGTCCGTGCCAGCAGGCGCGCGCGACAGGACGACCCCTTCTCTCTCTCTCTCTCTCTTTCTCTCTCGCTCTCTCTCTCTCTTTCTCTCTCTGTCTCTCTCTGTCTCTCTCTCTCTCTTCTCTCTTGTGCGGATCTCTAGCCCGGATCGCTCCTATTTCCTGTCGCTTTTATCCTTGTATCGGAGCAAATCATCCCCGCTGCGGGTCGGCTCGTCGCATCGGCCGACGTCCCTCCAGCTCGTGGTCCGCCGATGCCTCCACGCGATGTTACGACAGAAGGGCGGAACTCGAGCCGCTCCACAACTCGCGAGAGTTTCGTCAACAGGGCCATTTCGTGGTTGAGTCCATGAGAGGGAAGGAGAGAGAGAGAGAGAGAGAGAGAGAGAGAGAGAGAGAGAGAGAGAGAGAGAGAGCAACGTCCCAATGAGAAAGGGTACACCAAATTGGGTTATTTGTTTGGTCGAAAAAGCATTGAGAAATATTTTTGATACTCGTGAAAGAGTGCACGAGTTGCGTGGTGAATTTTTATTTCACGAGCATATTTATTTTCCAAAAGTTCCTGCTGAAATAATTTTATACAATAATTTGTAAGAAAAATAATAATCTATTATTATTTTTAATTGATTTTGATTAATTTTTAATATTTAATTATAATTTATATATATATATCAATTTTATAAATAATGTATCCGACTTTCATCCCCCTTTAGGAATTTGAAAAGCTCCCGTACGTCCTTGAAATTTGAAGGGGAAGGAAACTCGTAAAATTTGTAATGTAGAAGAGAGGGAGAAAAAAGCCAAGAAGGATCGTAAAGTCATTTGGAGTTTCGGAATCTGCAGGAAAATCGGCTCCCTCCGCCTCGATTTGTTTCACTTTGGCTTGCGGAGAATGGCTGTCGTGTATATAGAGCACACCCGGGATAATACGGGGGTTGAAAAGGGGTGAGTTAGCTACGTCTCTGTCGCTCTCCCTCTCTCTTAGGTTCTCGTTTAATCTTGGTGTTCAGGGGGTCTCGAGAATCACCGCAATTAATTCCTTTCACCGTAAGGTTCGGGGTGGCTTCGCGAGAGACGGAAAACCGAGCTAAGAGGGAAGATCGAGGAGACACGAGATGGAAAAGTAGAGAGAGAGAGAGACGGGCAGAGAAATTGGTCCATACAGCTTCCATTCTACGATCTCTTTGGACAAAACGGTTAGAGAGTAGTACCGAATGGATGAGCCAAGCGAAGGAGACACCCTCATATGAGCCGTTTCATTCGAAACGGACATTTGACGCTAAAATTTCATCGAGCGTCAAATTTTTTTTTTCTAATCACGTTTTTTCCCCCACAAAACTTTTTATTGTATTTGCACGCTTATTTCATAAGAAAAAAATCGTTCAGACTTTAAATATACGAATGTATCAATAATTAACTCTTCGCGGTCGCCTGGGGTCGAAATGACCCCAAGCGCAAATTTAAGCCAAAATTACTATAAGTTGTTGGCGGCCGAGGTGACTGGCCTGCCTCCGAACGGTGCTTTGGGGTACCTTTTTCTAAGTACAGACTAGGGTTGGAAGTGAAGATATTTTTTTTCCTAAACTATTTCCCACTATGGAGCTATTTTTTTCCTTGGACTATAATATCTGAAGAGTATCACCTTAAAGGTTTATGAAAAGAAATTGAAAATGGCAAGAGTTATGTTTTTTTTAGTAAAAAAAAAGCTTTTTTACGTATTGACGCTTTGCTGATTTTTATCCGCCATTTTAAAATTCGATTAAAATACAATACCGAGATTGCCAAATTCTCGAATGTGTAAACTAATATCCTGAATTTTTACGAGTCATTCGGAACGATATGATCCACGCGGCGACCGTTCGAAACATGGCTGGGGTCATTGCGACCCCCTGTGACCAGTGGCTTATAGCCGGGACGTGTGACCGCAAAGGGTTGAATATTTTGAAAAAATGTTATGTACTGATTCAATGTAATATATAAATTGAATACATTGAATAAATTAACAGTTTTCGTGAAACACTCTTAATTCAATGAATTGAATACATTAAAAATGAAATTTCATTTTCAAAATAAATGATCTGAATAAATTACAAATTAAATTTTGAAAACAGAAAATTGAATAATTTTTATGTATGTATGTTTTGAGGGGAGGGTGGAAATGTGGCAAAAAGGCGTATGGCTGATTAAATAATATCTACTCTCGGTGCGCATGCAGTCCAATCTCTGAGGGAATCAAGGTAGACCGAGAGGAAGCAGAAAACTGCAGAACTCCCTCAATTTTTTCTTTCCCCTCTGCTGCCTCTCTCCGTCCATTGAATCTGTCCAACTGGAGAATTTTTACGAAATTCGTTCAGTAGATATCATCCTCCAAATTTCCCTCACCGCCCTCTCTCTCTCTCTCTCTCTCTCTCTCTCTCTCTCTCCCTCTCTCTCTCTCTTTCAGCACGCCTCGTGAAGCGCCCCGTACGACTTGCCAGCAATCTGTCCACGCGAAATCGATATTCCCATCGGGTAAATCTTTGGGATCACGTACAACAGAGATCTCTTTATGAATCCTTGGCCTGGTCTTTCCACAGGACCATGCGGATTAGACAATCACGATAACAGGGGGGGGGGGGATTTTTCAAATTTTCTAAATTTGTGTGATTGTATTACGTGCCTCTTCCTCGAGATCAAATCGTAGTCCTCCTACTTCATGTCAGTTATTTCACACAATTTAAAGTATTACCGTCAATTTTTTTTTTTGGTTGCTATGCAATCTGTGATTTGATTACGTGAATGTCATTCTTCTCTTGTGTGCCAGTTAAACAACACACATCTCAGAACAGGACATGGAAAAACATAGTGAAAGAAAAAGAAAACATTCCTCAGAAAGTGATGATGAAGATAAAGAGCTAATGAAGACTCTTAAACGAATACAGAAGAAAATAAAAAAACGCCCAAAATCCCAGAGAAAGGAACGCTGTAAGTACGGAAGTCGACACGCACTACAACCCGTAAGAAATTTTTTCTTACGGGGAGCTATGTCTCATTAAGTGCCAAAATCAAAAACCAAAATGAAGAAAACAGTCCAGGTCCCTGCATATATAAGGAAATTGCCATCCGTTGGACTGAAATAGTCCAAAAAGGATTACCCAAAGAAATGACAGAGGAACTAATTAAACAGCACACACCACCCGAAAACTGTCAACTAATCGCTCCACCAAAACTAAATCCAGAAGTTAAAGCTTCAATACCGGAGCCCATAGCAAAAAGAGACGAACGCATAAAAGGAAAACAACAGAAAATAGCCGCCAGCCTTAGTATCTTGGCAAAATCTCTTCTCATCATTGCGAGATCTAATGTCGACGGAAAAATCGAATTATTTGAAAATCTTGGAAATTTGGGGAAACTACTGGCTGATCTACAACACGGCGAAACCGTAGTTAGGAAAACTCTTCTACAATCAAGCCTCAACGAATCTATGAGAGAGGCCCTAAACGCTACACAACCAGACGAGATGCTATTCGGCCAAAAACTGGAAGAACAATTAAAATTGGTTAAATCCCTCGAACGATCCAGTAGAGATCTAAAACCAACATCAAGGATCCAAAATTCTAAGGATTTAAAAAAACTTCAAAGGCCCGCAACGTCGACAACAATTCCGGAACCCACGAACAATGCCATATCTACAAAAACAAGCTACACGCCAATCGAACTTTCAAGCGGGCCAACATCTCAAGAAAAACCCATCTCGAAAAACTTACAACTCGAACAAACGTCACTATCGCAGGGAGATTGAAACACTTCAAACTCAATTGGGAAAAAATAACCTCTGATTCACTCATCTTTAAATGGACTCAAGGAGTACAGATTCCATTTATATCTAAACCAAAACAAGAAAAGCCTCCGATAGAACCCAAATGGTCAAATAGAGAAAAAGCATTAATTGGCACTCAAATAAATTTATTATTAGAAAAAAGAGCTATCCAAAAATGTAAAACAGTAAAAGATCAATTTATTTCAAAAAATTTCCTAGCTCAAAAACCAGATGGATCCTTGCGGTTAGTTCTCAATTTGAAAAAACTCAATGAATTCATAAAAACAAATCACATTAAATTAGAAGATCGCAAAATTGTTACAAAACTGATCACTCAAAACGGTTTCATGGCCTCGCTAGATCTAAAGGAAGCTTATTACCTCGTTCCCATGGCAAATTCATAGAAAAAATTTTTACGCTTCACCGTCAACCGACAAACCTATGAATTTAACTGCCTTCCATTTGGACTGAACATAGCTCCTTGGATTTTTACAAAACTCATGAGACCAGTTGTCACAAATTTACGAGAAAGAAATTTATTTTCGGTAATATACTTAGATGACATCCTACTCCTCGGAAACTCATACGAAAACTGCATAAATAATATTAAAGAGACATGCTCACTCCTAGAGACCTTAGGTTTCATAATTAACACAAAAAGAGTGTATTCATTCTAACTAAAGAATGTAAATTTCTAGGATTTATTTACAATTCCGAAAATATGACTATTAGTCTTCCCAAAGATAAATCAAGTACAATCTTAGAACACGTTCGAAAATGCCGCCAGAAAAAACGTTGCCGCATAAGGGAGTTAGCTGAACTGATAGGGACACTGGAAGCCTGTTGTTTCGCCACAAAATATGGATGGGCACACGTAAGAGTAAGAGTTGGAACGAGAAAAATTCAAAGCATTGCTAACAAATGAAGGAAATTATAACGCAACCATGAAATTACCAGAAAGTTTAAAAGGAGAGTTCGATTGGTGGGAAGGAAACATAATTGGAACCGTTAATTCAATCAGAAGTTCTACGTGCACAATTGAAATCTTTTCGGATGCATCACTTTCAGGTTGGGGTGCTTATTGTAAGAACGAAAAAGTTGACGGATCTTGGGGCACCAAAGAGAAAAATTATCACATAAACGAATTAGAACTTTTAGCAGCCTTTTTTGCTCTAAAGTGTTTTGCTACGGACTTACGATCTTGCAATATTTTACTTCGTATTGATAACACTACAGCGATCTCGCACATAAAACGTATGGGAGGGATTCGTTTAAAAAATCTCAATGAAATAACTAAAGACATATGGACGTGGTGCGAAAAAAGAGATATCTGGCTGGTTACATCATATATTGAATCAAAACTTACTTTCGAAGCAGATTTCGAATCAAGAAGATTACATCCCGAAACAGAGTATGAATTAAATAACGAATCATATATAAAAATCTTACGAACATTTGGACAACCTGAAATAGATCTATTTGCATCCCGAATAAACGCAAAATGTAAAAAATATGTATCGTGGAAAAAAGACCCAGAAGCCTTCGCGTTCGATGCCTTCACCATTAATTGTAATCCATACTTCTTTTATGCATTCCCACCATTCTCAATTATTTTAAACACCTTGAGAAAAATTATAACTGATAAAGCACACGGAATCATTATTGTCCCCCGATGGCCTACCCAACCATGGTTCCCTCTATTTGAATCATTGTTATTAAATAATCCAATTTACTTCAAACCTAATAAAAACTTATTATGCTCGATCAATAGGGAAGCCCATCCACTTTGGCAGAAACTTACATTGGTTGCCGGGAATGTATGGGGAGATCATTCAGAGCCAAAAACTTATCATTGGAAACCACGGAAATAATGCTTTTTTTCACTATCAGATACATCCATAAAACAATACGACTCCAGCCTAAAAAAATGGTGGAACTTTTGTACATTAAACAATAACCCTTTCATGACTACCGTCACTAATGTGTTGGCATTCTTAACAGATGAATTTAAAAAAGGAGCATCACATGGGTCTTTAAATTGCGCTCGGTCGGCCATTGCTCTAATTTTGGGACCGCATATTGGACAAGATCCCGATATAAAAAGATTCTTTAAGGCAATCACAAACCTTAGACCTTCCAGACCAAAATACGATTACACTTGGGATCCCAAAATTGTACTCGACTATATCTCTCAGTTACCTTCCAATGAAGAATTATCACTAGAAGAATTATCAAGGAAAGTAAGCACCTTATTGGCCTTAGTCACAGGACATAGAATGCAAACATTAAGATTGATCAAAATTGAAAATATCCATTTCCTAGAAGAAAAAATTGAAATCCGAATTCCAGATAAAATAAAAACATCAGGAATAAACAGGAAACAACCTATTCTCATACTTCCAGTGTTTCGCAACAACAAGAATATTTGCGTCGCATCAGCCCTAAAAACTTATATCGAAAAAACGAAACCACTGCGAATGAAAAATGAAAAAAATGTTTATCTCTTTTAAAAAACCACATAAACCCGTCTCAACTCAAACGATTAGTAAGTGGATCAAAACAATGCTGAATGAATGCGGTATCAATACTTCCATTTTCACCGCATATAGTACTCGACACGCATCCACCTCCTCAGCAAAACTGAAAGGTGTAAACATTGAGTTCATCAAAAAAACTGCAGGGTGGACAAAAACGTCAAATACGTTTGCAAAATTTTATAACCTCCCAATCTCAACCGATCCAGGTGAATATGCCAATGCATTGTTACGAATTAAATAAAATAAATAAATAATTAATTAGTTAACTAATTAATTTATGAATAAAAAAAATACGTTTTCACATTCTTATGTTATATTGTTAATGTTGTTATATAATTTGAAAATAAATGCTCCTGTTCTGCACTTATCTTCAGTTGCCGTAAAAAACTTTGAACATCTACGATTTGATCTCGAGGAAGAGACGCGTAATACAATTCAAGGATTAAATGAACTTACTTGTAAGTGAAGTTCTATCCTGATTGTATGAAGCGCCTCTTCCGAAGAGATCAGTCCCACCCTGACCCTGATATATAACCTATCGATTACATCCCAAAAATGTTTATGGCAAGACTTTGAACAATGACATTCACGTAATCAAATCACAGATTGCATAGCAACAAAAAAAAAATTGACGGTAAAACTTTAAATTGTGTGAAATAACTGACATGAAGTAAGAGGACTACGATTTGATCTCTTCGGAAGAGGCGCTTCATACAATCAGAATAGAACTTCACTTACAAGTAAGTTCGTTTAATCCTTGAATAATGCTGTTATCAAAAAAGAAAAAAAATGTTTTAGTTTTCAAAGGTTAATTGAAAAAAGAATAGAGAGAGGGACCTTTCGAACGTCACCTACAAGGAACATCATAAGTGACCGCCTTTGATTTTGTTAAAACTCATATAGGCGATAGGGCATTGAAAACTATACGTATTTTTTGTAATGTGCTGAAGGATGGTTTTAAGGGATGAAAGCACCCCTCGAAGAAAGACGTGTCACGGGGTGATTTCGCAGTTTCACCCACAAGCCAATCTGAATGAAAGTAAAACCAAAATTCTTCTAATATAAAGCGATGAAAAATTCATTATAGAAGTACTGAAGGGAAAAAAATTAAGGAGTGACACGCGTTTCTTCGAGGGGTGGTGTCCTCCCTTATAACTATTTTTCCTCCAAAAAAAAATACGTCTCTAATCATTTTCAATGCTTCATCACGTATATGAGTTTCAACAAAATCGAAGGTGGACACAAGTGATTTTCCTTGTTAGATTCTATTATCATCAATGTTCATATTATTATTTTATTATATTTTGATTTTCCAAGTAGGCAAGAAATTCATAAATTTCGAAGTATGCCATTCTTTTCTTACCTTTTAAATATCATCATTGATTATTTCTGTATAGCAATCTGTGAAGTAGGTATACCCACATGCATTTATACATACATACGTACATACATATACACACACACACACACATACACACGTTTTTCTCAAAGCCCATAAAAAGGGAAATCACATATCGTAGCTGTACGTGTACTCTCCATTGCGCACCTATATAAGAAGAAACAAATGAAATTGATGCGTATCGAGAGCAAAGAAAAAAAAAGCAACGAGTCATTCTTGCTCGTTGTTTTTTTTCGTGGTTCATCGGCTTTGTACCCTTCCCCCCGCTCCTTGTCGTATAACCGGCTCTTCTCCACGGTAATAATCATAACGACATAAAGAAGAAAAATAATTTTTTTTATTGTCGTTGTTTATAGTGGTTTCTTTCTTTCCATTTGTTTGGAGGGGAACGAGGCGAGAAATATCGTGGACGTTCTCGTCCGGGAATCTCTCCGGGTCGACGTGACTCGCGTCGTATGGAAAGTGGTACAAGTTTCGTCGAGTCATGTACAAAGTTACGTGGCCCGAGACAAATGGTACGGCAAACGCCGACTCACGGACTCGTGTAGGATGACGGGGGGGGGGGGGGGGGGGGTGTTTTTCTTTCGCCGAATTTCTTTTATTTCCGGCCTCTATCATTCTACCGTGAATGTTTTTTTCCCCCGTCAATCCTGGCATCGCGTACGGACTCGAATTGACCAGGTTCGATCGATCACCTCCAATGCTCGGGCACGACGGTGCTCGGCTGGAGTTCGCGGCCCGGAGAGCTGTCCTTTTCGGGGGAAAATATTTTCTTGGACAGTTGACAGGCTGTGGGAGAGAAATCCCGTGCAGTTCGCGGACAATTCTCCAGACCAAGAACTGTACCGGATATTTTTGTTTTCCAACTGATAATTCTCTGGACCGATAACGAGATTTTTTCACCGGACAACTCTAGTTGTCCAGTGAAGTGTACGGGATTTTTTTTCACAGCCTGCTAAATGTTCAGGAAAATATTTTCCTCCGGAAATAAAGAAATATCCGGTACAGTTCTCGATCCCAAGAATTGCCCGTGAAAAAAAATATCCGACACAGTTCTCTATCCAGTACGACCTCGGACAATTCCCCACACCGGGAACGGTACCGAATATTTTTTTTCAATTGATAATTCCCTGGACTGATATCTAGATGTTTTGAACGGGCAACTCTCTAGACCGTGAACTGTAGGGGATTTTTTTCACAGCCTGCTAAACGTCCAAGAAAACATTTTCCTCTGGAAATAAAAAAATTTCCAGTACAGTTCTGGGTCTGAAGGGTCCGAGGGTGATGAAAAATATCCGCTACAGTTCTCAGTCTGAAGAATTGTCCGAGGAAAATAAAAATATCCGATAAAGTTCTGATCGTCCGTTACAAAAATATCCACTACAGTTCTCGGTCTAAAGAGTTGTCCGTTAAAAAAATATCCAATATAGTTCTTGGTCGGGAGAGTTATCAGTGATAAAAATTTCACAATAGCCCACGTTTCGGAACGTTGTCGACTGGGAACGAAATAATTTTACCGTACTGTTCTCGTTCCGGAGAGTCATCCGTCAAAGAAACGTAGGTACATACGTATGAACCGCGAATGGAGAGGCGGAAAATAAAAGTACAGGCGAGTCGTAAAACGAGCAACGTGATGCTCTCTCTCTCTCTCTCTCTCTCTCTCTCTCTTCACTTTTTCGTGTCGCACCGTCCGAAGAAATAAAAATATTTCCCCAGGGTGCACGAGAAACGTACGAAGGAAATGAGGGGCAGAGTGAGTGCGTGAGGCAGGAAAATGCAGTCGGCGACGACGTCGTTCCCCCGTGGCTTTATGCCGCAGTAAGTTCCCCCACCCCCCCTTCTCTACAGGCATTGCCCACGGATCTCAATTTAATATTTGATCTCCGGCGAATTTGGACGTGAAAACAGGAGGAGGACAAAAACAGTGAGCGGGAGGGGGCGAGAGAGAGAGGGGGGGGAATTAGGAAAAGCGTTAATAAACGACCCAGTACCAAAGAACTTCCGGCGAAAATTGGACAACCCGGAACCCTTCAAGGGCCCTTCCCATTTTTTTCCAACAGCTCCGAATACGAGACGATTTTTTTTTCATCTTTTTTTTTGCTCCATGATCTCTGCACTTGTTATCGCGGTTTTTACCAACGCCACTGCTTATCTCCAGTACAAAAACATTTGTACGTATTTTGGAGGAATTGTTTCCGCTCTTTTCCGCGCAGTTTTCCATACCATCGCGATACGGGCACGATACATATATTTTCGGTGATAAAACGCGCGCGATATGGTTATCGTGCGCGACGAGATGAAAAGTTTCTCTACCATAGATTCCGTTTCGCGAAATATATATACGTACATACACATGTACAGGGTGTCTTGTGATATGAATGCATATGAGTTTAGTAAAAGTCCCACGATTTTCGAGATTTAGGGCTTGATGTTATTTTTTAAAAAATAATCTGATTTTGGCTTTTTGCATGCCATTTCTACAAATGATATGAATCGACAATAACCAAGTAACTTTTTAAAGTAACTGGCACGATATGCGCAGTACTTTTTTTTTACACCTCAGGCTATCAAAGTCAGATGTTCGAATCGGTTTGTTGAAAATTCTGCACGAGTTTTTTTTTTCATAAAGTTTCCTTAAAATTTAAGTTTAAAAAGTAGACTTTTCTGGATAAAACAAATAAACAAGAGCATTTTTTTTAATCCGGGTAAAAAAAAGTTATTTGTAGAAATGGCATGCGAAAAACCAAAAGCAGATGATTTTTATGTCGAAAACCGTGGGACTTTTACTATATTGAAATTCCAGCATATTGTAGGACATGATCTGACCTATCGAAGGTTGCAGGTTTATCCTTTCATAACAGGACACCCTGTGTATATATATATTTATGCATGTCCACGTGATCAGCCGGAAACAGCTCTGACATGACGAGAGCTACCACCCTCGTATTTTATCGAGATAAATGGGGTAATATCGCTCCAGCCCTGGCTGGCGCTATGGACCGGATCATATGCGCTTTTTTCGCGAAAAAAAAGCGCCGATAATCTACATCGGACTTTGATAATAATAATAACGATGTAATAAAATAATGGCGCGCACGTAGGAAGCTTTTCAGTAGAGGAGAAAAAAAACGTACGATAATGCACTCCGAAGGACGATAATAATAAAAAATAATCATAAAATGCTTGAGTATGCGTAATGGGCTTTTTGTTTAACCGAGGATACGTAATTTTTTTTCCAACGCGCAAGAACTGTGTCCATGTTTTTGGGTTAATTTCGTGAGGATTAAGAGAGGTTTCAACATTGTTGGGGGAAAAAAGAAATTGATTTTGCCGTTGCGAAAGAAGAAGGAGGAAAGTGTACTCTATAGTCCTGGCATAGGACATTAGGTGTTGGTATGAAACTTATCATTTTATTCGCACATGTCAGTTTAACTTCAAACGCGTTTTTTTTTCTTTTCGAAATGACGTTTTCCAAATTTGCGAAAGTGCTTCTACCGCCCTAGATGAGCAATCGTGATGAAATTTGACAGGCACGCGTACAACAAACGTCTTTATTAGTTAAACCAGCATTGTCAAAAAATATTCAGACGTTTTTATTTTATGAACAAAAAACTAGAAAAATTGTTGGTAAAAAACTGAATATCCCCTTCGACCGCTCACTAGTTTTTTTAAATTTTTTAATGTTTCTCCTTGTTTCTAGTTCGGAGAGTTTTCAAGCTATCCGTCTCAATTTTGATAGAACATCCTTCACGCCATTCTTTGTCTTGCTATGCAAGCTTTTTTTAATCTTTATTTTTTTAACGAAAAACTGTAAAAAATTGGCTAAATTCTATAATTTTTTTCAAAACGCCGCCATTTTGTCAATTTTGAGTTTGAAAAACTTCTATAGCAAGCTAGCGGCTTCCATACTGTGTAATGATCTTTTTACAAATTTTATTTCAGATAATATCTACGCCCTCAACAGTGTACGACGCGAGGACTCCATTTTTTCGAAAACATTTTTAACCATTAAAAAAAATGGACAAAATATCCGTTCAAAAATTTATTTTCTGTTCTTCATGAGTGCTTTGATTTGACATAAAAAAATCCGACTGATTAACGTAACTTAAACATTAAGGTAAACATTAGTACCTTAATGTTTACAGAGATCACTTGTTTTTTTATCTCCCAAAAAAATTCCCGAAATAACGCTTTTTTGGACTTTATAATTCAGGCGCCTGCCTTAAGGGGTTATATACAGTCAGGAGGCCCAAAAAGATCGATGTTTGAAGATTTTTTCTTGAGAAGACCTTTAAATCTATTAACCTAAAAATTTGTCTACCCCTTATGGTAATTTTAACATTTTATTTGTAAAAATAATCGTTTTAAAAGCTGCTATAGCTGATCTCGGGGAGCACTTCTAAAAAAAAGGCGTCTCGCTGTGAGCACAATATCTCTGGACTGGATCATCTAAAATGAAAAAACCAAAAATATTTCGTTAATATAATGGATTATCTTGTAATTCATCGAAGCAATAAGCAAAATAATACTTTTTGACAAAATGGCGGCTTCCCAAACATAATCGATCTTTGACGAAAATTTAGGTCTCAAATTGTTTATAAAATGGAAAATATTTATCTGTGATAAAAAACTATCGATTAATTACTAAAAAGTATACTTGAAAAGATTGTGATAAAATTTGAGACTGATTGATTCAGACGTTTTCGAGAAAACTCGAAACTCGAAACTCGAAAACTCGTTCAGACGTTTTCGAGAAAGCTCGACTTTGAAAAAAGTTTTGAGAAAAACGCGTTTAAAGTTTCAAAAGCACTTTTCAACGCTCTGATACGTAATTACAAATGTGCGTGTAACATCGAGAATATTCGCCGGATTGACGAGAAATTTTCTGTCTGTGTACTTAAAAATGTGTACATTACGAATTAAAAAATCGTAATGTATATAATTATACAATATAAAATTATACATAAGTTTCGAAAAAATCGATTTTTCGAAAATTTCAATTGTGTATAACCCCTTAAGCTCAATGAGTGAATTTTATCAATTTACCAAATGTACATCGTCGAAGGAACTTCCAAGTTATATCGGGGGCCATCAAAAAATTTTGGTCGTTTTATCGTTGAGATAAGCGAGACAAAAGTGTGCATCAATATCGATCTTATCGATAAGGCGGCATAATATCGTGAAGACGTTAAGCTTCTCCTCATTATTTTCGACGATCGTGAGATTTATCGTTCTCGATTGTTTGTCGAACTCGTCTGGAGACGTCCGCGAACGTAACGTTCACGGGCTCATTCGCGATCCTCGTGTCGTTTCATTATGCTCGCGCGCACTTTATTCCTTGTTCTTTCAATTCTCGTCGGCCTCAGCCACGCCGAGATGACGACGTCGTCGACGCAGGTACGAAAGAATTTTTTTTTTCAACTGCACCGCCCTCACAACCCCCAGCAAAAGAATAATAAATGAAAAATTGTTGATAGCAGAAAAAAATTGAGACTAAATCGTTAAGGGGTTAGGCCGCAGTAACGGGTATAAAATCATGTGCGAATTTAATATTTTTCACTTATAAAATTCATTCACTCATAAAATTCTGATTCACTCATGAAATTAATTACACACCTATTTAGTATTAATATCCTTTTAGAATTTTTTTTTTCGATGTACAAAATAACCGAGTAGTATTTTCTTTTGTTATCTTTTTTTAGGCGCTCCGCGGCGTGACATTGAGCATCCACAATTTTTTTTACTTAGAACAAAAAATCAAAAATTCTCGTCAATCTACATTAGAATACCTAGAGAAGTACGTACGGGATTTAAAAAATATTGTTTTATTCAAAAGTTGTAGGTATTTGAATGAATTTTCAGTGAAAAATTTCGTATAAAACTTAACGTTTTCATATAATGAAAAGTTTTTTTAATGAAATAATTTAATTTAATTTAAAATAAAAATAAAAATTTCATTAAAATCTTTTTTAATGAATTTTTTTTTTTTCGTAAAATGAAAAGTTTTCGATTAATCAGAAATTCTGTACGTACTTCTCCACGAAATGCAATCAGAAACATAACTTTTAAATTTAAAGTAAATCGAGTGAAAATTGTTGAAGTTATTTGTCACGCCAATTGGGAAAAAGCTGTTTCGAGTCGGTGAAAAATATGTTCTTGCTATAAATCGAATAGTAGCTTATTTTTATGATAATTTAGCGGAAAAAAATCGATTTTTTTGAAAAAATCTTCTGTGGCCTTACCCCTTAAGACGGGAAACCAGTTTAGATGACCCAAAAAATCGATCTTTTTAATTCCATAAATTGTTGGTAAAACTAATAGCATAAAACTAATAGGTAAAACTACTAGTATAAATAATTCATTACTGCCTTGAATTTTTTGCTTTCGGTAAATTTTTTTTCAAACGCGTTTTTCTCGAAACGACTTTTCGCAATTTGTGTACACTCTAGCTCAGAAAATTTCTAACCTATAATCTTTTTAAATGATAGATAGTTCCCCTATATATTTACTCTCTATATGAACCTAAATTTGGGTTTGTTTGGGTTATTTAATGTATATTTTTTTAACAAAAAACTTTATAAAAGAATGGCAAAAATGATACCCTTTTGGTTAACGACCTCTAAAAAATTAAATTTAAATGTTTGGCCAGAGTTACGTTCATATAGAAGAAAAACATGTTCTTAAAGTAATCTTTAAATATTATTAATGTACTATGAAAACTGTCGCCTCCAGAGTGTACACAAACAGCAGAGTCTGATGGTGAGCTTTCATGTGCGGCAAGTTATATGTTACATATTCCTAGAATATTATTAAAATTCTAGGAATTCGGGGCTTTCTAGAAATTCTAGAAATTCTAGGCTTCGAAAAAATTAAAATATTTGAAATTTTAAATTTGAACAATAAAAATTCTAGAAATTCTAGGCTTCGAAAAAATTAAAATATTTGGTTGAAAATATGTACAAAATATTTCCAAAGTTTGAATAAATTCTATGCATTCATTCCTTGTCAAAAAAAATGAATATCACTAAAAAAACGAACACCTAAACTGGTTTGCCGCGTTAATAAAGGGTACATGTATTTTGGCTGACGTTACGTTATTTATTGTTCACGATCAAATTCGATCGCTCAAAAAAACTTCACACCGTAAGTATAACATTTGCATAAAAGTCGGCGAAAAATCGGGAAAAAAATGAAAACTGAAAAAAACAATTATTATATTTTTCAAAAAGCGCGAAAAAAGTGAATGTAAGAGTTAAAAATCGAGAAAAATATGAAATTTAAGAGAGAAAAAGTGAAGAAAAAATACGAATTAAAAATAAGAATCGTTGATAACGGGAACAAAAATATAAATTGGTTGATAACACGAATATTTTACGGCCGATAAATTATCGTTTATTTTAGATGCATCAAAATTATTTTTTCAAGATCAAACCTAATCTTTTGAAGAAAAAAAAATCATATAATTGCCATTATATTCGGAATAAATGTTATGTTGTTTATTTTTGTTATATTTATTGTTTATTTTTGTTACATTTATTATCTTCATTTTATTATTATTCAATCCGTACAAACGAAAATAATCACTGTACTTATTTGATTATAACGACTATCGCGACAGCAAATTATTATTATCGATAGAAAGGCCGAAGTAAGATATTGATACTTTTACGTAAGTGACAAGCGAGGCCAAAGTTTCTCGCTCCTGCAGGAGTTGAAACTGCCGATGCTCTCCAGTTTCGCCCCGACAACTTTTTTCCCATCCCAGACCACACATTTCCCTGCTTTTCCACGAGTTTTCATTTCGTTTTTTTTTTTCAAATTTCTCTTTTTTCCATTAATTTAATCGACCCTCTCTCACCCGATACATCGAAAGTTTCAATTAATTCTGATTTTCCTTCGAACGAGTGTGGAAGGAGGAGACGAGGTGGAGGGTTGCACTTCGCGAGCTTTTTCTTCATGAATGATTCGATGTTTATCCAGTGTACTTTACGGGCAAATTAATAATAAACAAAGTCTGTTCGAGCACGAGGGAGAATTTTTTTCTCCCCCTCTCTTTCTCTCTCTCTCTCTCCCTCTCCTTGCCAGATTACGGCATCGAGGCTTCACTTCCCTTTTCTCTTTTGTTTTTTTTCTCCCTCGATAACGAGCCAAGTTTTAGTGTCAACGAAAAGCGGGCCAAAAAGAAAGAGACAAAAAGAGACAAAAAGAGAGTAAGAGAGAGAGAGAGAGAGAGAGAGAGAGAGAGAGAGAGAGAGAGAGAGAGAGAGAGAGAGAGAGAGAAATGAGTCGGGTGAGACTTTCGCAAGGAGAAGAGGGAAAAAAAGCTCGATGAAACTTTTAATAAGAGAATTCCCGGATATTATATTCTCTTACCTTCTTTTTCATCGCGAGAGAAAAAAAGGAGAGACAGAGAGAGAGAGAGAGAGAGATTGAAAAATTTTCTTTCGACCGAGAAGCACTGTCCGGTTATTCCTTTAAAAAAATGTCCCCCCGTTTTCACAGCTAGATTTCCCTTTTTGTTTCCCTCGTGGCTTTGGAACTCATCTTCCTCTTTTCGGCCTTTTACTTTTCAACGTTCCTTTTTTTCATTTTTTTTTTAATCAATCATACCGTAACTAGGCGTATAACGAAGGCTCTTCATGAACTTTTAAAAACTTGTTATCTTATTGGCAGTGGAATTTATCAGCCTCGGTCACGTTCTCGTTTTTCCCATTTCGAAGATCGATCTCGCGTCACTTTCCATTGTTTTCCTCTCTCCCTCTGTCGCCCAGCATCCCTCTGGATCGTCTCTATCGAGGCGGAAAAAAACGTCTCTTCGAAATTTCGCTGGAGGCCACGTGTCTACCGAAATTGGCAATATTTTTCAACGGCGAAACAACCCTGCAGGAATCGAGAACAAAAAAAAAGCGATTGAATTCTGATTGGCGTGTCAATTCTCGACGATCTGAAACACATTTTTTGTATTATTCTTTTCGTTTTTCTTCATTTTTTCTTTCGTTTTAATGAAATTTCAGCAATTAATCTCGTTCTCTCTCTCTCTCTCTCTCTCTCTCTCTCTCTCTCTCTCTCTCTCTCTCTCTCTCTCTGTCTCTCTCTCTCTCTCCCTCTATCATACACACGTGAATTGCAGGCACCGAGAACTACGAGGGAAGGCTCGGCCCTCGAAATTGCGATTGTACTCACGGGTATTCTCGCTGTGTCAACAATATCCGTAATTTTTGTTCTCGTACCAACCATCGTTTTTCAGTGAGTATAACAATCCTGGCTATTTAAATGAAAAAAATATTTGTATATGTTAAAAAAAATAATATCATGCATACGAGGTATTCCAAATGTTTACGAACGTCCTAAAAGCCTGACCTTCTTCATTCTTTTTCCAAGCTGATGATTTTTTTGTATTATGCATTTTCAGTACGTGGCTTTTTTTCCAGATTTTTATCGGCTCACTAACTCGGCTAATTCGGAGATAAGACTTTACACGTGATAAAATTTCAAATGATCGTATCGTAGTGATCTTCTCGTCGTACGAAAAAATGTCCTCTACAAAAAAAGATGCGTATTCTATGAACTATTTTGAAAAAAAAATTCAAAATTTTCCAAGTACTACAACACTAAAAAAAAAAGAAAAATCTTCCATTTTTAAATGTTTTAACCCCAACGACTTGGTTGATCCTGCTAAAATTTACACTGAATTTTCGTTTACTAGTGTAAAACAAAATGTGCAAGTTTCATTCTGGGCTAGGCTTGCGTTCAGTTAATATCGTCGTTTTAAATTTTGTGGAAAATTGTTTTTGCTGAATAACTCGGCGATTAACAATATTTAAGTAAAACTGGTAATGACTAAACTTGTAGGAAATCGAGTGCTTTACAACTTTGGTCATTATAGTTTTTTCTCTATCATCAATATTTTTCGAATTAAACCTGAAAAAAGCGACTATAGCGTTATCTTGTTCATTTTTAACTTTAGGACATAAACGAACATAAACAAACTTGTAGAGAATGAAGTTCTCGACAATTTTGGTCTCTACCTTTTTTTCCGAGAATCAATATTTAAGGTCGTACGCCGACGGTAAAAAAACGTGAAGCGTGAAAATATTATTTTGCGAACCATTCGCTATTTTCTTCTACCGTTGGCGTACGACCTTAAATATTGATTCTCGGAAAAAAGGTAAGAACGAAAATTGTCCAAAATTATATTCTCTACAAGTTTGTTCATGTTCGTTTATGCCCTAAAGTAAAAAATAAACGAGATAAAGCAATAGGCACCTTTTTCAGGTTTAATTCGAAAATATCGATCGTAGAGAAAAAACTGTACCGACCAAAGTTGTAAAGCACTCAATTCCCTACAAGTTTAGTCATTACCACTTTTACTTCAAAATGGCAAATCGCCGAGTTATCCGAAAAAACAATTTCCCTTTAAATTTAAGACGACGATATAAACTGAACGCAAGCCCAGCCCAGAATCAAACTTACACATGTTGTTTAACACTAATCAAATAAAATTCAGTGTAAGTTTCAGTAGGATCAACTTAGTCGTTAGGGCTTAAAACATTTTTAATTTTAAAAAATCTTTTTTTCATCGTTGTAGTACTTGGAAAATTTTGATTTTTTTTTTTTTTTCAAAATAGTTCATAGAAAAACGCATCTTTTTTGTACAGGACATTTTTTCGTACGACGATAAGATCACTACGATATGATTATTTGACATTTTATCACGTGTAAGATCTTATCTCCGAGTTAGCCAAATTAGCGAGCCGATAAAAATCTGAAAAAAATGCCACGTACTCAAAATATATGATACAAAAACATCACCAGCTTTGAAAAGGATTGAAGAAGGTCAGGCTTTTAGGCCGTTCGAAAACACTTGGAATACCTCGTATATATATATATATATTAGACTGATTCAAAAAAAAAAAATTCCTTCTGGATTCTCGTGCTATTGTTGGGCACTGATAAAACAAAATTTCTCTAAAAAGATGGGCGCCGTCACTCAATTTTTAGCGGTGGCTATCTCGACTTTTTTGTATTTGAATTTTTTTTAACGAACGTATTGCATTTAAGCATAGTCATGGCTTCGGATTACGGATAAAAATCACATCCAGCAGCTTTTTTGTAACAAAAATAAACTCTAACAATTTGAAAAGGGTGCAATATTCACAATTCAAATCCAGGTAGATCAATAATGGCGTCTATACTACTCTCGTTATTCATGTAGATTTATTTATACGCATTAACATTTCGCACTTTTTACGAAAAATTAAATTATAAGCTTTTATTCATAAATCGTATATTTACATTTTCAAAATGCTACGCTTATATTATCTTCAAACTCATTTACATTTTTTCCCAGCCATTCTCAAGTTCGTTAACATTTTGGGCAGAACGAAAATGTGCAACGTTGAACAGTTTGTCCAAATCTCTCTTAAATTTACGCTCCTTCGATATTTGTGACGGCAAATTCTTTTTAACTCGATTTTTTAAAAGTTGTTTCCAGACTAGATGGAGTTTTATTGATTTCAAGATTGCGTTATTCAATCGACGCGTTGGAATTTTAGCACATTTCCATTGTTCGAAAATTTCTTTCATCGTTTCGTGTGCACTTCGACGTATGGTCAGTTTTTCTCTGTTATGTGTGTAAAAGAACAAACTCAAAACATTTCCGATTTTTATCCGTAATCCGAAGCCATGACTATGTTTAAATGCAATGCGTTCGTTAAAAAAATTCAAATACAAAAAAGTCGAGATAGCCACCTCTAAAAATTGAGTGACCGCGCCCATCTTTTTAGAGAAATTTTGTTTTATCAGTGCCCAACAATAGCACGAGAATCCAGAAGGAAATTTTTTTTTTTGAATCAGTCTAATATATATATTTACTTTTTGAACTTCAATCAATAAATGAAAACAAATAAATATATGGATATATATATATTTATCCCAAATAAATAAATTAATCCCAAAAATTCTCCACAGTCGCTCACAAGCTAAATAGCGATTTTTATTTGACTATTCCTCCTAATGTCAGCAATGAATTTGAACACTGAAATTGAATTTCCCCCTCGATTCGTCGGTGCGTAATCTCTAAACAAAATACATTTGTTTTCTCTTCTCGCAGTAATTATCGCAGCAAGAAAGAGACCGAGAGGGCATCACTCCACTAAAAAGGCGAAAAAAACAAAGGCGAAAGTGAAAAAGAAAAAAATACCTCATCGATCGTTCGTGTCGATAATTCGACGGCGCATGAAAAAACCTGACAGTGATGGGAATCTCACCCTAACTTTCCAACCACGTCGACGATACCCGATTACCGAAGCAATAATATCAACAATAATAATAATATCATTAATGTTGTTGTCTTTATCGGAAAATCATATGTTTTATGACGGCCTGCAAATGCACCCGATAATCCTCGAAATAAAATCGCGTGTGCTGACGTGTTGGACGCGCCGGAAATTAATCGCCGTGAATTGACAGGGACATAACGCGAATTCGCTTATAAATCCGCAACACTCTATTGCGTGTCGATGTTGCGAGACTGGGAAATATGCGTGTGCGAAATGACACCACTTGGTGCGGGAAATCGAAAATGTAAGTGAATAATTTTGTCTAAAGAACATTGAAAATTCTTACCGTCGGGAGGCATGAAAAATACATGAACTTGGGAAATTTTTTTTTTAATAAAATAAATTGTTTTGACAATGGTTTTCAACGTATTTTATTCTTCTATCAATGGAGAGTAAAGTCCAACAGAGCCTTGCCAGATCCTTGCCAGTTCATTCGAAACAAAAACGGGTTCGAAATTATCAAACTAGACTAAATTTGGGCCTTATCGTTTTTTTTTGTTTTCTGAAAAACCGCTGAAAAAACAATCGAATTTTTTATCGTCATGAAAAATGTCCTTGAACTGTCGAGAAAAGTCATCAATGGAGCAAAAATTGATCAAAGTCGAGAAAATTATTTTTCTATTAACCCTCCCCGGTCACCCGGGGTCAAAATGACCCCAAGCCCAACTTCGAGCCTGAATGACTGTTATAAGTTTTTGGCGGCCGTGCCAAATTTGACCGGTACGCCTTATAACGGTGCTTCGGTGTACCCTTTGTGAGTACAGACTAGGGTCGGGCGTGGAGCTATTTTTTCTTTCTTAAACTAGTTTCCACTATGGAGCTATTGTTTTCGTTAAACAATCACATCTAAAGCATCACCCTAAAATTGGATGAAAAAATTGAAAATTGCAAGTAATTATTTTTTTATTTTGACCCCGCTTTGACCCCTTGCCAATTTTTTACGCAATTTTAAAATTCGACTAAAATATAATACCGAGAATGCCACTTTCTAGAATGTTCAGACTAATGTCCTGAATTTTTATGAGCCATTCGGAACGATACGGCCCACGCGGCAATCGTTTGAAACATAGCTGGGGTCAGCGCGACCCCCTGTGACCAGCGTTAAACACAATCAGTATCAATTTTTGAAAATCATATTCAATGTTAACCATTTTTTCATTTAACAGATTTCACATTAAATTAACAAATTTAATTCATTCACTATATCGAATTATAATTAATGTATAATAGAATAACGATTTAAATTTATTATTTCGTATTTTTTTTACGAAACAATGGATTAAGATTTCTTTTTTATTATATATATCGAATTTTTCATCGTCATGAACCTGTACTTAAGTCATACATTTAGTTTAAAGAAAATTGAAAATTAACCCTACAGTTTATCCTCTTTTCACTGGTATATCATTTTATTTTATTTTTATATTGAATAAAATTTAATTCGTTGGTGGAAAATTTTTAATATTTGCATATCTCTCTCCCTCTCTCTCCCTCTATATATATCGAGTAATTCTCGATCTCCCCCCCCCCCCCCCCAGCTCCACCAATCTCTCTGTTTTCATATCTCCGCAAACAGCGTACTGTAGGGGTTGTTTATCGCTGAAGTTTATTGCGAAATCGGTAAATTCACGGAGTTACAGAGAGAGAGAGAGAGAGAGAGAGAGAGAGAGTGAGAGAGAAAGAGAGAGAGAGAGTGAGAGAGAGAGAGAGAGAGAGAGAGAGAGAGAGAGAGAGAGAGAGAAGGGATGAAGTAGAGGAATGAATCGCCGAGTCACATCTCCACCCTCACGCGTACACGAATCGATCGTACTAAAAGTTATCGGTCAATTATTTATTCCCGAGGGGATAACGATCGTCGGCTCTTATGATCACTTCCGTCATATATTCCGACGACGATCCAAACTGGTATTGCTCTCGAGCGAATCATCGTTGAAAGCGTTATCTCTCGCTCAAGTGACGTTATTCGAGAGTTCAACAAGCCAAAGGGCTTCTCTTGGCGCATCGCAGCCCTGTCGCGGTTACGAGGGCCGAATGCGAATCGTGTTGCTCGGACAAATTGCCCAGCCAATCAAAAAAATGACAATACAACCGTAGAATTTTTTCTCGTTTTTATCTTCGTGACCCGCGGCGCAGCGAGCTTGAAAAAAAAAAAAGAATTGCGAGTAAAAATATTCGACCTCAAAAATAAAAGAATTGCGAGAAAAAATATACGAGCTCGAAAAAAAAAAAATTGCGAGAAGATATTTGGGAAAATAAATGTAATCTATAAATGGACATTTTTTGTCGTGAGGCTTTAATACGAGTGACATTCCACTATACTTGGCTACGAGAAAATATTCGAGCTCGAAAAAAAGCACTGCCAGAAGATATTTGGGCCTGAAAGATAAATATTCACCGAGCAAAAATAAATTTAATCTACAAATAGAAATTAGTTATTGAGGGAATTTACTACGAGTGACATTCGACTATACTTGGCTACGAGACAATATTCGAGCTCGAAAAAAAAGAGGAAGTGCGAGAAAATATTTGGGCCTGAAAAAAAACCCCAAGTAAAAAAAATTTCACCTATAAATATAAATGTTTTGTCGAGAGAATTTACTACGACTGACATTCCATTATACTCGGCTACGAGTAAATATTCCAGCTAGAAAAAAAAAGAACTGCGAGAAGATATTTGGGCCTAAAAAAATGTCACCGAGCAGAAATAAATTTAATCTATTAATATAAATTTTTTGCCGAGAGAATTTCCTACGACTGACATTCCACTATACTCGGCTACGAGAAAACATTCGAGCTCGACAAAAAAATAACTGCGCGAAGATATTTGGGCCCAAAAAATAAATGTTCACCGAGCAAAAATAAATTTAATCTATAAATATTAATTTTTGGTCAAGAGAATTTACTACGACTGACATTCCACTATACTCGGCTACGAGAAAATATTCGAGCTCGAAAAAAAAAAAAAAAATTACTGCGCGGAGATATTTGGGCCCAAAAAATAAATGTTCACCGAGCAAAAATAAATTTAATCTATAAATATTAATTTTTGGTCGAGAGAATTTACTACGACTGAAATTCCACTATACTCGGCTACGAGAAAATATTCGAGCTCGAAAAAAAAGAATTGCGATAATATATTTGAATTCGAAAAAAAATTTGTTAATATATGCGAATTATTTTTTTTTGTCGAGAGAATTTACTACAAGTGGAGCAGAGTGGCATGTCACTCGTATATTCCAATCGTGACTTTTGGACGCGTGCCCGTGAAAAATTGTGCTCGCGAGATTGCACTTTTAATCGAGCAATTCTTGTGATATCATTCGCGAACGATATTCCGGGAAAGAAAAAAAATAACAAAATAAAAAAACATGATGATTCTCGGTACGAAGCGAGTAATTGAAAATTTTTCCAAAGAGGCGAGGGAGTCTTCGATGTACGGTTTGCGCCGGGGATGAAAGCTGCAATGAGCGATAAGCCTCGCGCACGGTAGAAACCTCCCTTCTTTTTCCCTTCTCCCTTGGAACGACGTCCGTTCCATCGATTTTCCACCTGGACTGGTTGAATTTCCGTGCAGCAATTTTCGTTCTCGATTTTATTCGTTCTCGATGCAGCAGATATCCGCCTTATCGGAGGACAGAGGGAGGCGGTGCATGGTCACTTATCCCTTCAAGGTCGAGGAGGAAACGCGAGTGTCGATTGTCCGAGGGACTCGTCGTTACCGACGGAGAAACGGCGAATCGAACATTTTTCGTATAATTTTCATAATTGTTGTTTTTTATAATTTGACAATTAACGAAAATCATTATCTAATATAAAAACATCATTATCTATAATATTCGGAATTGTACGAATTTTTTCTTATTATTATCGAATTATTATTGATTTTTTGTGACAGCCGAGAATGAAAAGATCGACAGGGTAGTTTTTGACGTTCCAGTTCGACGTTAAAAAATATCTGCAACGATCTTGAAATTTGACGACTTGTCGATTATTAATATTTCATTGATTTCATTAGCACTGTTATTTTTATTATTTAACTATTCAATTTTCATCGCATAATTTTGATAATTATCGTTTTTGATAATTTGACAATTATTGAAAATAATTATATAATCTCAAAGCATCATTATCGATAATCTTCGGAATTGTACGATTTTTTTTTATTATTATTCAATTAGTATTGATTTTTTGTGACAGCCGAGAGTGAAAAGATCGACGGGGTAGTTTATGACCCTCCAGTTTGACGTTGAAAAATAATTGCAACGATCTTGAAATTTGACGACTTATTGATTATTAGTATTTCAATAATTTCATTAGCACTGTTATTTTTATTATTTAACTATTTAATTTTTATCAGTGATTTTTTCTTACCTACCCAGGGTGGAAAATTCTAGGGGTAGTTTTCGAGTGCCGATGTTGCGTGACTTTTTTCGTCCGCTCGGGAATATCGTCGATGCACCGAATGATGCTCCGTCAAAAGGAGTAGTCTCGAAGTCAATTTTTTCCACCCCCTGTCAGCCTCTTCATCCCTGGGCTCTCGTCGTTACCGACGGAGAAACGGCGAATCGAACATTTTTCGTATAATTTTCATAATTGTTGCTTTTTATAATTTGACAATTAACGAAAATCATTATATAATATAAAAACATCATTATCTATAATATTCGGGATTGTACGAATTTTTTTTTATTATTATCGAATTATTATTGATTTTTTGTGACAGCCGAGAATGAAAAGATCGACAGGGTAGTTTTTGACGTTCCAGTTCGACGTTAAAAAATATCTGCAACGATCTTGAAATTTGACGACTTGTCGATTATTAATATTTCATTGATTTCATTAGCACTGTTATTTTTATTATTTAACTATTCAATTTTCATCGCATAATTTTGATAATCATCGTTTTTGATAATTTGACAATTATTGAAAATAATTATATAATCTCAAAGCATCATTATCGATAATGTTCGGAATTGTACGATTTTTTAAATTAATATTCAATTAGTATTGATTTTTTGTGACAGCCGAGAGTGAAAAGATCGGGGTAGTTTTTGGCCCTCCAGTTCGACGCTAAACAATAATTACAACGATCGTGAAATTTGACGACTTATTGATTATTAGTATTTCATTATTCAACTATTTAATTTTTATCAGCGATTTGTTTTACGTACCCAGGGTGCGAAATTCTAAGGGTAGTTTTCGAGTGTCGACGTTGCGTGACTTTTTTCGTCCGCTCGGGAATATCGTCGATGCACCGAATGATGCTCCGTCAAGAGGAGTAGTCTCGAAGTCAATTTTTTCCACCCCCTGTCAGCCTCTTCATCCCTGGGCTTCCACCCCTTGGATAATTTGATCGATCATTTTTACCGCGCCGTTTGTTCGTCGTTACTTCACCCCTGGCTCTCTTCCTATGGCGAAAGCTGTAATTTTATCCTCCAAAGCATAGCCACCCTCCGATAATGTATTCTCCCCGATAATACGGCACCCCCAGGGCTCGGGGCGAAACATTGTGCAATAATGCAATTTTCCCGATCCACGCACGGTGAAGAGTAAGATAATTCGAGGAGATATAATGGGAAAAACGAGAAGGAACGATAAAATAGTCGAGTAATTTCATCGCCTTCCTAATGGAGAGGGTTGGAGGGCGCGAAGACGGCCAACCCTCGAGAGGGGTGGGGGAGAAAAACGTTCTCGAAGAAAAATAATGTTTTTGCCGCGTTTTATGGAATATCGAATTATTTTTACATCCCCTCGCAGTTATCATTATCTCGGGTCGAATTTTTCAACCCCCTCCACAAGCTACCCCCTCACAGCTCGCGCCGAAGAACGCGTTTTATTGTCCTTTTTATTTTCCATTATCGTTCGAGAATGAAGTTGGAACTGACGCTTCGGACTGCCGTGAAATTTGTCAAAGCTAGTGTTTTTTTGGTCTGCTCGTGGCCACCGAGCCAACAGGCTGGCAAACTCACCCTCGCCATCTTTCGCGTACGATGGTGGATCTCTTGTCTACTCCTGGTCGTACTGTTTTTGCCATTGGTGAACGGGGTCTGGCAATTTCGACACGACACGATTGTCACTGTCAAAGCTGTACTCATGACCACCGCAACTGCCCAAGCCCTCACGAAGATTTTCGTCTGCAGACATCAACGCGATCACCTTCAGGTTCATTTTTACCTCTCAGTAAACGAAAAACAAAAAAAAAATTGCCATTTATATGACCTTCCATATTTTAATCTAAATAATCTGATTTTCCATATTTTTTCATCCACCCATGTTTTTTTTTATTTTTCAACGAAGTTTTTTTTCGCAATCAAAATCGAGTCTCGCCACAAAATATAATTATTTGCATTTGGCTTTGTTTAGGTTCTCGTTCTAGTAAATTATTATTTTTTAAATAATTTAGAGTACAAATTTCGTAATATAAATTCACATCAACGATTTTATTATCAAGAAAACGAAGATCACACGTTTTATAAAATTTCGCAAGTTTCGAATTCAAAAACCGACTTATTGGGAAATTGAGATACGGGGCTGAATTTTTTTTTCACGCTCATGGAGCTTTGGTGATGACTGGTCCGTAGCGAATTTGACTACGACTAATTTGGACATGTGGAATTTGAAAAACAAAATAATTATCGTTTTCATTAAATTTAGGTAAAGCGTTTCGCGGTGTAACCGATTTTTCTTCGCTATATCAATAAATTATTGACAGGGCATCGCGTAGAAAAAAAAATAATATTAAAAATAAAAAAAGGATACTACCTGATCATTTTATTAACGGGAGGTTACCGTCGAAGGCACGAGAAATGCATGAATTTCGGCAATTAAACAAATATATATAAAATGCATACTTTTGGTAATGGGTTTCAACGTATTTTATTCTTCTATTAATGGAGAGTTTATTCTAATTTTATTTATTTAAAAAATCCAAAATATGCGGCTCGCGCTGCAGTCGAATAAAGTTATGCAGGGCGTGTTTTGGTCTGCGCGGAGCGCTCCACAGCCTTGCCAGTTCATCTGAAAGAAAAACGGGTCAAAAATTATTAAACTAGACTAAATTGCGTTTTGAGAAAAACGCATTGACCGATAAAAATATTGATTTCATTGTTATAAATCGATAAAAGTTTAAAGTATAGTATAGAAGTAAGTTATACTTGAAGATATAGACTATCGAAAAATGCACAAAAAAATTGATTTTTTTTAAGTGTCAACACTAGTGGTGCCCCTTAAGGAAGTGGGTAAGGTATTTTTTGGCGTTTTTTTTATCATATGAATGCTTTATGGGCCTGGCATCGATGATTCTGTGTAAGTATATAAAAAAAACACTCGTTCGTTTAATTTATTTTACAATAACAAAATTTCCGATTTGTTAAAATGAAAAATCGGTAGTTTGAATTCTAAGTGTAACCGAAAATTAAAAAAATCAATGAAAAATGACCCGACAGCGTTACCTTAAGGAACTTATCAACTAATGAAATCTTGTTGGTTTTTTTTTATTTCGGATTATCTAGTGATGAGTTATGCGGTTCACCGCAATGTAATCTTTTTTTAGGCGCCTGCGAAGATTCGCTTTCAATACCTCATTTTTGCATCATTATTAATGAACATTTTACAGAATATTTCAAGTGTCCTTTTATCATATAATAATTACATAAATAAATAAATAATAATAAAATAAATTATATTAACTGTGTCGTCAAAAAAATTATCGTAAATATGCTTCTTTTATAGCCAATTAATCTTACCCCCCCCCCCCCCCCGCGGCGGGCCCCTTAATAAAATGATCGGGTAGTCCCAAATTTGTTGCCTAAACGATTTTTACACCATATAGTAGAAACTATTATTGTATATAGTATAAACTATTATAATATAACAGTTTAAACTATTTATAATACAATAGTTTAACTATAATTAACTATTATAGTATAATAGTTTAAAGCATATAGTATAAACTATTTTTATGATATATTTATGATGAATGAAAAAATTGTCAGCGCAGGTCTTGCACGAGGAAATGGAGAATTTTCTCGACGAAGCGAAATCTTGGGAGATAAAGGTGCTGGAACGTTATCTGAAGAGATGCGGCAATTTTTACAGTTTCGTGACGGTCTGCGTGTACATGGCTTGTCTGGGTTTTATCGTCGAGCCTCTGCTGCTCTCGCAACCCTTTCCAACAGACTCCGCGTTCCCGTTCGCCGTTGAATTCCATCCCGTATACGAAATCATTTACGTACAACAGGCTATATCGATATTTCACATTGCGGCCGCGCTGTCGATCGACAATCAAGTCGCAATACTCTTTTGGTACACCGCGGCGAGATTCGAGATGCTCGGCGACGAGATTGAAAATTCCTCGAGCAGGAACGATCTCGTGCGATGTATCGCGAAGCATCAGAAACTCTTGATCTACGCGAATAATCTTACGAGAGCCACCCGACTGGTGGCCCTGACGACGATCGTCACCACCACCGTTGGAATTATCTGCGGTGGACTTACGCTGATAAGCGTGAGCCATTTTTATTCGTAATGTTTTTTTTTAATGCTTGGATGCAGCGAATTTTGCGGTTTCTCGTATTTCGATCGCTTTTTTTATTCGATATTTGAGTTGAAGATTATTTGGAATAATTTGGGTTTGAGAATTGAGAATATTTTTAATTTAATATAATGTATTCTTATTTTATAATATAAAATATAAATTGATATTTTTATTTTATATTTCATGTTTATTTTATATTCTATTTATTGTTAGAATTAGAATATTTTTAATTTAATATGATGTAAAGAGTACCGTTCATAATGATGAAAATGTTGATAGTCGTCGTTTTTGAGGAGTCGCGATTTTCGATCTTTTGAATAAATAAAATTGGAATTTACTCTCCATTGATAGAACAATGAAATACGTCAAGACCCATTTCCAAAAGTATTGATTTGATTTTAAAAAAATCCCCCAAGTTCAAGGATTTTTCATGCCTCTGGACGGTAACCTCCCGTTAAGCTCAATAATTCTTCTTTTAATCATTCATTTTCAAGAATTATTTTTTAAATATTTATTTGCCTATCTCGATTTATTGTATTTTCGATGTCGAAGGTAGTTCCGCGTCGTATATTTCATTATTTTCTTATACAATAATATATTACATATCATCGAGTATAATTGAATATTTGGAAGAATGAAGAAAAAAAAGTACGCACCCTAATTAACATTCGTTCAAAGAAAGAGTGAAATTTCGATTGGTTTTTTTTTCAAACAGAAAAAATTAAAAAGCTTCTACAGCAATTAATATTCGTAAGAAACAAGGTACATGTCAATTTAAAGTCATAAACGACGTTCGCATAATCGTTCAGAATTTTTTTACCTCGTGAAAAAGTTTTCCGGTGAATTAATATTCGTTAAAAAAAAAAGTATTCCGTCTCATGAGCGAGTCATGTCGTTCGAAATTCCGTTTGGTTTTTGTTTCGGTCTGAACTGACATTTGAAGTAGCCGCAAAAAAGTGTGCATTTTGGCACTGCTGACTGGCTGCCGAAATTCGTTAACATCAATTTTCCGTATGTATCGATGCACGGTAAAAGAACTTTTTGTAAGGGACTTGCCTTATCGACGGCAGGGTCAGCCGATCTCCGTGAAGTTGCGCGTTGGCAACATGGTTTTCAACGCGAGTGTCGAGCTCTTCGTGTACGCCTGGCCGGCCGACAAGCTCATGGAAACGGTAAGCGTCGTTTCCTCCGACAATTTCTTTGCCCCGGACATCTTCGCCCGAACGGGCGAAAAACGGCAAAATAAATTATCTCGATCGGTAAGGAAGAGAAATGTTTGAAAATGTTCACTAGAGCCAAGCGATAGGAAACCGGGCCTACAATTGCGCCTGGCTCGGAAAGCCGAAATCGATGCAGAAAACTCTCCTCAGCGTTATTCAGCGATCACATGAACCAGTGATGATTTCGGTGGGTGGATTTCTTCCAGCTTTGTCCCTCCACTATTACGCTTCTGTGAGTCATTCAAGAAGAAGAAAAAAACGAGCTGTACGCAAAATTGGTATTCGCTTTTTTTAATTTTCGTTGCAGTTTCTCTCCTCCTCGTTCTCGTACTTTTCGACGATGCGAATTGTGTACAGCGACGAGGGATGAAGGGTCGAGGGTGAAGGGTGAATTTGTAGTCGTATCCCGTACGAAAATGATGATAGCTCATTAAAATTCTCGTACCTTGATATATCCGTTCCTTGCCATTGTGATAGGTGCCATTTAAGAGTAAATTATCGATGGGGTGATTGGGGGTTGATTAGCCGAGAAAGCCGGCGGCAGGGTGCTTGTTTATTCCAGGCCTAATTATTTGTCTACTCAGCGAGTCTCTTTGCCGCAAGACTTCAAAGACTTTGCCACCTTTCCGGATTCCCAGGAGGCGTGCGGTATCGGAAAATATCGCTAAACACCCCCTCGCCATCTTGCCACCTTCCCACTACGGAAGATTCCGAAGGTTCCCATTGCAGGCAGTCGTCTGTTCCTTCGCCACTACTGCACTCACGTACCCCAATACCGATTGCCATTAATTGACGGCCGAATGGTCCAAGGCTCGTCGCCGAACGACAAGGGAATGGCTGGACGCGTCACCGATGTCAAGCGCGTAGTCAGGTTCGTCCAAACTTTCGGGAGAATGACGTCCACCTGGCCCAGTGATCCTGACGCGTCACGGAACCGGCGAATCCTCGCTGAGTTCCTCTGGTGGCTGTCGTTCATCAACGTAATTCTACTCCTGGTGCCATTGATACTCGGTGTTTATCACTATCGTGACGACATCGCTGTCCTCATGAAGACACTGTCCGAACTAACCGCCCTCTTCGAGGTCTTCTTCAACCTGATACTGTGCAAGTTTCAACGGCGTCGATTCCTGGTAAGCAATCCCGGTGATTTTAGATCTGAGCATGTTGTCCCGGTAGATTGGATCTGGTGTCCATTCAGGACAGCAGACGGAATCTCAACGATTCCAGACAATTGACATCAGATCGACTACTGAAAATTCCTGGTAATTCGGGATGAATCACATGCCTCGCCAGTTAGCCAAAAGTCACCTGACCAATCTCCCCATCCAAGTGTCTCCCCCCAACAAAATGCCAATGAAAGCGCAACGCCTGCCAGGTTGATCAGAATGATCAAACGATCCGCAGGCTCTTCTATCGGAGGTGACTTGTCGCGTGGGAAATGCGAGCTGTGCGGACTGCCGAGTTTACCAAAAGTACGCAGATCGTTATCTGCCATTCCTGATGACATTAGGCGGTTCGTTCTTCCTGACCGCGGTGGTGTTCTCGTGTGGTCCTCTGGTCATGAGGACCAGCCTACCTGCCGACGCCTGGTATCCTTTCTCCGTCGATTCTCCGGGTGTTCGACTCGGCCTGTACGTGTCCCAAGTCCTGGCGATCCTTCAGACCGGTCTCTGCATCACGGTCGATGTGATGGTCGGCATGATGCTTTGGTACAGTACCGCGAGGCTGGACATGTTGGCTAGCGAGGTCGATAAAGTTGTCAACGAGCTGCAGCTTGGCCGATGCATCATCGAGCATCAACGGATAATCGCGTAAGTACCGCAAATCATGCATGATCGATTCCTCGAATTCAGATGGATGTGCGGTCTTTTTTCTCCCCCTGCCAAGCTTCGCCAGAGAGACCAACTTCGCTGTACGGTTCCTAGTGCTCAAGGGCAACGCCACCATGGCATTGGCAGCTATCTGCGGCGCGTTTCCCCTCATTTATGTGAGTCAAGTGCGCGCGAGTTTGCCTAGAATTGTACAGTCTTGCTGGCTTGATCCTAGCATCGTTTTATTTGGTCTTTGTTGATTTGGTGATTCGTAGCCGGAAATATTTTTGAATTTGTCTGATTCTTTTTGGCTTCGCGATAACCTAAGTAGCAGGTGTTTGTTTGGGTGTATTTGGTTATTGCGCCTCGGTGATCTCCCGGCATCGGGCTGTTTGAGTTTGTTCGATCTTTTTGACTTGGTGATCTACCAGTATCGGGCTACTTGGGTTAACTTAGTATTTGACTCGGTGATCCCGTAACGGCTTAGCTTTTCTTCTTTCTGGACAGCATCAACCTGTCCTCGTGATTTCCCAGTTCATTCTCTTCGTCGGTTGCGGCCTCTTGAGGCTCTACGTGACGGCCTGGCCTGCCGACGACTTAGCGGAAATGGTAACATCAATTTGCCTCCACCATTTATCTACCCAAATTACTCAGAGACGCGAATTATCATTGATCAGAGCGAAAAGCTGGGTGAGGTCGTCTACTGCACTCGCTGGTTCGACGGTTCGCCCAAAATGCGCACGGGTGTTCTGTTCGTCGTTCAAAGAAGCCAGAAACCTCTGGTAGTTTCGGTGAGTGGAGTTCTTCCGGCTCTCACTCTCGCCTTCTATGCCTCCGTGAGTTTTCCCTTCGGCGATCGTTAAAGTCCTACCAATTGTGGATTTGTGGTGACCAATCTTCTTCGCATTCCTTTGTTTTTCACCTTTGCCAGTTCGTGTCAGGAACAATGTCGTATTTCGTCACTCTGAGGGCTGTAATCGGTGAATAAATGGATTTTCTCGGTTTCGCCTATCGTCATGCCTCCTTGGCACCCCAAGGTTGAAGTTGCTGCTGACTTTTCGACGAAGCAAGGACGCCTCCTTCCTCATCGATATCTCCTTCGGGCTTGAACGAACCCTCCCCACGGGGCGTTTCTTCTCCAGCCGGATAAACCAATTCCAGGAAGACATCGTTAGGAAATAATTCTTAGGCTGTTTGCGGATGAGTGTGTCATCTGCGCAGATGACAAATTATCGATTGGCCCGATGGCAAGGTATCAATTAAAACGAGATTACACATGAGTTGTTTCCAGCTGGAAAGTCGATTACGTCGATATTAATTCAGACTGTCGAACGTCGTCAAGACGCTACGAGGAGTGATGACGGTTTATGAAAACCGGAGGAATAACGACACCGGAAGTCGCCCGAAGGAGATGCTCGAAGCTCCGTCGATAAATTATTCAGTATCGCGTTTCGTCGGTTGACTAATTCATGGCTCGTTTAGATAACAAGAATTATCAGTGTAATCATCGTTATCGAATTGGCCGCGTCCCGGAGAAACGTCCTGGCTGAGGCTCAGTTGCGCGTGAACATCCTCCTGGTTGAGATGTTCGACATTAGTCCCGAGGGTGCTCTGCGTTACACGAGACTGTCGGTCTCTTTCGTCTTCACTTGGCCACTGCCAAGAAACGCGACCAAACTTCGGAAAACCATATTCGACATTTTTTTATGGATATTCACGATATCGCCGCTGATGATGACGTTCATACTGTTCAACGCGATGCGCTATCAGCTGGACGACATGCTCTCGCTGACCAAGACCCTTTGCATCGGCGTCGCGTGCGCTCAGGTCGTCATCAAGATGCTCGTTTGCAGAGTCCAACGGGTGCGATTCGAGGTTTGTTCCGGCTTACGTTTGGATTTATTTTGGTTTGCTTGCATTAATTTTGGTTCGCTCAGGTTGTTATCAAGACACTGAGAAAAAAAAACTATATTCGTTGATCCAAATAAATGTGCTATATATAAGATTGATATATAAGATTGATTCGTTGATCCAAATAAATGTGCACCGATATATAAGATTGTTACAATACTATAAAATGATGGAAAATGTGATTGATGTAAATAACATATTGCTTTATTTGAAAAAGCTCTTCTGTTCTCTGAATATCTACATTATCCTCAAAATAAAATTATATTCTATTGAAAACATTCTATATAGAATCCGTAGATGTGTGGATGAAACAATTAAGCGGTTGCTACAACATTTTTTATTTCGTACAAAAATATAATCAATAGAATTGATTATTTCTTTACTGCATCGAAACGAATATGCGATGGGACGTAAGTTTTTCAAATTGTTTTAAATCTTAAATAAAAAATGAGCATTAGAATGATCATCCCCGATAATAGTGGAGAAAATATCAGATATCCAATGGAATATCCATGGAGAGAATATCAGATATTCAACTGATAAGAACAGATACTACACTTTCATCTTAGGCACATGCCAAGAAGCGATACTCTTTAGAGTTTCTCCGGCGTTTAAGATTTTCGATTCGCGCTATGCTTACGAGAAACGAGCGCGGGTGCGGCTTCTAGCGGTTACTCCGAGAACTACGGGTTTCCTCACACCTATAATTTCAGTGGCGCTCGGCCATGATTTGGTTGCATTTTTTTACACCAAATATGCAAGAAACAAATTTTATCTTCGAATAATTTTTTAACCAATTTAGACATTAGCTTAATATTTTTCAATCAAATTAAAATATTAATATTTTAACGAATAATGTACTTGAAAATCAATATCGGTTATGGTGAAAAAAAAAAATAACATATTTACTCAATAGAAATGTTATCTGAATCAAACGAGCGAAAATCAATGTTTCTTGTGTACTCGAATCAACAATATTCATGTTATGAATTGAAACGCTTTTTTTGTTCGTTGCAGAAAATGCATCCAAAGTATATAATTTGTTCGCGATAAGTTTTTAGATAGTTTCAATAATATATTGTTCTCGGCTAACGATATATCTTTTGAATGAACAAAAAAACTTTTTAGGCGTTACCCCCACTTGTAGCGCAAAAAAGGCCTCTTTCGTGAATTTTTTTAAAGAAAACTACGAAACTTTTTTAATCGACCAATATACCATCTTAAAGAACACATCTTGAAGAACTTTCAGTAATGTTTTTATTGAAACATATTACATTGTTTAGTGGCAAATGGCGGTCAATGAAATAATGTTTTCACATACACGGTTTGCGGTGACCAACATTGCGGCGAAGTGGATCATTTGAAAAAAAATGCGGATGGATTTAGTCAAATATAAGTATAAACTAGTCTTTAATCGAAGGATGTTATAAAATATTCATTTTTCACAAAATGGCGGGCAGTCAAAGTTAATGGTTCGATTTTAACGAAAAAAACGGCCGTTTTTTGGCTATAAAACGGCCATTTTTTTCGAAAAAAAAAAATAGAACGATTAAAGACTACATTTTTATGTATTAAATAAGCCTGCAAAATTTCAAGAAAGTCGGTTCATTAGTGCTCGAGTAATATTGGTCACCGACTTCAGAAATGCCATTTTGAGAAAAACGCGATTAAAGTTTCAATTTCCGGTCGTTTACACAACGGATTCTTCTCTTTCAACGCTCACATCTCAGTCAATTTTCTTCGGATCGACTTGAAATTTTCACGACATATTCCCAGATACTTATACTTCAAAAAAAAATGCAATAAAAAAAATCGATTTTTTCAAAATGGCAAGTGGGGGTAACCCCTTAACTTGTTCATGTTATTAAAGTGAATAGCTTTTTCTTTGGACTAATAAATCCGATTATTTACACCATCAATTTTACAATTGAATCAACGAAATTTCATTCAATAACACCAATGACATTGGACCAATGATTTTTTTTTCTCAGTGGATACTCGTTCGCAGGGTTACGTTTGAGTTTGTTTGAGCTTGTTTGGGTTTATTTGGATTCGCTAAAATCATTATCGAGATGTCCGTTTGCTTGTTTGGGTTATGGTTTGTTTGGGTGGGAAGAGCTTCGACCTTTTCCACGGAGGCTTAATTGTCGGCTAAAAAACGGAAAAACAGGAATTTTTCCGGGAATTCGTGATAGATGGCAATGTTTATCGTGTGGCAGATGTTGCATCGGAAGGTCGAAGATTTTCTCGCGGTCGCAACGGAACGCGAGCGTCAGATGATGCGCGTGTACGTGAAACGTTGTTCCTCGTTTCACATCGCCATCAACGTGTGCGCTTTCATGGCTAATTTGGCAATGGTGTGCGGACCGTTGATCCTGCCGCAACCTTTGCCCGTCAACGTGCGCTATCCTTTCTCCGTGGTGGATAATCCGGCTTTGGGGCTCGCTTACCTTCATCAGACTATGGTGGGACTTCAGTGCGCCTCAAACGGCTCCGTCGATTGCCAGGCGGCCCTTCTCGTCTGGTTCGCTGGTGCTCGGCTGCAATTGCTCGCCGAAGAATTCGAAAACGCCACGAGTATACGCGATTTCGACAGATGCATCAAGAAGCATCAGCTCTTACTCGCGTACGCGAAAACGCACCCTAACCGAGGGAAGACCCCGGTGATCCACGAAGGGCAGGTTACTGTTAATCACGAGAAAAAATTCCATTTCCTTAAATATAACTTGCATCCTTAAGGCCTTAGGCCACAGTAACGGGTATAAAATCATGTGCGAATTTATCCATTTTTTTCTTATGAAAAAGTGATTCACTTATAACATTATTTACACATCTATTTTTTGTGAATATCAAGCTGTTAGAATTTTTTTTATGTACAAAATGACCGACTACTCGGAACTTCTCGAAACAGTTTTTTTCCAATTGGCGTGACAAATAACTTCAACAATTTTCACTCGATTTATTTCAAATTTAAAAGTTATGTTCCTAATTGCATTTCGCAGAGAAGTACGTACGGAATTTCCGATTAATTGAAAACTTTTTATTTTACGAGCAGTTTAGTTGCCGTTCATAAATTACGTAACGCACAATTTCCCAATTTTTGACCCCCCCCCCATTCCGTTACGTAACGGGTTACGTTACGTTACGTTACGTGTCGTCAATAATTGCGATTTTTTTCATAGACGTCACTAATTATGAAAGGATCGGGTTTATACTCATTTTCTGAAGTATACATTCATCTAGTTTTATACCATTTTTTATGACAAAATATTGAAAATGAATCGAGATATTTGCCTTGATTTGACGACAAAAATAAAAATTTCTCTTCATTGTCCCATCGACATCTTTATGAAAGTTTATCTGTAAACTGAAAGTCAACAACTTATCGATATCTATACAACTGTAGCTATCGTTATGCGTAGCCGTTTTTTTATTTTGTTTTTTTTTTTACATAATGCCGACAGTTTGAACATTTTTTTATATTTTGCTTTATGAAAGCTGTGAGCTGTTCACGGTAAAATTGCACTTGAGGTTAAAGTTAAAAACTTGAACATGCAGAATTTTTGCTATTTCTGGCAGTTTTAAATCGTGACGTAACGCAAACCTTGACCCCCTTGACGCCCCCCCCCCCTCCCAATTGCGTTACGTAATTTATGGACGGCCTCTTATGAGCAGTGATAACGAACTTTTTCACTGAAAATTCATTTCTTAAATTCATATATCTACAACTTTTGAGTAAAACAATATTTTTTAAATTCCGTACGTACTTCTCTAGATATTCTAATATAGATTGATGATAATTTGTGTTTTTTGTTCTAGGTAAAAAATTGTGAATGCTAAATGTCACGCCGCGGAGCGCCTAAAAGGAAAGATAACAAAAATAAAATATTATTAAACAAGGTACAAAAAAAAAGATATATTTTCTAACAGCTTGATATTCATACTAAATAGATGTGTAATTAATTTTATGAGTGAATCACTTTTACATACGAAAAAAATTGTTAAATTCGCACATGATTTTACACCCGTTACTGTAGCGCAAGGCCTTAAGACGCCCGAAAATGAAGCATTTTTCGTCATTTTTTTAAGGCGATAAAATAATCGCTTCGTTTGAAATATTGACATTATCTTGTTACAACTTTTGAGTGTTACCATTTTTTTCTTTTTTTGATGACACAAAATGGCGGCGTTATAAGGTATATATTTAGGCGTTTTTAGAAAAACTGCTCATGGTACAGCTCAAAAAGTTGTTTATCATTATTGGAAGGATACACCTATAAAAGTATAAAAAAGTATAAAATTAGGAATTAATTAGGCTTTGTAATGAAATTTTCACATTTTTGACCATTTTCTCGACAATTTTTACCCCAAAAAAATAATTTATTTACGCGATAACCTTAAAACTTTAGCTGTCAAAAATTTATTAAAGTTTTTTTTTCGTCCTGGAGCAAAAAAAAATCGGCCAAAAAATTGGGTTTTTTTTTCAAATTTATTGTCCAAGGGTTTTTCAGAAAACGAAAAACGATAAGGCCGCCCAAATTTAGTCCAGTTTAACAGTTTCTAACCCGTTTTTATTTCAAATGGACTGGCAAGTGCACGGCTTCATTTGACGGGAGCTGGATCCGCCATTTTGGATTTTTCAAAATAAATAAATTTCGCATTTACTCGCCACTAAAATTAGAATAAAATACGTTGAAACATTTGTCGAGAAGTATTTATTTTACATTAAAAAAAATTCCCGAAGTTCATGCATTTTTTATGCCTCTCGGCGGTAACCTGCCGTTAATGATCGGCCCTTCGTCCGAGTTCGCCACATGACAAATTGACCAAAACATCACTGGAAAAACAGTAGGAAGCCTTGATTCTGATCACAGGCTAGATTGGCCGTCTGTCTTGATTGGCCGTGACATTTTTTTTGCTCGCCGTGGATCATTACGGTCTCCCCTCAATGGTTATATCGCAGATCGATATCTCAAGTGAAGCAATTACATTCCGTCTTGACTTTGGTACAGCTATGCGGAAGAGGCTGCGCGCGCTGCACATCTCATAGTTCTCACTACGATCTGCACGACCGTTTTCTCCGTAATCACCGGTGCCGTACAAATAGTGACTGTAAGTTTGCCCGGGAACAAAAGCCCCACCACAGGCCCGTGACGTAACGCAATTTTTGTTTTTCTCATTTTTCTCTACCACAACAGCCACAACCCCTCGTAGTAAAGTCACAATTTTTCTCAATCGCCTTTGGCTTCATCGGCGAGCTTTTTATCAGCGCTTGGGCGGCCGAAAATTTGATAAACATGGTGAGTTTGGATTTTACGAGAAAATCGGCAATCGGCAATCGGAAACGGGTCAGCCGTGCTTACGAACGAATTGAGAAACCTTCGGGTGGATTTGTTCGTCAGTGCAGGGCGGTCGGACAAGGCGCTTACAATTGTCGTTGGACCGAAAACTCGCTTGAGCTGCGCCAGAAGATTTTGATCGTCATGCTTCGGGCCCGACAGCACAGTTCGATCTCCGTCGCTGGTCTACTTCCGGAACTTTCGCTCAGTTATTACGCATCGGTAGGTCAAATTAATATCGCCCAGTCGTACACCGAGAGAAAAGTCCAAACGAGGGATAGGAAAATTTATTATATTTTATTGACACCGCAATCATAATATGCTAAACACGACTATTAGCACGGTCACATGGTGATTTTTCTGAACATTTGGATAGAACGCTATTTTTTTTTCATTTCGTTGGGGTACATTGTTTATAACAAAATACTCTATAAAAAAGGTAAGAAGCATTTTTATTGTCAGATTTCCAATTAATTAATAATCTTGCCTCAACATTTTGTAGCCCCTAATTTTTCATCATTTATTGTTTACAACTTTTTCATGATTGACATTAGCGCAAAAAGTTATGGATAATTGTATAAACTACAAAAAAGCTCTTTACAAAATTTTTGTCAGCCTCACGGTTACGGAGATAAATGAAAAAAACGATTTCACCCTTAATTTCAAGATGGCGGAGGTTCTAACACCCTTAGAGTCCCAGAAACTGAGTTTACACTCATGGCTGACCCCCCTACAAAATGAAAAGAAAAAAAAAAGCGTTCTAGGGGAAGTAAACTTTTTATAGTATCAGTGAATATCCATTTAATGAAAATCTACTATATTATTTAACATTCAAGAATAAACGTATGTTTGTAAGAATGGTGGTCGCGGTTGACATATGTGTATAACTCAATATATAGAGAAATATAATACAAATATATAATTACTTAAAATATATAATTTATTTAAAACATAATTCAATATATAATTAATTCAATATATAGGGAAATATAATTCAAATATGGTTGAGAACACCATACATTTCTCTCAGTGTAAATTGTCACACGCAGCTTTTTTCTTCACCTCAATTGGCCCTTACTCTGTTCGCAGTTTGTCTCGAAAACGTACTCGTTTTTCACTGCCTTGCGCATCGTCGTCGACAAAGTCATCGATTAAAATCGCCTCGATGGGCATTTGAGATTATCGGTCATTTTTACATGTATGTATAAAAGTTGTTTTTTATTTGTATAAATTGTATTTATTTAGTTCAAAACGGATTATATTTATTGAACGAAAAACAAGACAGAAAAAGCAATAAAAAAATTGTGGAATCCCCTTTCGACTTTTGACTAAAATGATGATCAAATGATGATCAAAAATCGTCTGTCCTGGTTTGGGTTTGTTATTCTCAGGCCGTCATCTAGTGTGAAGATAGAGAAACGGAGTCATTCTTTGAAAAAATCCTCGAAAACTATGGGGCATAGGACATTTCGGGTTTGTGGTTTATTGAACAAGAAATGAAGAACATATATGTTTTTACAGATTGAAAAAAAGTGAATTATTAACAAAGCTACACGTATATTGATATGACTAGAAAAAATGGATGCCGCGGGTTTTTTTTTGGATATGATAGCTCAGCTTACAGTAGCCTGAAGAGATATTTGAAGAATGTTATCACCTGTAATTATACCGATATTACGCTTACTATAAAGAAAGAGAATATTTTTCAATTTTATCAAAGCTAAAGCAAGCCTCTAAGTGCGAGTTTTGAAAAGTTAACGTGATTTATTCGATGAAAAAAATGTCAGAGTCTAATTCGTTCTTATTGTTATAATAATAATGATGATGGTAAAAAAGTGAATATGAGAGTTACGTGAAGTATTATAGCGTAAAATAACAAGAAAGAGTTTTAAAAAAAGTCGAGCGAAGGTGACTCGGAATTACGCGGGACACAAAATAGAAGCTCCTGGAATATAAAAAATTACCTGTCCTTATTTGCGTTTGTCGTTCTCTTAATTACTTAGAAAAATAAAAAAATTAGATAAAAATTAGGGGAAAAAATTCAACATTTTTCGAAGCTCAAAAAGGCCTCAAATTTCAATTTAAAAAAAAATCAACTTGATTTATTTTACGAATATTATTATCAGAGTGTTATTCGTAATCATTGTTATAATAATTAAGCTGGCGGTGAAAAAGTGAATATGTAAGTTACTTACGCGAAGTATAATAGTTCACGTGTTGCAGATAAGGTCGTACAAATGGGCTTGTTCTCGCAGGTGCTAGCTAGTCCAGTGGTTAGCGTGTTAGGCGTTTGGATCGGCAGGTCGCAGGTTCGCGGCACGGTAGCGGTCGAATTATTTTATTTGTTCAAAATCATTATGCAGGTTGTCAGTTTAGGGTGATAGGGTTTGTTGTTAAGGGCTTATCGGATTTCGACGCGCGGCGCCCTTCCACGATGATTACATACTCACGTCCACTTGCGAAGAGGAAACTTTCGTACTGCGCGGCGGACATGTGCAAAAATTTGCAGAGGAATGGAATAATAGATAATAGAAATCAGAGCAGCAGAGCCCGACGATAATTCACCTTCGATCTGTTCTCGAATTACATTTGAATAGCAGCCAGGCATAAATAACGAGGAAAATTGGTGCTTCGGAGGTGAAAAATGAAAAAGCGTGTGGAGCGTGGCCCGCCCCTGTATTTAGCATCAATAATAGTGAGGAATAAATAATTCAAGGGTGAGTACCGCGCTAGCTCGGCGGCAATCGCCTGGCCTGTGTTTTCAGATAAAATCATTACGCACAATCATCATTACTACACCATCGTAAAAAGTTTCCGGTTGTGTCGGTATAAAGGCGCCTGTTATTGTCCGTCGCGAGAGTAATTCACCTCGCACCTCGACGAAAAGGAAAACCATAAGGGGCCGTCAGTTGTGGTTAAAACCTCCGTGCCCAGATGCTCGAGGTCAGTCCTCAGGGAGTCGTGCTTTTCGATACAAGAAATTCGCGAAACCTGAAGCCTGAAACCTGAGGCGGGAACCTGAATTAGAAGGTCCAAAAAAGCGTTTTTTCGAGAATTTTCTTAGAAGTTAAAAAAACGAGTGAGCCCGGTAAAGATTGAGGTATCTTTTGATGTATATTTGAATTGTATAAAAAAAAGTTCAACACGAAACAATAAATAACTGCAGAATTATCAGCCTATTCTTTGTGCGATTTGCCACTAATTCTTGACTGAAACAAAAAAAAAACAATAAAATTTTCAATTATCATATATGTTTCTTCTGGGTGAATTAAGAAAAAGCTGAAAAAATCATGAAGTTATAACTTTTCTTGGATTTGAAAAAAATGTGTTGAAAAAGAAAACACTTTAACGTGCTATCAAAATTATTTAAAAAGACGACTTTTTTAATTCACTTAGAAGAGATTTTCTTACTGAATAAAATAAACTTTGGTTTGGTTCAATAGGTTGTTTAGTTTTTTGGCTATCACGCCCGCCAATTTGGAAAAATCGTGAAAATGAAAACAGGAGAAAACGCGCTGCAAAGTTTTCAATAGGAGGAAATATCAATATCAAATATCAATCGCTTCTCTGCTTTGGGCATTGTATCTTTGAAAATATTCACAATTGGCCTCTGTAACTTTATAAATATATTCTTGGATAATTTATCTAAAAATAAAAAAAACGATTTTTCGGACCTTCTAATTCAGGCTCCGGCCTTAAGGGATCATTACAGTGTAACGGGTCGAAAAAAAACTGATTTTCGCGATTTTTTTTCCATGGTTAAAATACGACGATTAAAAACTATTTCCACAAAATGTTAGACTGGAATGGTCTCTTAAACAAATTCAAATATGTCTCAATTTGACGTTATTTTGCATTTTAGCCGGAAGGCAATCTTTTCAGCCAATCCAGTCAATCAGTTCAATTAAAATTCATCTTTATCCACGCAGCAGAGTTTAATCCGCAAATGGATCGATGAAATAATTATCCATCGCTCCGCCGACCCTTCAATATATTTCAGCCTGGAACGACCATTATTCGTAACAGCTGAAAATTTCAGCAAAACATCGTTTCAGTCGTTTGTGAAAAAGCTCGAGGACTAGATGTTCACTGCAACTCCAGAGGCTGCTTGGAAGTACACGAAATTGTCAGTTTTTTTAGTATTCACCTGGCCACTGCCGCGAGACTCGACCAGACTTAGAAAAATAATCTACGAAGTTTCATTCTGGATATCCGTCCCTTTACCGTTCGCCCTGGCGGTGCTGCTCTTCAAAGCTGTTTACGAAACAGTCGACGATTATCTCGCATTCTCGAAGACCTTTTGCATCGGTGTCGCGTGCTCTCAAGTGGTCATCAAGATGCTGCTTTGCCGAGCTCAACGTTCGCGATTCGAGGTTTGGGTTTATTGGGATGTTGAATAAATTCGTGCTGTCCTTTCGTGAAAATTATTGCTTTATTAAGGGGGTCATCGCATGTGACGGGTGGACTTTTTAACTTTTTAAAATGATTTTTTAACTTTTTTTTTAACACACTATCTTTGCATTTTGACCACACATTTATTAACACTATTGCAGCCCTTCGGAATCTTATCAAACAACAATTACGAGTTGAATCGACTTTACACCGTTCGAAAGACACTCATGTATAAAAAAAAGTTGGTTGACGGCTGCAATGATTGCGGCGGTTTTGCTCAACTTAAGCCAAAAACATCAAACGGCATTTTGGTTTATAGATCTGAGGCTATAGCCGGAACTAGAGTCAATTAAAAATATCGACAGTCCTTCCCCATAATCGAGATCGTGTTGCACACCTAATCTATGCAATCTGCGGGCTCTGTTCAGTCTTCTTATACTTTGAATCATCCTTAACTTTCCACACTATTCCACCAAAATAAATGACATCGTTAATTTTTAGAATTTCAGGGTCCGGTTGTCCTAAAATAGTCTTCAAAGTTCACACTATAACAATAAGCAACAACAAAAAATGATTTTTTGAAGTTTCCAGAGAGGGATACCCTCTCAAAGTACTTCTTTGCGATGCCATCTTGAATTACCCCCAATCCTGGTAACGCCATCTGTTGGAAAACAGCGAGAAGTTCATGAATGTCCGGAAAACTTGTTCAACGTCCTGAAAAAAATCTTTAAAAAAATCTTTAAAAAAAGGCTTTTTATTCGGACTCCTCTACATCGTGATGTTGATTCCTGTTGTCAGATGTTGCATCGTGACGTCGAGAATTTTATCGGGAGCGCGACGCCCCGCGAGCGCCAAGTGCTTCAGGCTTACACTAATCGTTGCACCCTGTTGCACGTCTCCATCAACATGTGCGCTTTCCTCGCCAATGTAGTGATGGTATGTGGGCCGCTGATACTGCCTCAAACGCTGCCGGTTATCGTCACCTATCCATTTTCCATCGACAAACAACCCGGCTTTGCAATCGCCTACATTCACGAAACAATTGCCGGATTTCACTGCTCGTCGAATGGCTCGATCGATTGTCAAACGGCTCTTCTCGTCTAGTTCGCCGGAGCTCGCCTGGAATTGCTCGCCGAAGAATTCGAAAACGCCACGAGTATACGCGAACTCGACAAATGCATTAAGAAGCATCAACTTTTGCTCGCGTACGCGAAAAATCGTCGTGGCCGAGGGAAGAGACCCCGATGATCCACGAACTATCGCCTCCACCCAGGTTTGCCAGTTGACAAATGGATAGAAAAATCAAGCGCCTTAAAATCAAGCTTTTCTTCCTACTGACCTCACGAGAAACATCACTTGAGTGTCCACCTTCGATTCTGTCGAAACTCACATATGTGATAAAGCATTGAATACTATCGGACACGTATTTTTTTTATCGACGAAAAAAAACCGGTCTTAAGGCGGGCAACCACTTAGGAGACCGAAAATTAGATGAGTTTTTGGATTTTTTTTATTGTCGAAAAAAAACGTCAAGTTTACGGAAGATTTTTTGAACATTTTTTGTTGAAACAATTTATTTATACATTGTTGGCATTCTTATTGTTTAAAACGAATGTACTTAGCATCTTCAATACGGTTGATTTTTTTCAGATTTTGTTATCGCGAGGCACTCAAAATTCTCACCGAAACTCACTTTTGGTAGGGAATGTACGGGCCTTAAGGGGTCTTCTCACTTTAGACGCATAAAAGGGCTATTCTAATGATTTTTTTTAGGTTTATATTATAGGTATTGGCAAAAAACGTTGTTAGAAATAATAAATACATTTTCGAAATGTATTAAAAAAATGTTTAATGTATTTATGTAACCCAAACAAACTTTAAACGCGTTTTTCTCGAAACGTTTTTTGACGGCTTGCTGATAAAATCTTTAAAACTACTAAACCGATCCTTATGAAATTTTAACCACATATTCTTTACATACTATAGCTATAGCGCATGCTAAGGATTTTTTTATATTTCGATATTTACTAATTTTTTTTTGCAAAAAACGGTGAAAAAAGCACTTTTTTTTGTCGAAAAATGTCCGCCATTTTTTTTTGCATACATCAAAAATCGCATGATATGCGCTATAGCCATTAACATACTGAAACTGAAACCGTTTGATTTTTTGTTTCGGATGATCCATTTCCGAGATTTCATCAACAGCGCAGACCTACAATTGTTTTAGGACATTTTTTTAACTACCATTTTCGTCTATAAATTCTGACTATAGCTATAGCGCATGCCAAGGATTTTTTTACATTTTGATATTTACTATTTTTTTTGCCAAAAACGGTGAAAAAAGCACTTTTTTTCGAAAAATGTCTGCCATTTTGTTGTTTTTTGCATATATAAAAAATCGCATGATATGCGCTATAGCCATTAACATACTGAATCTAAAACCGTTTGATTTTTTGTTTCGGATGATCCATTTCCGAAATTTCATCAACAGCGCAGACCTACAATTGTTTTAGGAAATTTTTTTAACTACCATTTTCGCCTATAAATTGTGACTTGAATAAATAATTTGTTTTAAAATGTTTTTCGAAATGGTATTTATTAAGTGTAACAACTTTCATATCAATATCTATAATATTGACCTATCAAAAAATTCATGAAAATAGCCTTTTTTAGCATTTAAAGTGAAAAGACCCCTTAAGTGATGTTCCTTGTCGTCTTTATCGGGAGGTCTCAAACGGCCGCGAAATTTTTCTCCCTCGCGGATCACCACGTGTCCCCTCGGTTACTGTATCGCAGTTCGATATTTCTGATTGAACGATTACATTCTGTCTTCCCTTCGATGCAGCTATGCGGAAGAGGCGGTTCGGACGTGCCGAGTCATAGTTATCGTTACAATCTGTATGGCCGGTCTGTCCGTCGTTACCGCCGGTGTACAATTGGTTACCGTAAGTTGATCTACAAAAAAAAAAGAAACAAAAAACACCCCATGTCACTCGTGTACACATTTATGATGATTTTTCTCTCCACAATAGTCCCAACCCCTCGTAGTCAAGTCCCAATTTTTCGTGATTTTATTCGGCTACATCTACGAGCTCTTCGTCAGCGCTTGGCCCGCCGAAAATTTGATAAACGCGGTAAGTCTCGAGATGAAATTTTCAAAATCAGCATCTCATTGATTCGTCGAATAAATTAATCATCCCCCAGTGCAACGCGGTCGGAGACGGTGCGTACAAGTGTAACTGGGCCAAAGATTCAGTCCAGTTTCGCCAAAAGATTTTCGTCGTTCTGTTACAATCCAGGAGGCACTGCTCTATCACCGTGCCTGGTTTGGTTCCCGAACTCTCGCTCAGTTATTACGCAACTGTACGTCAATCGTATTTAACCCTCCGCGGTCACCCGGGGTCGAAATGACCCCAGGCTTTTTTTTCTTAACCCATCATATCTCAAGAGTATCACCCTAAAATATTATGAAACAAAATCGAAAATTGCAAAAGTTATGATTTTTTAAGTACAAAATGGGTTTTTCATGCATTGACGCCTTGCTGATTTTTTACCGCCATTTTAAAATTCGATAAAAATATAATACCGACAATTCCACATTCTAGAATGTTCAAACTAATATCCTGAATTTTTATGAGTCATTTGGAATTATACGTTCAACGCGGCAATCGTTTGAAGCATGGATGGGGACATTGGTTTTTTTTAACGCATTGCTGATTTTTTTCCGCCATTTTAAAATTCGATAAAAATATAATACCGACAATTCCACATTCTAGAATGTTCAAACTAATATCCTGGATTTTTATGAGTCATTTGGAATTGTACGTTCAACGCGGCAATCGTTTGAAGCATGAATGGGGTCATTGCGACCCCCTGTGACCAACGTGTGACTGCGAAGGGTTAAAATTAACAGCCCCCATACTCTTCACTCTTCACTTTTTCCACCCTTAATTGTACGTCTCTGCTTTTTTTTACCGTAGTTTGTTTCAAAAACGTACTCGTTTTTCACGGCTCTGCGCATTATGCTCGGCGCGGGCGAGGATTAGGCTGAGATCTCAAAAATGTGCAGGCACAACGATCGTGCACTCGATTGTCTGAAAAATGGAACATTTTCAAACCACGTCCTTTCACTACGTCGCTCCACGATACTATGACAGCTTTTGTGGTCACGTGACTTTGAAATTCACTGTATCAAAAGTAGAAGAGAATAAAATGTTTATATACGTCTTGATGTATAAACATACATATATAAAAAAAGAAATAAGAAAATAAATATACAAACTCTATATAAATGTACAACCTCTATATACGAGTATATAGTATCTATCCGCAAGGTCGATTGCATTACTCATCAATTGCTTTTTGCTTCATCGGTCAACTTTTTATCAGCGCCTGGGCCACCGAAAATTTGACGAACGTGGCGAATTTTGATTTGACGGAAAAAAGAAAAACGTAAATCAAGGAAACGAGTCAGCCATGCCTACAAACGAATTGAGCAAGTTCTAGATGGATTGATTCATCAGTACAGGGCAGTAGGATACGGTCTTATAATTATCATTGGGACCAAAATTCACTCGAGCTGCGCCAGAAGATTTTGATCGTCGTATTCCGACACGCAGCTTTTTTCACAAGGTAATTTATACATGTACATATAATTTTTTTTTATTTGTATAAATTGTATTTATTTACTTTAAAACGGATTAAATTTATTGAAATAAAAAAATGGGAAAACTGCAATAAAAAAGTAGGGCAATTTTTGTTGTGAATAAAAATTTGGATTTCGAGTTCACACTCGGAGTTAGTCGTGAAAAAAATGGGACGGTCTGACAAAAAATAGAAGAAGGACGGTCTGGAAAAAATGATCTGCCCTGGTTTGGGTTTGTCGTCCTCTTGAAGGCTTGAACAAAAAAAAAATGGTTAATGGCAAAAAATTTTTTAAATATTTTTCAAAACTCAAACAAGCCTCTAGTTTCACGTTTTTCGAAATTAACTTGATTTAGCTGATGAATAAAATGTTCAGAGTTTTATTCGTAATCATTATAATAATGATGAAGATGATGGTGAAAAAGTGAATATGAGAGTTACTTGCGCGAAGTATAATGGCGTGAAATAAATAGAAAGAGTTAAAAACTACCGAGCAAAGATACTGTAAGTACCGTTTGAAGTGGTAGAGTGTTGGTGTACCGATTAAAAAATCGGTAAAAACTACCCTCTTTTCGCCTTTCACAGGGGTGTCCTCCCTTAAATACTTGGAAAAATGGTTAGATAATGGTAAAAAGATTTTTTGTCTATTTTTCAAAGCTCAAACGAACCTCTAGTTTTAAGTTTTAAAAAAGTAACCTGATTTATCTGCTCAATAAACTTTTCCGCGTTTTATTCGTTATCACTATAATAATAATAAGTATGATGGTGAAAAAGTGAATATGAGACTTACTTGCGCGAAGTATAATAGCGTGAAATAAATAGAAAGAGTTAAAAAAGCCGAGGAAATATACCGTTCCAAGTGTGGCGGATAACGCCATATGCTTCTGTTCTCGCAAGTGCTAGCTTAGTCCAGTGGTTAGCGTGTTAGGCGATTGGATCGACAGGTCCCGGGTTCAAGGCGCACATGGGGTGAACATATTTATTTCTCCAAATCCATTTTTCACTCTTAGTTTAGGGTAGTAGGATTGTGAAGGGTTATCAAATTTCACCGGAAATAGTTGGTTTCTTATCGTATTGCATATCTCTATATGCGCCGTGGCAGATCGATGCTGCGCTCCTTCTATGGTTCCCCCTCGTCTTCTCATTCCAACAGCAAAGCTCGTACTGTAAAACGACGACGTGGGAAAACTACATACAACACACACAATGTTGTCTATAGTCAAATTATCTCTTCAACACTGCCCCTCGACTTGCAATAAATTGGTATAATAGAGTTGCGGGCGAAGCTGTGGCAACAATTTAGCAATGTGGGGTGTTTTTCGAACCTATTACAGTTAATACGCGGGGTGGAGTATTGGTGGTTCTGGAGGTGGAAAATAGAGAATCTACGGACACGGAAATAGAGGAGCGGATATTACGTGTATTCCACACAGTGTTACTTAGCATCACTCACTTGACTAATAAATAATTCGAAGGTGAGTATCGCCAGCTTGCCACGAAATGCGGGCTGCTGGAAGGTAGGAATCATTACGCACAATCATCATTACAATTACGTCAATAGCTCCCCCTCGATAGCACGCGCAACGAGTCCTCCAGGAAAAATTCCACCGCGCAATCGAGCCAATTGCTAGAGGTTGTGCATTGCGAACTCCCCCACGTTATTATATCGACACAACGGCGCTTGTTTCTGCCCGTCGCGAGAGTAATCCCTCAGACGTGGTGGAAACTTGGCGGCGAAATATTCGAGGTCAGTCCTCGGCGTGGTGATCTTCGATTAACGAATTGTCGATTTGGCTGCTTTGGTCAAATGCGACCAAACTCGCAAAACAGCTGTTGAACGTTGCCACTTGGATAAACATCCCGTTCCAATTGCTACTGGAGAACGCGCGTGTGATCGTGGCTTGCTATTGTATTAACGTTTATCTCGTCCTCGCGAAAGTCATTCAGCCGGTCTTCTCGTGTGTCCTACAAGTCAAGGCGTTCGCTCGCCAATCACAACGGGCGCAACTTCGAGGTTCGTTCGATATGGCACATAGTGCGAGAACCTATTACCTACGCATAATCCCATTAATCGAACTTAATCATGTTTCAAGATGAATTTAAGGGACCATTCCAGTGGCGACTGCCTAGAAGATTGCTGATTTTCATGTAAAAAAATTTTTTTTTTATAATTGGTCCGACTTGTTTTTTCGTTTATTCAAATGACTTATGTTGTAAATAAAAATATTTTTTAATGTTTTAGTTTTATTTACGAAATAATTTTTTTGGCCACTGCAAAATAATGCCTGAAAAAAGCGCCTCACAGTGAAAAGTCCTACTGCTCTAAAAACTTCCTGAATAAAAAGAAACAAAAAGATTATTAATTAGTATGAAAAACTGTAGTGGCCGACGGAGGATTTTCGTTCGATAAAAACTAACAAAATGGTGGCTAGTTCAAAATTAAGTGTCAAACTGCGCCTTTTTTCGATAGTTTTTCGTTAAAAAAATGTGAAATTTTCAAATAATAAAAATCGCTTTCGGATGACGTTAACTTGAAAACTCTTCGTTCAAAATCTTCCACCATTTTAAAAAATGCGTCCATTCGCGCCAGGTCTACGCAGCTGGTTGAATCCCTTTTTCTACGAAAGGCGGTAGCAACCTGAATATTTCGAATTTCCCGATCAGAATTTCCTAAATTCCATGTTTTAGGATGATGCAAAAAAAAAACGATTTTCAAAAAATGTTACAGTGGAATGTTTCCTGAATTAGCATGTTGCGGCAAGACAATCTCTTCAAACAATCCAGATAATTAGTTCATTTAAAAATCGATCTTATCCCTAAAGAATTCAGTCAAGAAATGTACCCCTAAAATAATTAGTCACCGCTACGACCCTTTCACATATTTCACCCTGGAACGATGATTTTTCGTCGCAGCTGAAAATTGCAGTGAAACGTTGTTTCGGTCGTGTGTGAAAAAGCTCGAGGACGAGATGTTCACCGCAACTCCAGAGGGTGCTTGGGAGTATACGAGAATGTCAGTGATTTTGGTATTCACCTGGCCACTTCCGCAGGACGCAACCAGACTGAGGAAAATAATCTTCGAGGTTTGCTTCTGGACGTTTTTCGTTTCATCGTTCGTTATGGTGTTAATCCTCTTCAACGCTGTTTACGAAACGCTCGACGATTATGTCGCGTTCTCCAAGAACTTTTGCGTCGGTGTCGCGTGCGCTCAAGTAGCCATCAAGATGCTGATTTGCCGAAGCCAACGTTTGCGATTTAAGGTTTGGATCTACGCGCAAGCGTCAAGGGTGGAAGTACTCACCCTGTGCTCCCCGTACTTTTGTCCAACAAACCTATGCGTGACTCGACCTGGGAAAAAACGTTTTATTCGTATTCCTGTTAATGGGGATTTTTGCTTTGTTGGGCCAAAAATGTTCGATTTTTCGCCATTTTTTGTGTGAACAATATTAAACGAAGAAATGATCTTTATTGAATATCACAATTATCAAATGTTTGACAAAACAATTTCAACATTCTACATTCAATATTTTGCGCATAAAAAATCGGTGAAAAATAGAGAATTTTTTTGCCGAACAAAGTAGAAACCTCCCTTAAGGCGATGTGCCACATGCCTCCGACCGCTTCGAAATTTTGACAAAAGAATTCTCCCAAACGGAACAACCGATTGGAATAAAATTTGTTGTGTGCATGCATGATACTTGCTCCGAGGGGATGACGCCCTCCGTTATCCAAAATTTCCAAAAAAAAATTACAGTTTGTGGTTACCCTGCGAAAAATGGTGAATTATTAACCATTGCATCGCATTTTCGGTAATTGTCTGAGCGTCATCCTCTGGACCGTGAAAAAGCACACATTTTAAGCTTTGTTTCACCTGTTTTCATGAACAAATGGCGGAGAAAAAGCATTTTGAAATTTTTACATAAATGTAGCAAAAATGTACCAACAAAGCTCAAAATATCAGTTACCGGAGCGAGCGCTCAGTTCATCCGTATTCTCACTGGCGGCGCGCAGCTCGCTTCGTTCTGTTTGTACCGACCGCGCTCGCCTCCTTTCGGAACAATTTATTTTTTGACAGGTCGAAAGCCGGGCCTATAACCTCGCACATTCGTTCGCAATATATTTCATCATACGATGTGTGTGATTAGAGTGTGATATAGAATGTGAATAGTGTATCATAGAGTGGAGTTTGTTTTCGTCGCGTTTTGGTGAGTTTTTTGCTGTGAAGAGCGCCTCAGGACGCCGGCACACCACCGACGAGAAATCCCGACGAAGACATAATCGACAAGAAAACCGCCGCGGCCGATTGCACGAAGAAGATCGAGGAACATAGTGACAGCGAGAAGCCGAAGGAGAAAACGCCGGAAGTCAGGGTACGTACATGCTATAACCTCATAACCTCAATTTACGTACTTTGTCATTTGCCACGATCTTCCCTCGCATTGTTTTCTCGCTCGCCTATGTGTCAAACAGTCAACGGCTCCGGTGCAAGAAATTCAAGCTTATTTGCTCTTCGCAGAAATACCGCGGTATTCGTGAAAAAATCGCAGATAGCATATTTTCCGATGATCCGTAGCCATTTCCATTACCCCTCAAAATCCTCGATTTCCTGATCAGTGTGTGACCAAAATAAGGCACGAAAGTTCAACACCCGTTACCTATGAACGCAAAACTATCATGTCTCAAACACGGTTGATTTGTGGACCTGTGGCGATTCCTCGATAGCTTCACCCTGATGACCGGGAGTACTATTGGTATGGCGTATAAAGATAGAAGACCCTCGGTATGGTAGTACACCGCTACACGCAAATGTACGTGTTACTAGTATGGCACTGGTATACTGTGCATTAGTAAAATATACTGGTTCCGTATCCTCACCATACTAATACTCGTACAGATAGCGTACACATACACATGCTAGGTACGGTACCTGGGCTAGCATGTCGAAACTACAACTAATGTAGTGTCGGTTTTTCCATCTAGATGGACCATCGGATTTATCAAGGGCAGCAAGAATGCACTGCCGAGGATGAGAAACCGTGTCACTCGTCGCAGCCACGGTATAGAGTCCCAGTGTCCGCGAGGATATCACCGCTATCTCCAATCTCTCCGAGAACATTAGCGAGGCTGACCTCAAGGAACTCGTTGAACTCTTCGGCTTGGCTCAGAAACAATATCTCACCATGGATCGCACCACCAATCTGTGCAAGGCCTTTCGCTTACGTATGTACGTTTTAGAACAAAGGGCGAGGACCATTGCATCTCAATGGTTACGGCTACCATCATTTCATACTCAGAGTCGACGGGTCCAAACCTCCAGCCCAACAGCATTGAATGGTCAACGGTTGAACGCGTTAAGATAGAACAAGCGTGCACTTTTCATTTTTATAGATTTTGTTTAAATTTTAACCAGACATTGTTCGTATCATTATGCATGTTTCAGTGAAATGTTAGATCAGTCAACTATTTAGATTCGGAGATGATTGATTTAAAAATTGCAACATTTAACACTGTACGGTCTGCATTGAACGGCCATAGTCGGGTAAGTAGGGAAAAATTGCCTCCGCATTTTTTCCAGCGAAATTTGGAGTATATTCTGAGGTATAAAAAAAAACAAATTTTCTGAAAATTTCATGCCCGTCAACGCAATGATTTTAGAAAAAATATTTTTTTTTTAAATATCAAAAAAAAAAATATTTTTTTCCGGAAACGGTACAGTGGATGGATTTGATTTTTGTTTGGTACTTGTTTCGATCAAACGTGTTACGAAATAAAATTATAGAACATCTTGCCAAAGATTAAGGTTTGAAAAAAAAAGGTTCCTTGTTTTATTATTTTTTACTATAGTCCACTTGGGGTACAATAGCGAAAATGTTTTCATATAATCTTTGGGCACCTTATTAGATTATATAATTTTTTCAAAATGATTGGTTTGGCACGCCACAGTGAAAAAAAAGAAACACACTTTATTTCTTTCTTTTTTTTCTTTCTTTATTTCTTTTTTTTTTCACTGTGGCGTACCAAACCGATCATTTTGAAAAAAATATATAATCTAATAAGGTGCCACAGACTATATGAAAAAAAAATCGTTATTGTACCCCAAGTGATTATCGTAAAAAAAATAAAACAAGGAACATTTTTTTTTAAACCTTAATCTTTCGCCAGTTATTCTATAATTTTATTTCGTAACACGTTTGATCGTAACAAGTACCAAAAAAAAAATCGAATCGATCCAGTGAAGCGTTTCGAAATTTTTATTTATTTTTTATTTAAAAAAAAGTCATTTTTCCAAAACCATTACGTTGACGGGGATGAAATTTTCAGAAAAGGCCATAGCCGGGTAAGTAGGGAAAAATTGCCCCCGCATTTTCTCTAGCGAAATTAGGAGTATATTCTGAGGTATAAAAAAAAAATTTCTGAAAATTTCATCCCCGTCAACGCTATGGTTTCGGAATTTTTTTTTTTAATAAAAAATAATAAAAATTCCGGAAACGCTTCAGCGGATCGATTCGATTTTTTTTGGTACTTGTTACGATCAAACGTGTTACGAAATAAAATTATAAAACATCTTGCGAAAAATTAAAGTTAAAAAAAATAATGTTCCCTGTTTTATTTTTTTTACTATAATCCACTTTTACTATAATCACGATTTTTTTTTTTTATATAATCTTTGGGCACCTTATTCGATTATATAATTTTTTCAAAATGTTCGGTTTGGTACCCCACAGTGAAAAAAAGAAACAGACTTTATTGATATATTTTAGTTATATATCGATATAACTAAAATATATCAGTAAAGTGTTTCTTTTTTTTCACTCTGGCATACCAAACCGATCATTTTGAAAAAATTATATAATCTAATAAGGTGCCCAAAGATTATATGAAAAATTTTACGCTATTGTACCCCAAGTGGATTATAGTAAAAAATAATAAAACAAGGAACATTATTTTTTTTTCCAAACCTTAATCTTTCGCAAGATGTTCTATAATTTTATTTCATAACACGTTTGATCTAACACGGAAAACGGATTTTTTTTATTTAAAAAAAATTCATTTTTCTAAAACCATTCCGTTGACGGGCATAAAATCTTCAGAAAATTTGTTTTTTTTATACCTCAGAATATACTCCAAATTTCGCTGGAAAAAATGCGGGGCCAATTTTTCCTTACTTACCCGACTATAGCCTTTACCCATGTAGGTTTCGCCAATCGAACCGTAACGGCTAATACTTGGACCAATGTTGGCGGGACGATGATCGATTAACCAATTGTACGCCAATGCTCGGCTGAGTATTGACTAGCCAACATTGGTTTGCTGATATGCGGCCAATGTTCGGCCAAACGTAGACTCGTTAATCATTGGCTGGTCGATACGAGGCCGATATTTGGCGAAGTATAGACTGGCCAATCATTGGTTTGCCAATACGAGGCCATTGTTCGGCCAAGTATAGACTTGTTCATTATTGGTTTATCGATATGAGGCCGATGTTTGGCGAAGTATAGACTCGCCAATCATTGGTTTGCCGACACGGGGCCAATGTTCGGCCAAACGTAGACTCGCTAATCATTAGCTTATCGATACGAGGCCGATGTTTGGCGAAGTATAGACTGGCCAATCATTGGTTTGCCAATACGAGGCCAATGTTCGGCCAAGTATAGACTTGTTCATTATTGGTTTATCGATATGAGGCCGATGTTTGGCGAAGTATAGACTCGCCAATCATTAGTTTGCCGATACGAGGACAATGTTCGGCCAAATATAGGCTCTCTAATCATTGGCTTATCGATACGAGGTCGATGTTTGGCGAAGTATAGACTCGCCAATCATGTTTTTGCCGATACGAGGCCAATGTTTGGCCGAGTAACGCATGATCGAACCGCAATTCGTTTATTGACGATTCATTGTTTCGCGTTAAAGTCATTGAGAGACGAGATAAATACTTTTTACGAGTCCATTGGACATTATTCTTAACAAATATACTACCAAATCAATGCACTCATTGTTTGCCGATTCTCGAACGAGCTCATACGCGATATTCTGTCAATTTTTATGAACCATCCTACACTGACAGAAAAATTCTATTAATATTAACTAACCGCGTCTATTTATTTATTTTTTATTTGAATTAACTAGATTTTTCGTGAAATCAAATTTTTCATATTGCATTCCATTATTGGAATTATTCATTTTAAATGTATTTATTTATTCAAATTAAACTTGAACTAATGAACTAATGGTCTGTCTTTATTGCAACACACATATTAACGGGTTGTGGCGGTGGAGAAGGTGGAGAGAGAGGAATTATATATATAGGTTAGGTTTGAAAATTCTATAACATGTCATTCGATAACACTCTAATTATCACAATGATATTAACTAATTGATATAGTTTATGTGATACAAATAATGATGAGAATCCATTTGGTACCTTATGCCATATCTACGATTCAAATATTACAAGCACTCGGTAGCATAGGGGCAGCGTGTTTGGCTATGAGTTGGAAGTTCAAGGTTCGAGCCCCATATGGGTGAAATATTTTCTTCGAACTAATCATTTCAAAAGACCAGGTAATGACGAATTACAATACTAAAATAACTAATTTTTTTTTTTGGCAGTGCAGGACCAATTTTGGTGATCTATATTGGGTCACAATTATCCGCCAAGACTCGGTCGATAATCGGGCCAAGCTCGAGTGCCAATGATGGCAATCTTGAGGAAGCTTATTGTTGGCCGATTCTCGAATGAACTCCTACGCGATGCTCGGCCGATTCTCATAAGCCATTCTAGGGCCAATATTGATTGCGAATATCGGGCCGCTCTTATCATCCAAGGCTCGATCGATGATCGGTCCAAGCTCGAGTGCCAATGTTGGCAAGCTTGGCGTCAAGCATCGGCTAATCATTGGCCACTACCGATCATCTTACATGGGTAGACAGAGTAATTTTCCGTGAAAAATATTTGTCTATAAAAAGACACAAGGTAATAACATAAACAATATAAAGTATTAATATTTAGAACGCAAATCTTTTTCTTCACGTTAAAAGTGTTTAACTTTAGGAACACAATAATTAACTTTTTCTCGAAATATTGAACTATACTGTTCTGCGGTGTTCCATAATGTCTTCTTATTAAAGGGGATAAATATTTTTAACCAAGAGTTATTCTGTCGTTACTGAACGTCTTTAGCAAAACTGAATAGTAAAGACAATTCAAACTTTTTCACGCGTTCCCTAACTAGTTTACTATCTGATCATATTTATTTTTTCAAAATTCATAAACACAATAGAATGGTACGCCGAATTAAGTGACCTGACTTTTGGCCAATGCAGACCCTGCAGGGTTAAAAGTTGCTATTCAAAAATCCATTATCTCCCAATCTAAATGTTCAACTGTTCTGAAATTTAACTCAAACTTGCATAATAATATGAACAATGTGTGGTTAAAATTTGAACAAAATCGATAGAAATCAAGAGCGCACGCTCGTTTTACCATAAGGGCTTACACCACTGTAAACGTCAAAAATTGAGTGATATTTCGCGATTTTTTTTTTGTTTGCAGAAGGACAAATAAGACAATAGTAATATTCAAGGATGTTATTAGCCATATCTTTAAGTGAACAAAATGAAATTTATATAAAAAAATTATGCCAAAATGTGACGCTGGAGCCATTCTGGCGAGGCATGTTGAATTTGAGACGTTCTGCGGCACGCAGTATAGCTGACGCAAATTTGATTTTAGAATAAAATAAAAAAAATTCTATTAATTTACACGAGTATAGCTAGAGAAATACGTAGAGAATTGTGAGAATGTTATTTTTTGTGTAATTGGCAAGCATTAAACCAAAAACTTCATTTTCGACAGAAAAAAGGAATAAACTAAAAAAAGGAAAAAACTAATGTTATAACTCATAGAAAATCCCGTACTTATTTCTCTTCGGAATGTTATTTTAAACATGTACCCAAAATTGGGAGTGAAAATGATGAAAATTGTTGAAGTTATGCTGCGTGCCGTTTTGAAAAATTGTGTTTTGAGAAAAACGGTCGATGTCTCGCACACGGGCCAGCCACTGCCACCGCAGACCCATACTGGCCTGCGGACCTTGTTTTACAGGTACCAAACTTTTATCCCCTTATTATAGATGGTTCAAAGCATCTTTTAAGTCAAGTAAAATAAAAACAATTTTTTTTAAACTCCACAGTGTGACCCCTTAGATCGGAGTACACGGTGACGATTGTTGGTCGCGTCTCTTTGAACGAGGCGCGACCAACAATCTTGAAAAATGGTTGGAGTATTATTGTAAGTAAAGGTTGTGGAAATATAAATAAGGACTTCACAAATTTTTATTTTTATTTCGTTCCAACGTTGCAAACTTCAACCTCATACCCTCTCCGTGGAACGCAGTAGAACTATCGTAAATTTAATCGTGGAACTAAGAGTAAAATATTTTCGTTTATTACGTTCGTTTTAGCAATCAAATGAGGGGAAACTTCAAAATAATTAAAGAAAAAAGATGAGTTAAAAAAAAGGTCGTGTTTTGAACCATACTTTTTATATACGACTCCAAAAATTACAAGAACAAAATTTCTTTATTTTTTAGGGTTTTTTAAAGCGCTGTGTCTATGTGAAAAATTGTCGCATCGAGATGAAAAAAGCCTTTTGAAGCTTCAAAATGATAGTTTCAAGATTTTCTGGCAAAAAATTGTGATTTACGGCTATCGCGCAATCATAAGAAATACCGGCAGAAAAAAATGCCAAATTTGTTTTTATTTTTCAGGGGTCATCGGACTAAGGAATTTTGTTTCAGTTAACTCAATGTATAACTTAGTTAGCTTGTTTATTCAGCTTTAAGTTGCTTTTTATCTCTCTGCGTCAATTTTTCTGCTGAGATATCCGACTTCGAATGAAAAAAGATCCTTTTGTCTTTGATTATCGATATCTAAGCAACCAATTATCGCAACGGGAATTAGAGGGCAGCTTTGAAAAGTCGAATAAATTTTCTGCCAGCCCCTCCCGTTGATTTTTTTAATTTTTTTCTTCACCCTTAACCGTTATTTGGTGAAGGACAAAAAACTACTTTTTCTGGATTTTCAATAAATCTACCACTACGTTACAAATATTGATGCAAAGACTAATGTTGCAGCGTTTTTTTTTTCATCTCGATTTACTCCCAATACCCCTGTTTAGTCTGCAATTTGATTCATCGAAGCGTTTTCTATCAAAAGTTAATCGAAGTTTGACAAAACAGTTAAAGGAACAAGTGTATTATTCCTAAACTTCTTGTAATCATCATCAAAATAAAATACTAATTTTCTTCGATTTTTTTCACAACTTGGCACTAGTTGCTTGTTAAATATAGGAAAAAAATTCGAGAGATTAACATTTTTTTTAATTTGTAAAATATTTCAGGAAACAATACTGACTCATTTTTTACACGATTCGGCCTTTGCGCACTTTAATTTCACTCATCTTTAATTGCATCAGTTAAAGTTGATACTCTCAAGCTGTATTTAATAATCGATCTGAGAACATTTATGCAATTAATTCTCAATATTTTCTACGAAGGTTATTAGGGTTATGGAAAACAATCTTTTTTTCAAAACTTGGCATGATCAAAAATTGAAAAAAAGTGAGTTTACAAAAACATTCATTTTTGTTACCAAAACGTAGAAAAAATGTACCAAAAAAAGATTAGTTTTTGAAAAAAGTTGTTCATTGGTTTTTCCTTCCAAACAATAGATCATTTTTGAAAAAAGTGTTTTTTGTATCCCTAATAACCTTCGCAGAAAATATATATAGTTAATGGCATACAAGTTCTCAGATCGACTAGTGAATACTGCTTCGGGGGATCAACTTTTAATCAATGCAATTAAAGATGAGTGAAATTATGGAGCGCAAAAACCGAAGCGTGGCAACAACGAGTCACCATTGTTTCCTGAAAAATGTTACAAATTTAAACAGATTACAATTTTGTTTTTAATTTCTCAATTTTTTTTCTTAAATTTAACAAGCGACTACTGCAAAGTTATAAAAATAGTCGAAGAAAATGGGTGTTTTCATTTTGATCATGATTACACGATGTTTAGGAACACTTGTTCCTTTAATTCTTTTGTAAAACTTGGATCGATCGGTTCGGAAAAACGGGTCGATAGATCAATTTGAAAATTTACACGTCTATTGGGGATACATTAAGCTGAAAAATAAACGTGGCGACATTAGTCCTTCTACCAATATTTGTAATGGAGTAGTAAATTTACTAGCAAACCATAAAATGTCATTTTTTGTCCTATTTTTCAAACTACTGTTAATGGTGAAAACATGATTTTTTTATCAAAAATCAACGGAAGGGTCTTGTACGAAATTGATTCAAGTTTTTAAAGCCGCCCAATAATTTCCTGTGCGATCATTGGTTGCTGTGATATCATTGATCAAACACGAAAGGAACATGTTTTATTATAAGTCGGACATGTCAGCAAAAAGTTAACATAGAGAGACCACAAAAAAACCAAATTGAAACTGAATAAACAAGCTAACGGACCTATGCATTGATTTAACTGTGAAAAATCTCTTGAAAAAATAAAATTGGAAAAATAATTTTCTCGCCATCTCTTATAATTGCGCGATAACCATACCTCACAAAATTATTTTGCCAAAAGATCTCAAACTAGAAACTTGAAGCTTAATAATGTTTGACTGTTAAAGCAATCTAAGAAACTACAGTTAAAATTTCAAGTCGATTGGTCGAACATTGTTTGAGTTTTGCTCCGTCCCGATATCGAAAACATGATTTTGAAAAAAACTTGTTTGAATTCAACAGTTTCAAAGACGCTACACCTGAACAAGTTTTTTTTTCCCGTAATCTAATGCCAGCTATTGGTCGAAAATAAAACTATTTTTAGTCAGTGACTTTGTCCCCACAATAGGCTTACAAGAAGTGAGAACTGCGCCTACCGGCATGAGACATGGCCAAAGACGGTTTTCAGCGGCGGAGACTTCCTTAAAAAATAGCTCGAAAATCACTTTATAATGGTTTTTTTTCAGCTACAAAGGAATATGCATCATATTTTTTAAGGTTCCAAGGATTTCTTAAAAGTGTTTCAAACAAAACGATTTTTGTAAAATTTTACACCGATGACCTCTAAACAATTCGCGACAGTAAAATTTTACCGCTCTTCTGTAGAGCGAGACCTCCGATCGTCATTGCTAAAAAATTCGATCTTTGGAGAAACCTGCCGAAGATGAATTCCGGCAGACAGAAAAAATGCTAAACGAATTTTTTTAGCATAATTAGTAATAATTTAGTAATAATAAAATTTTACCACTCTTTCGCAGAGTGAGACCCGGTCGATCTCGTTCGCTCGCGAATTTGGTCGGCCGCGGACAACCTGCCGAAGTATGCCATGGCAGAGAAAAAAATGCCGATCGCAATTGTTTAAACAAAGAGCATTGTAAATTTTTTTAAGTTTCCAAAGATTTTTTAACAGTGCTTCCAACAAAACGATTTTACGAAAATTTTACACCGATGACCTCTAACCAATTCGCGATAGTAAAATTTTACCGCTCTTCTGTAGAGCGAGTCTTCTCCGATCGTCATTGCTAGAAAATTCGATCCTTCGAGAAACGTGCCGAAGATAAATTCCGGCAGAGAGAAAAAATGCTAAACGTATTTTTTAGCATAATTAGTAATAATTTAGTAATAATAAAATTTTACCACTCTTTCACAGAGTGAGACCCGGTCGATCTCGTTCGCTCGCGAATTTGGTCGGCCGCGGACAACCTGCCGAAGTATGCCATGGCAGAGAAAAAAATACTGATCGCAATTGTTTAAACAAAGAGCATTGTAAATTTTTTTAAGTTTCCAAGGATTTTTTAAAAGTGCTTCCAACAAAACGATTTTTCGAAAATTTTACACCGATGACCTCTAAACAATTCGCGATAGTAAAATTTTACCGCTCTTCTGTAGAGCGAGACTTTTCAGATCGTCATTGCTAGAAAATTCGATCCTTGGAGAAACCTGCCGAAGATGAATTCCGACAGAGAGAAAAAATGCTAAACCTATTTTTTTTTGCAGTACCAATAAAATGTTACCACTCTTTCGCAGAGTGAGAACCGGTCGATTTCGTTCGCTCGCGAATTTGGTCAGCCGCAGACAACCTGCCGAAGATAAGCCATGGCAGAAAAAAAGTGCCGATCGCAATTGTTTAAACAAAGAACATTGTAAAATTTTACAACTCTTTTGTAGAGTGAGTCTCGAGCGATCTCGGTCGTGACTCGAGATTTTAGCAGAGATCGAATTCGTCGATGATGAGCGACATCGAGATGCCAAATAGTCTTCGAGCTTATTTGTTTAAATTAATTAAAAAAGAGTGGAGAAATGCTAGCACCCTTCCACCATACGAGTCTCTAGCAAACCCTATTTGCTAGAAGTTCAACCATAAAGAAATTTCCACCAATGACCGCCGTCAACAAAAAATCGATTCGAGGGCATTTGTTTAAACAATGCGCGATCGCAAAATTTCACCGCTCTTTCGCAGAGCGAGGCTAGCGATCTTGATTGTTCGAGAAGCTGACCAGCAAAAATGCTGCCAAATATGAACCCTGGCAGAGATAAAATGCTGAACGCATTTGTTTAAATAATGAGCATTGCAAAATTTTACCACTCTTTTGTAGAGTGTGTGTTTGAGCAATTTCGGTGGTTCGAAATTTTGGCAGGGATCGAAATCGTTAACGATGAATTAAAAAAGTATGAGGAAATGCCTGAGTCTTTTGATTGTGGCCGTCGTCGAAAAAAAATCGATTTAATTGCTGCATATACAATGTAAAATGCAACAAAGTTTCACCGCTCTCCTGCCGAGCGAGCGCATGCTTCCAATAGAAGCGTAGCGTGGTCGCTACGCATAGTTGTGTGAATGTGTGACACGCACATAGATGTAAGGTGCTTGTGTACGACCGAACGGCGTGCGAGAACGGATTCGTTTCTTTCTGCAACGCGGGCGGCGTAGCAAACACACACACACACACACACACACGCGCGCGCGCGCGCTCAGCGATCGTCGTCTATTTGGCTTCCATTCTTCGGCCCAGTGCGAAGCATCGAGACCGAATTCGCGATCGCTGCGCTGTCCGTCGGTAGCGACTCGTATAGTAGCTAAAAACTACGAGATCTGCGCTACCGACGTAACGAGAGGCCGCGTCGAAATTTTCTGGCGTGTGGCACATGGCCTTAATCGCGTACTGTTCCTTCCTGTTGACAGATGTTGCATTGCGAGGTCGAGAATTTCCTCGCGAGCGCGACATCGCGTGAGCGCCAACAGCTTCAGGCTTACACGAATCGTTGCGCCCTGTTGCACGTCTCCATCAACATGTTCGCTCTTCTCGCCACTGTACTGATGGCATGCGGGCCCCTGATTTTGCCTCAAAAGCTCCCGGTCAACGTCACGTATCCCTTCTCCGTGGAGGAACAGCCTGGCTTAGGGATCGCCTACTTTCACGAGGCATTAGTGGGATTTCTGTGCACCTCGAACGGCTCGATTGATTGTCAGACGGCTCTTCTCGTCTGGTTCGCCGGAGCTCGCTTGGAATTACTCGCCGAAGAATTCAAAAATGCCACCAATATACGTGAATTCGACAAATGCATAAAGAAGCACCAGCTTTTACTTGCGTACGAGAAAACTTGTTGTATTCGCGGGAAGACCCCAGTGATCGACGAGCTATCGGCTCTTCGCGCAAGTTTCCTACTTAACACTTTGACTGGACACTGGGTCGTTTTGACCCCCTGATCTTTTTCGTGCTGGTACGTATTTTCGAACGTATCTCCCACTTTGAACGAATATTTGGGCACGTAATTGTTGTTTATCTTAAAGAATACATGTTGGGCCATGAAATAAGGATCATACCCTACAAAAAACGCCTTCACAAAAAAATGTATATTTACCGAAATACAACGATCTGAAAAATGTCTGGGGTCCGATCGACCCCACATGCAGTTAGAGGTTCGTGGCAGAAGTGCACAGTCGAAGAATTAACAAAACGGCGAGAGGGCACTTGAAAATAATACCCGTATCCATAGTCGTTTCGTAAGAAATATGGGCCATGAAATAAGGATCATTCACTACAAAAAACTCCTTCACAGAAAAATGTATATTTACCGAAATACTCACAACGATCTGAAAAGCTTCTGGGGTCCGAGCGACCCCATATGCAGTTAGAGGTTCGTGGCGGAAGTGCGCAGTCGAACCGAATGAAGCGTTCTTCTTGATCCCACAAGGAACATCCCTCAGGCGACACTCTCCGATTTTGTTGAAATTTGGATATGGTATGAAGCACCGAAAAGTAAGCGATACGTATTTTTTTATCGCCGGAAAAACGGTTTTAAGGGCTGAAACGCACCCTCAAAAATAGGGATGTTTTTCGTTTTTCGTCGATAACGTTTTAACGGTACGAGATATTAAAAAAATTCAAATTGCAACGATGTTTATTTTTTTGTGCACTATACATTGGACATGAGAACGATAACGTTATCGACGAAAAACACCCCTATTTTCGAGGGTTCGTTTCACCCCTTAAAATCGTTTTTCCACCGATAAAAAAAAACGTATCGCTTACTTTTCGGTGCTTTATGACATATCCAAATTTCAACAAAATCGAAGGGTGTCACCTGAGTGATGTACCTTGTCAGACTTGTCGAGAGACCTCGATTGGCCGCGGATATTTTTTCGACCGGGATCACTGGGCTCTCCCCTCGATGACCGTATCACAAATCGATATTCCGGATCAAACGATTACATTTCGTCCTTGCTCCGATACAGCTATGCCGCAGAGGCGATTCGAGCCTCACGTTTCATAGTTCTCATTACTATCTGCATGACCGGTCTGTCAGTCGTTACCGCCGGTGTACAACTGGTGACCGTAAGTTAACTGTCACTGTGGGTCCAAACGACCCAGCGTCACGAAGTTTTTTTTCGCGACCTTTTCATTTTAGGATTATTTTGTTGCATATTGCCGTCCGATTTTTCATATAATAATTTTCGGCACGTATTGTGCAATATTCAAAGTTTGTTCATGAACTTTTTTCATGGTCATACGCCTGATGGGCCAAATTGACCCAGTGTGACGAGCATGTTTCCTCAGGTAAGTGTGACAACGGAGAGATAAAAAAAAGTCTCCACCTCACTCATACGCGCATCTTTGATGCACTTTTCCCGCCACAATAGCCGCAACCCCTCATGGTGAAGTCCCAATTTTACGCAATTGTATTCGGCTACATCTACGAGCTCTTCGTCAGCGCGTGGCCCGCCGAAAATTTGATAAGCGCGGTGAGTCTCGAAACGAACTGTCAAAATTTCCGAATTCATCGAATGTGTCGAACCAATTTATTTCTCAGTGCAACGCGATCGGAGACGGTGCGTACAAGTGTGACTGGGCCCAAGATCCAGTCCAATTTCGCCAAAGGATTTTCTTTGTCATGCTGCAATCCAGAAAGCACTGCGCGCTCACCCTACCCGGTTTAATTCCCGAACTCTCGCTCAGCTATTACGCAACGGTAGGTCATTCGCTTTCGAGGGCAAAAAAAATCTCACCACCCTTGACTTTGTCTTGATTAACGCCTTTTCTTTTTTTCTCTATTTTTTCGTAGTTCGTCTCAAAACTCTACTCGTTTTTCACAGCTCTGCGCATCATGCTGGGGGCAGGCGACGATTAGGGTACAGACCACGATTTCGTAAAAATCCAAGGAAGTTGAGACTTTTTATCCGCGTCTCTTTACTCACGAGAATTATGACAATTTTTGTCCTCACTCGCTCCGTCCAATGTAGATAAAAAGATTCACGAAATATATATAAAATAAATATGCAACCTACAGATACATGTCTATAATTTACTCGAAAAAACTGTTTTCAATGGAAATTTTATTTTTCGTTGCTCAAACGATAATCGACGAGTATACACATACTACGTGGTCGAAACTTGCAAAATTTCGTAACAAAGTCCCTTAAGGGAGGTTTATACTTTGTTGGGCAAAAGAAAGATTTATCTGTATTTCTTCTTTTTGACGAAAAGAAAGATGTACTCTATGGTCCTGGCATAGCAGACTAGGTGTAAGTATGAAACTTTTCATTTTAGTCGCACGGAAACTTGAGTTTAACTTTAAACGCCTTTTTCTCGAAACCACGTTTTCCAAGTTTGGTCCAGATCACCCGTGCAGAATTTCCGCAAGCGAGGAATATCATTGCCAGAGCACCGGCATGTCGTCTTCCACTCCCAATTTTGTAAAACTTTAAAAAATATCAGCATGTTAAATAAAGCCCGCTTAGTATACAGCCCAAATTTGAATATTATATTTTAAATATTTTTCGCATAAAAAATGGATTAAAAATCGAACGTTTTTCGGCGTAACAAAATATAACCCTCCCTTAATTTTATCTCCCCACCCCCTTATCACCTTTTCTCTCCCTTTCGAGGAAATCGGCGATGTGTTTTTTTATAATGCACAAAGGTCAACAAGAATTTTTCTTAAGTTCGTAGCACACGAAGTTCACTCTTCGGTTATCTGGCACAAACTGTCCGGTTTTCGTTGTGCCACCCTTTCTCGCGCACGCTAGCGAGAGACTCCTCCCTCCGACCTTATTTCCACCGCCGACGGAAGGCTTTTTTCCTCTCATTTTTAAATTCTGCTGCAACTGCAGTTATCGCAAAGCGTAAATAATCAATCGCTGACACAACCCCTCGTAATAATCACCCTCTACCTGCCCGGCAAAATTAATAATATTGATAAATGCGGCGAAGACAATGAACAATAAATGACGAAAACAAATTTCGATTAACGGCGTCATCCCATGTGAGAACTATTTTTTTTTACATTTTTTTTTTATGAATCATCAAAACACACTATCTTTGAATTTTTACCACACATTTATTATCATTTTTACAGTACTTCAGAATTTTATCAAACAAAAATAACGACTTGACTCGAATACACCGCTCGGAAGATACTTGGGAATTAAAAAAAATTTGGTCGACTGCTGCTATGATTCACGAGGTTTTGCTCATCTGAAATAAAAAAATTAAGTGGCATTTTAATTTGTAAACCTGAGGCTATCGCCGGAACTGGAGTAAAGTAAAAATATAGAAAATTAAATTTTAGGCACGGTTTTAAAAGTTAAGTTCCAAGTTTGGTCCTTTTTTGTCGACTTTTTCAGCTTAAAAAAACTATGGCAGATATCAGAAATATTCTAGTTCGGCTAAGAACTATAGATGTGCTGACTATAGCGTAAAAAATTGAGCGAAATTCGTTCAATCGTTTATGAGATATAATGAAAGCCATTTTGAAAAATACAGTTTTGCGAAAAACACGTTCAAAGGTTCAAGTCCGATTTACCCAAAGAAAACGTTGACTCTCCATTAGTCTGCTACGCCGAGTCCATATAGCACGTGGAGATTTTTTGCAATTTGTGAAAAATATTTTTTTCGATTTTTTGAACCTGTCACATGGGATGAATGCCTCAAAAAAATAATTCGCAATGCTTTCAAGCTTTTCAAACCTATTGTGTTGTGAACTCCTGATGATTCTGAAAGTTTTGCTAGCGCCTGACATGAGTCTTAATGAAATAATGCCTCTAATTCAACACATCAAAATCATTATTGTTAAAACGTCTAAACAAACATCTGCATGTTGTTTCCGACAGAACATCGTCGCCGTAACTCTCAATAAGAATTCTTTGTGCTTCAGCTGCAGATTTTTTTCTTCTCAACGTAGTGCGGTAAAATTCCTCGCACATATTTTTTTTTTGCACGAAACTTAACGCGTTAAACAATGTGAAAAAAAGTTTTTTACACTTCGGCGAAATGTACATTTTTTAAATAAAAATTTACACGGAATAAGTTCAATGCATGCTTTATAACATATCTTTTTTCCAAATTCCAAATAAACAATCCAGTAGACAACACAAAATCGGTGAAAACGAAGTTTTTCGGCCTGTCACAGTGGTGACCTCCCTTAAATACTTGAAAAACAATGATAAGATGATGGAAAAATATTTTTCAATATTTTTCAAAGCTCAAAGAAACCTCTAATTTCAAGATGTTTAAAATTAACTTGATTCATCTGATGAATACATTTTTCAGAGTTTTATTCATTATTATTATAATAGTAATGAAGATGATGGTGAAAAAGTGAATATGAAAGTTTTCGCGCGAAGTATAATAACGTGAAATAAGTAGAAAGAGTTAAAAAAAGCCGAGCAAATATACCGTCCCAAGTGTGACGGATAAAGCCGTACGTATGCTTCTGTTCTCGCAAGTGCTAGCTTGTCCAGTGGTTAGCGTATCAGGCGGTTGGTTGACAGGTCCCAGGTTCAAGGCGCACACGGGGTCAAAAATTTTATTTCTCCAAATCCATTTTTCAGGCTTAGGTTAGGGTATTAGGATTGTGAAGGTTTATCAGATTTCGTCGGTAATGAGTAGTTTCTCACCTACTTGCATATTTCTATATGCCCCATAGCAGATCGATGCGGCGTTCTTTCCACGGTTTCCCTCGTCTTCGTTCGAGGACGGCCAATTTCGCACTGCGGAAAAACGGCGAAGTGGGACACCTCTGTACAACACAAAGTTTGTCATTATCTCTTCAACGCAATATGGCTACAATATTGCGGGATGTGTTTTCGTACCTATTACAGTTAATATGGAGAGGGAAATTGGTGTTCTGGAGAAGAAAATAGAGAAAGCACGGACACGGAAAATAGAGGATCGGGATATTACGTGTATTCCACACAGTGTTACTTAGGCAACACTCACTTGAGTAATAAATAATTCGAAGGTGAGTATCGCCAGCTTGCCACGAAATGCGGGCTGCTGGCAGGTAGGAATCATTACGCACAATCATCATTACAATTACGTCAATAGTTTCCACGATAGCGCGCGCAAGGAGTGCTCCAGGAAAAATTCCACCGCGCAATCGAGCCAATTGCTAGAGGCTGTGCATTGAGAACTTCCCCCCGTTATATCGGCACAACGGCGCTTGTTTCTGCCCGTCGCGAGAGTAATTCCTCAGACGTGGTGGAAACTTGGCGGCGAAATATTCGAGGTCAGTCCTCGGCGTGGTGATCTTCGATTAACGAATTGTCAATTTGGGTGCTTTGGTCAAATGCGACCAAACTCGCAAAACAGCTGTTGAACGTTGCCACTTGGATAAACATCCCGTTCCGATTGCTACTGGAGAACGCGCGTGTGAACGCGGCTTGCTATTGTATTAACGTTTATCTCGCCCTCGCAAAAGTCATTCAGCCGGTCTTCTCGTGGGTCCCAGAAGTCAAGGAGCTCGCGAATCACAACGGGCGCAACTTCGAGGTTCGTTCGATATGGCACATAGTGCGAGAACCTAATGATACATAATCCCATTAATCAAACTTAATCATGTTTCAAGATGAACTTAAGGGACCATTCCAGTGGCGACTGCCTAGAAAATTGCTGTTTTTCATGTAAAAAAGAAATATTCGATAATTGGTCCGACTTGTTTTTTCGTTTATTCATATGACGTATGTTGCAAATAAAAATATTTTTTAATGTTTTAGTTTTATTTTCTATATAATTCTTTTGGCCACTGCAAAATGATGCCTGAAAAAAGCGCCTTGCAGTGAAAAGTCCGACTGCTCCAAAAAAGTCCTGAATAAAAAGAAACAAAAAGATTATTAATTAGTATGAAAAACTGTAGTCGCGTACGGAGGATTTTCGTTCGATAAAAACTAACAAAATGGTGGCTAGTTCAAAATTAAGTGTCAAACGGCGCCTTTTTTCGATAGCTTTTCGTTAAAAAAAAATGTGAAATTTTCAAATAATAAAAAGCGCTATCGGATGACGTTAACTTGAAAACTCTTCGTTCAAAATCTTCCACCATTTAAAAAAATGCGTCCTTTCGCGCCAGGTCTCACGCAGCTGGTCGAATCCCTTTTTCTAAGAAAGGCGGTAGCAACCTGAATATTTCGAATTTCCCGATCAGAATTTCCTAAAGTCCATGTTTTAGGACAATGCAAAAAAATAACGATTTTCAAAAAAATGTTACAGTCGAATTTTTCCTGAATTAGCATGTTGCGGTAAGACAATCTCTTCAATCAATCCAGACAATTAGTTCTTCTTTAAATCGATCTTATCCCTAAAGAATTCAGTCAAGAAATGTACCCCTAAAACAATTAGTCACCGCTACGACCCTTTCACATATTTCGCCCTGGAACGATAATTATTCGTCGCAGCTGAAAATTGCAGTGAAACGTTGTTTCGGTCGTGTGTGAAAAAGCTCGAGGACGAGATGTTCACCGCAACTCCAGAGGGTGCTTGGGAGTACACGAGAATGTCAGTGATTTTGGTATTCACCTGGCCACTTCCGCAGGACGCAACCAGACTGAGGAAAATAATTTTCGAGATTTGCTTCTGGACGTTTTTCGTTTCATCGTTCGTTATGGTGTTAATCCTCTTCAACGCTGTTTACAAAACGCTCGACGATTATGTCGCGTTCTCCAAAAACTTTTGTGTCGGTGTCGCGTGCGCTCAAGTGGCCATCAAGATGCTGATTTGCCGAAGCCAACGTTTGCGATTTAAGGTTTGGATCTACGCGCAAGCGTCAAGGCTGGAAGTACTCACCCTGTGCTCCCTGTACTTTTGTCCAAAAAACCAATGCGTGACTCGACCGGGGAAAAAACTTTTTATTCGTATTCCTGTTGAGGGAGGTTTCTACTTTGTTGGGCCAAAAAATGTTCGATTTTTCCTCATTTTTTGTGCGAACAATATTAAACGAAGAGTATATTCTATCTAAATCTAAATAATATAATTATCATTTTATTATAGTTAAAGAATTTATATTATCATTTCCATATGAACGAATAATTAAAACAATTAAAGATAAGCCCAATACCCCTTCACAAACTATTATTACAAATAAATAAATTATATAAATAATATTTACTTCAAGTAAAATTAATATTATATAAATTAAATATGTAACAATAGACATTATAAATTCTAATCTAATTGAAATTGATAATAAATGTTTAAAAAAATAAAATAATAAAAATGAAACTAATATATATATGTATATAATTATAAAAAAATCTATATTAATAATAAGCTTTATAGTTTAAAAAAAACATTAATTTTTTAAATTAAAATTAAACTTAATTTTCAAGCTTCAAAAAAATATAATTTATTATATATCATTAATCTCCAAAATGAATATTTTTAAAAACTATTTTTTGATGATAAAATCTACCTCTTTGATAATTTTAAATTCACCATATTTAACCATATTTAATTTTAAACTTTTGTTTAATTATTTTATTATTAATTCCAATAAAATATTATATGTTCCACCCTATACAATTTTTAATTAAATTTTAATTTCTTTAAAAATAAATATATTATTTAATTCTTGAATAATATTTATTTTACCATTAATGATAATTGGGGGATTAATAATTATATTTATATATATCACAAGTTTAACTAATAATAATTTATTTAAAATCAATTATAATAATATTATTATAAATTTTATTAAATTGATAATTTTAAAAATACTACTTATATATATAATTTTTTTTTGTAACTCAAATTTAAATCTCCGAGATTTATGAAATTTAAATTTAAATATCTTAGAAGAAAATAAAGAAATGAAAATTAATGAACTTTTAAATTTTAATAAATTATCAATATTATTTTCAATAATATATCTTTATTTTTCCATAATTATAATTATAAATATTTGTTATACATTAAAAAGTTCACTTCGACAAATATATTTTTATGAATAAATCAATTTAAAAAAAATTAAAATTATTAAAAATTTTAAATGATTCTTTAATGTACTTACCAACCCCATTAAATATTAATATTTGATGAAATTTTGGATCTCTATTAGGTTTAAGTCTTATAATTCAAATTTTAACAGGAATTATATTATCAATAGATTATTGTGCCAATATTAATTTAGCCTTTAATAGAATAATTCATATTATTCAAGATGTTTATAAAGGATGATTTTATCAATTAATTAATATAAATGGAGCTTTGGTGGTGGTCAAAATTGGTTGGCAAAAATGGTTGGTGGAGCCAAAATAACTTTGGTATATTCACTAAATGATCTTTATTGAATATCACAGTTTTCAAATGTTTGACAAAACAATTTCAACATTCTACAAACAATATGTCGCGCATGAAAAATTGTTGAAAAATGCAGAATTTTTGTGCCGAACAAAATAGAAATCTCCCTCAATCGCGTAATTTTCCTTCCTATTGACAGATGTTGCATTGCGAGGTCGAGGATTTCCTCGCGAGCGCGACATCCCGTGAGCGCCAGCAGCTTCAGGCTTACACGAATCGTTGCACCCTGTTGCACCTCTCCATCAACATGTTCGCTTTTCTCGGCACTATACTGATGTCATGCGGACCGCTGATTCTGCCTCAAAAGCTCCCGGTCACCGTCGCGTATCCCTTCTCCGTGGAGGAACAACCTGGCTTAGGTATCGCCTACATTCACGAGGTCATAGTGGGATTTCTGTGCACCTCGAACGGCTCGATCGATTGCCAGACGGCACTTCTCGTCTGGTTCGCCGGAGCTCGCCTGGAATTGCTCGCCGAAGAATTCGAAAACGCCACGAGTATACGTGAATTCGACAGATGCATAAAGAAGCACCAGCTTTTACTCGCGTACGCGAAAACTCGTTGTATTCGAGGTAAGACCCCAGTGATCCACGAACCGTCAGCTCTTCGCTCAAGCTTCCTACTTAACCCTTCGCACACAGGGGGTCGTTTTGACCCCATGATCTTTTTCGTGCTGGTACCTATTTTTCAACGAATGTTTGTGCACGTATTTTTTGTTCTTCTCGAAAAATAAATGTTGGCCCATGAAATAAGGATCATTGACTACAAAAAACGTCTTTACAAAAAAATGCATATTTACCGAAATACAATTTAAAAAACGTCCGGGGTCCGATCGACCCCACGTGCAGTCAGAGCTTCGTGGCGGAAGTGTGCAGTCGAAGGGTTAACAAAATGACAAAAGGAAGTCTTCCTGCTGATCGCATGCTTGTCACTGGGCCTCACTGGGGATCACTGGGCTCCCCCCTCGATGACCGTATCGCAGATCGACATTCCGGACCAAACGCCTACATTTTGTCTTTGCTCCGATACAGCTATGCCGATGAGGCGATACAGGCCTCTCGTTTCATAGTTCTCATTACTATCTGCATGACCGGCCTGTCAATCGTCACCGCCGGTGTACAACTCGTGACCGTAAGTTAACTGTCACTTCGGCTCTAAACGGCGCAGCGTCGCCAATTTTTTTTCCGCCCATTTTTCTTTGTACAATTTTTTTTGGCACCTTGTGATCGGATTTTTCATATAATAATTTTTGCCACGAATTGTGCAATATTCAAAGTATGCTCATGAATTTGTTCACGGCCACCCGACCGATGGGGCAAATTGACCCAATGTGACAAGCATGTTTCCCCAGGTAAGTGTGACAACGAAGAGTTGAAAAAAACGTCTCCACGTTACTGACACTCTTTTATCCCCACGACAGCCGCAACCCCTCATGGTGAAGTCCCAATTTTACGCAATTGTATTCAGCTACATCTACGAGCTCTTCGTCAGCGCGTGGCCTGCCGAAAATTTAATAAGCGCGGTGAGTCTCGAAACGAACTGTCAAAATTTCCGAATTCATCGAATGTGTCGAACCAATTTATTTCTCAGTGCAACGCGATCGGAGACGGTGCGTACAAGTGTGACTGGGCCCAAGAGCCAGTTCAATTTCGCCAAAAGATTTTATTTGTCATGCTGCAATCCAAAAAGCACTGCGCGCTCACCGTACCCGGTTTAATACCCGAACTCTCGCTCAGCTATTACGCAACGGTAGTTTATTCGCATTTTGGGGGAAAAAAACCTAACCAACCTTCACTTTGTCTCGATTAACCTTACGCCTTTGCTTTTTTTCTCTTTGTCCCTAGTTCGCCTCAAAAGTCTACTCGTTCTTCACAGCTCTGCGCATCATGCTGGGGGCAGGCGACGATTAGGGTACAGACCAGGATTTCGTAAAAATTAAAGAAAGTTGAAAGTTTTTACCAGCGTCTCTTTACTCACGAGAATTATGACAATTTTTGTCTTCGCATCATTTCGAAGCTCACTTTCGAAGTTTCATTTATTCGAAATACTGCTTTCAATGGAAATTTAATTTTTCGTTGCTCAAAGAATAATCGACGAGTAGGTGGTATAGGAGTACGCAGGTGATAAGAGTACGCAGGTAAGCTAATGATGAAACAGTTTGCTAATTGAAGCTAACTTCTATTGTGTTTAGACCGCCTCACAGGGTTTCTGATTTAAAAAAAAATCCAATGTGAAATAAAACGGAGAGGCTAGGTAAGTTTGAAGTTTTGGTTGCAATTTCTTATTTATTCTTGACATTTTCAAAATATTACAAGTACGATACACAATGTACTTTCTTCAAAAACAATTATTAATTTCGTAAGCCGGTTTACTAAGGTTATTGTTCAAAATGAAAATAATTTCGCATCTCATCAATAAATGGCAGTAACAGTCATGTTTGTGTAAAATGTGCAGGTGGTATAAGAGTATGCAGTGCTTGGGTGTGTAGGAGTACGCGCGTACTTTTATACGACTGTCGTTAATTTTTTTTGCAAGTCTACAAATTATACAAAAAATATATGTTCATATATTTGTATTATATATTTTATATATATGGGACATCCACGCCGTTTCACCTAGCCCGTGACCCCGACCATTTTTGGTTTTCCTGATTTTTTTTGTAAGATTGTACCCCATGAAAGGAATAGCGACACCAATTTTTCGGTTTTTATCTCTTCTCTTTTAGGAGTTATAATTTTCCAAAAAATGTCGATTTCGTTCTGTAAAAATAAATTTGTCTCAAAACTATTATCATTTTAATCTCCAATAATGCTTTTGTGATTTTGTGATTTCCAATTCGGATTCGTCACGCCTGAAACGGTTTATTTTTAGTTTGTGCGGAATTTAATGAAAAAAACATTTTGCATAAAAAAAACATGTTTTCCTTAATTTCAGCACAAATGAAAAATAAACCGTTTTAGGCCTGACAAAACCGAATTGGAAATCACAAAATCATTAATAGCATTACTGGAGATTAAAATGATAAAAGTCTTCTGAAAAAAATATGATAAATTCGAAAAAAAATTATAAGGAAACTAGACCCACGATGAGACTAGTCTCGAAAATCATAGAATGGGTCACTCTATTTTAGAGAATTGAAAAAAAATAAAAAGGAGAAATTATTTTTAAAAAAAGTTTTCACTTTAGAAGCAAAAAAAAACGTTGACATTGATAATTGATATTTTTTTTATATTTTCTTACGAAAGTATGCTTCAAAATAAAAAAATGGCATAGTGACATTTGTCGATATCTCAATTAGTTGAGGAGCTATCAGCTTGCGTACTCTTATCGACCCCCGTGCGTACTCTTAAACGCCCGTATGTCTAAAAGTTCGCAAATCCCGTTTCGTAGTATTTAGTTTGTTACTTAAAAAAAAAATTAATATTCCCAATTGTCGCTCATAATTTAAATAGAATACTAGATATTCTTTCAATTGAAACAAAAACTGATTTGTAAAATGGATTTGTTTGTTTTTTTCACCGCTTTGAAGCTTAGGTGCGTACTCCTGTACCAGCTTACCCTATACACATACTACGTTGTCGAAAATTGAAAAATTTCGTAACAATGCTCCTTAAGGGACATTTTAACTTTGATGGGCAGCATTTCTTATTTTTTTTTTTTTCATTTAGCTGTATCTCTTCTTTTTGAAGAAGAGATACCGTATGGCGTTACTTTTGAAAATAGTGTATTCTATGGTCCTGGCATAGCAGATTAGGTGTAAGTATGAACATTTTTATTTTATTCGCACATAAACTTCAGTTTAGCTTTAAACGCGTTTTTCTCGAAACCACGTTTTTCACGTTTGCGAAAATGCTCCTGTGTAAAAAAAACTTGCGGAACTGCCCCTATGTAAAAAAAAATCCGGATGAGCAATCGTTATGAAATTTGCCAGGCTTAGTTGAACTAGAATAATGGAAAAATATTCAAACATGCTTATTTTATGATAAAAAAAAACTGCAAACACTTTTAGTGATAACACTAAACGTCCCCTTCGATCGCCCACTATTTTTTTATTTTTCATTTTTTCTTCTTGATTCTAGTTTGTTTTTACTAGTTTTATTTTTTTATTTTTCAATTTTTGGTTCACATTCTAATTCAATTTATACACCATATTATACAAAGTAAAAAGTATGTTTGATTTTAGTTTGTTTTTACTAGTTTTATTTTTTTATTTTTCAATTTTTTGTTTGCATTCTAATTCGATTTATACACCATATTATAAAAAGTAAAAAGTATGTTTGTTTTTTTGCTCCAGATCACCTGTCCAGGACTTGAGACTTCCGCAAGCGAATAATATCATTGCCGGAGCACCGTCGTACGTCGCTCCTCCCACTCCCAGTACCATGTTGCGTTAAACTTAAAAAAAAAATATTATCATCTTCAATAAAGACCGCTTAGTAAGGATACCAAATTTCAACATTCTATATTTAATATCTTTTGCATAAAAAAATTGGTGAAAAATCGAGCATTTTTTCGTCCGACAAAATAGAAACCTCCCTTAATTTTGTCTCACCCCCACTCTTCTTTTTTCTCTCGCTCGAGGCGATCAGCGATATTTTTTTTTTTAATGCACGAAAGTGATGAATAATTTTTCTCGAGTTCGTAGCACACGAAGTTCACTCTACGGTTGTCTGGCACGAACTGTTCAGTTTTCGTTGTGCCACCCTTTCCCGCGCACGCTTGCGAAAGGCTCCTCCCTCCACCCCCGTTTCCACCACCACCGGAAGGCCTTTTTTCCCTCTCATTTTTAAATTGAGCTGGAATTGCAGCTATCGCGAAGGATAAATAATCAATCGTCGATACAACCCCTCGTAAGAATCACCCTCAAGATGCCCTGCCCCGCCTTGTCAATTTACTCGCGCAGGGGCGATGAGACATTGAAAGGTGGAAAAAAAAGAAAAAGAAGAAGAGGATGGCGATAATGTTGGCGGAAGTGCAAAAACGGTATGAATTTAGTGTCGATTTGCAGTAAGTGGATTGAAATTGTAGACATTTTTTTCCAAGGGCTCGTAGGGCGGAGGACCGATCGATGGGGTCGACCGGGAACTCCTGAACGAACCTCCGAGCCCGGAAGTCCAGCCACCCCTTGCACTCGCGATTTTTTTTTACGATTCAGCTAAGCTAGAGAACCTTTCAAAGAAGAGTGAAATATTGCAAAAAGGGTAGAAAAAGGGTAAGAGATAGAAATGCTCTTTCGCGCCACCCCAGAGGCTGCCGTAGGCTTTACAAAGTCGTGCGTCGTCCTCGTGTGCTCCTGGCCACCCTCCTCCCACGCCTCGCGCTTCGAAAAGCTCCGATTTCGCGTTTACTGGTGGGTCGTGCTCCTCGTACTTCTTCAATTATTTTTACCCTTGATCAAAGGCGTCTGGGACTGGCGAGGCGACTCGGCCATCGTGGTGAAAACAATTTTGCTCAGCAGTGCCACCGCCCAGGCTCTCATCAAAGTCGTCATCTGCAGACATCATAGGGAACGTCTTCGCGTATGTCAAAAATAAAATTCCGCAATAAAACATTACGATTGTGTATTTATCGATGTGGGAAAAATCATTCGGAATTATGAAAAAATGCTAAACCACTAATTGGGAAAACAAATTTTAGCTACGCATAAACGAGTTTTATTCAGGGTAAAAATAAACGAGGGAATAAATGGGGGATAAAAATAAACGAGGGAAATTCAGGGATAAAATAAATGAGTTTTATTCAGGGAAAAAATAAATCAGTTTAAGGGCGGGGTAAAGTATTAAAATTTTTTTTTCATTTTTTTAAATTTTTTAAATGAATGCATAATATATCAAGAATATTATGTTAAACTTCAAGTCGATCGAAGTAAAATTGACGAAGTTATGAGTATTTGAGCGTCTATTGCTCCATGCCGTTCTCTTCTCTTCTGCGTTTTTCAAACCGTTTTTCTGAGACTTGTCATATTTGAAGTCCGTGTGCACGATAACTCAAAATGTACTGGACCAATCGTTTTGAAATTTTGCACAGTACTTCTTCACATAATTCACCAGGTATTGTCGAGAGCTTTTTTGTTTTTTTTAAATAATTACTAATTTTTCAATAGCAAATTAGCCGATTTTTTTTAGCGAAAATCGGGTTTTTGTCTCCCAAGTGCTACGAAAAATCGAAAAAAAAATTCTCCCGTCATTACCTCGAGAAACATGTCCTTTAACAAATGCATTTTGATTTTTTTGTTTCAAATGATTCTGTTGCGAGTTATGGTGCACACCGCAAACCAACTTTTTTTCGAGGCGCCTCCGGGGTTTAATTTTCACTCGCTCAATTTTGAATATTTTGCAATGCAAATTTAGGAGAATGTTATTCAAATGTTACTTTATTATATGTAAATTTTTCAATAAAAGAAAACTATTCGTTACGCCAAAAAAAAAATCTTAAAAACATGCCTTTTTTCGCCAAATTAACTTTACCCCGCCGTTAATATAGTTTATGACGCATAAATGAGTTTTATTCATGGAAAAAAACTGAACGAATGGAAGTAAAACAAAAACAAGGATCGTTCAATCCCTCTCGGAAGAATAATTAATAATTATTCGAAGAATGTGTGGAAGTGAATAAAAAAATTAAAAATGCACTGCAATTTTTTAAACGTTTTGAAAAATATTAATAATGCGGTGAAGGGAATGAACAATAGATGAAGAAAACAAATATGAATGAAGGTTTTTTCTCACGGCAAAACGTCGAGATACAATTTGGCTGGGAAGAAATAATTTAGCGTGATGAAAAATGCAGAACCGCATGGTAGTAAAAAATGTTACCTACGCCACAATGAGTTGGTTTCAGGGAACAAAAATAATAGGGAAAACCCGAACGAACGGAAGTAAAAAAGAAGGGTTCTTTCATCCCTCTTGGAGGAATAATTATTAATAATTTGAAGACTATAGAAACGAGTAGAAAAATTAACAAAAGCGATTTTTTTTTTCAAAAAGATTCGAAAAATGATTACTAATGCTAATAAATGCGGCGAAGGTAATGAGCAATAAATGAAGAAAACAAATCTGAATTAACGGAGTCATCCCATGTGACAGCTATTTTTTCGCTTCTTTTGGGATTTTTTTTATGAATTATCAAAACACACTGTCCTTTAATTTTTACCACGCATTTATTAACATTTTTACAGTACCTCAGAATTTTATCAAATGAAAATAACGAGTTAAATCGACTTGCCACCGTTCGGAAGACGCTCATGTGTAAAAAAAACGTTGGTTGACAGCTGTCATGATTCCGGAGGTTTTGCTCATCTGAAATTAAAAAATCGAACGGCATTTTAATTTGTAGATCCGAGGCTATCATCGGAATGAGAGTCAAGTAAAAATATAGAAAATTGAATTTTAGGCACGGTTTTAAAAGTTAAGTTCAAAGTTTCGTCATTTTTTTCGACTTTTTCAGCTTGAGAAAACGTTTTTTTGGCTGATTTACAACAAATTGATTTCTTGGCTTAAAAAGTTTTTTTTCGCTGATATCAGAAATATTCTAGTTTGGGTGAGAACCACAGATGTGCTGACTATACCATGAACCAATTTTAGCATGCACCAATTTTTTTCAACTTGTGGAAAACATTTTTTTTCGATTTTTTGGACCTGTCACATGGGACGACGGGCGTAACTTTTCCTTGACACACTTATATTTGGCCACGGCTTTGACACACGGGGTCAATTTGACCCGGATAGTACTTTATCCACATGCCCTTAAGAACCCTTCGTTCGCTTTTTTAAAAAATCCGGGATACACTTTAAACGTTTTTTTAATATGTCTGCATGATTAAAATTCGAAGAAAATAAAATTCAATTCTCAAATTATTAAAAACTTTCAATTTTGGGTAAGTGGGCATTTCATTTCAAATTCGTCCGGGTCAAAATGACCCAGTGTGTCACGGAAGGGTCAAGATTTTTTCTCACGGCAAAATCGATCATTTTTCAAATAAAAAATAACCAAAAATCAACTTTTCTCAAACTTTTTTTCAAATCGAAAATTTTTGTCAAAAATTTCGAACGAAAAAAATACATAAATTTCCACGAAAAATATTTTTTGTCCAAATATCTTCATTTTGTTCGGCGCTGACGAAATTCTCGCTCAGGTCTTGTACGAGGACATGGAGGCGTTTTTCAAAAGGGCCAAGCCCTTCGAGCGTCTGATACTGCAACGTTACGTGGACCGTGCGATTAAGTTTTACGGGCTGGTCAGTGTCTGCATATACCTCGCCTGTTTGGGTTTCGTTCTCGAGCCGATAATCCTTTCTCGTCCTTTTCCCACCGACGCTTCGTATCCCTTTCCCGTTCTTTACCGTCCGGTCCACGAGGTCCTCTACTTGCTGCAAAGCGTCGGTATTTTTCACGTCGCCTCGGCTCTCTTCATCGACAGCCAAATAGCCGTGCTCTTGTGGTACACGAGCGCGAGATTCGCAATGTTGGGCCACGAATTCGAGTCCGTCTCGAGCCACGAGGAATTCAATCGCTGCATACGAAAGCACCAAAAGATTCTCGCTTACGCGAGTGAGGTTAGGATAGCGACGAGATTCATTGCCCTTGCGACCATGGCGACAACAACGATCGGCATACTTTGCGGTGGTCTTACTCTCATTAGCGTGAGTCGTTTTTCGTGTGGCCGATAAAAAAAATGGACTATCACAGTTTTTGCCAAAACTTTGTCATTTCATTACTATTATTTTGGACTATAATAATAATGATTAAGTTTCGAAAAGGACGTACCTCCGATTAATTTGGAATTTTGTGTAACCATGTGTTTTTACTCGCTGATCACGAATGCGATAGTGAAAATACCCGCAAATTTGATTTTCAAGGTCAAAACTCACGAAAATCGATTTTTTAATACGTTTTTCTATTTTATTGCAACAAATGTTGATCTTAGAGAATAATGTTTTCTATAAAAGTTGTAGCCTATAAAAATATTCATCTTTTATGTGCTATACAAGTTTTGTCTAAAACCAATCTGTTTCGAGATAAATGGGATAATGCAGCAAAAAGTACATTTTCCTAAACTCCATTAGTTTCGATGTTATTTACTTACGCACTTTACCCTGGGAAGATTGCAGTTTGATCTTCAACACTATACTCATACTTAAATAACAAACAACAAAAAACACAACAAAAAAACCCAAATAACAAACAACACACATTACAACAAACAAACCCAAACAAACTCCAACCTCCCCGCGGTAAAGTGCGTAAGTAGATCATATCAAAACTAACAGAGTTTAGCAAAATGTACTTATCGGAGCATTATTCCAATTTTCTCGAAACAGAATCATTTTAGCCAAAAACTGTATAGCATATAAAATATTAATATTTTTATAGGCTACAACTTTTGTGAGAAACATGTTTCTCTAAGATCAACATTTATTGAAATAAATTAGGAAAACTTTTAAAAAATCAGTTCTCGTGAGTTTTGACTTTGGAAATCCAATTTGCGGGTATTTTCACTATCATATTCGCTATCATAACACACATTAAACAAACCCAAACAAACTTCAACCTCCCTGCGGTAAGGTGCGTGAGTAGACCATGTCAAAACTAACGGATTTTACCAAAATGTACTTATTGGAGCATTATCCCAATTTTCTCGAAACAGAATCATTTTAGCCAAAAACTGTATAGCATATAAAATATTAATATTTTTATAGGCTACAACTTTTGTGAGAAACATTTTTCTCTAAGATCAACATTTATTGAAATAAATTAGGAAAACTTTTAAAAAATCAGTTCTCGTGAGTTTTGACCTTGAAAATAAAGATTGCAGGTATTTTCACTATCATATTCATAATCAGCGAGTCAAAATATATAGGTACACGAAATTTCAAATTAATCGGACGTATGTCCTTTTCGGAAGTACACCCAATAATAATAATAAAAAACTATAATCATTTTTATTTTCAGTTCGGACTAAAATAATAATAATATATTTCTTGTCTCAGAATATAATAATAATAATTATTACACATTTAAAATGTTTGATTTAAAAGTCTGCGATAATTGGTATTCATTTTACATGTGGACGTTTTAATATTCCGGACCATGAAATATTATCGGAAATATTTGAGACAACTTCTTGAGAAAAAAAGAAACAAGATAGCGACTCATTGAAGGAGGGTGATCGTTCACGACAATGAGAAATTCGATTTTTTAAAAACATAATTTGCATTCTTAAAATGCAAATTATGTTTATTATAGAACACGCGAGTTTCTTTGTTTGCGATTTCAAAAACAATTCGCGTAAAAAAAATTGATTTAGACATTTTTTTTTCGTTCGTAGGGGCAAAACAAAACCGAGAAAAAAATTCGGTCTTTTTTCAAAGTTTGTTAACGTTTTGTCAAATTGGGTATTTTTTCAAATTTTGTTGACCAGGGGTTTTTCAGAAAACAAAAAACGATAAAGCCCCCCCCCCCCCCAAATTTCGTATAGGTCAATCATTTGTAACTTTTTGTTAATTTTTTGTTTCGAATGATCTGCCAAGGTTGTGGAGCGACCAGCGCAGATCTTTCGGATTTGTTTAATAAACAAATTTCGAATTTACTCTTCATTGATAGAAAAACAAAATACGTTGAAACCCCTTTCCAAAAGTCTTCACTTTATATAAAAAAAAAAGTTTCTGAAGTTCATTCATTTTTCATGCCTCTCAACGATAACCTCCCGTTAACGTGTTGAACATTTGTTTGGTTTCAATTTTTATGCCATCCAGAGACAACCACTCTCCGTCAAAGTTCGGGTCGGTAACGTCGTTATCAACGCCATCGTCGAGCTTTTCGTGTACGCCTGGCCCGCGGATTCCCTCATCGAAATGGTCAGGCCACAATGCAGCTTGCGAAAAATATTCGAAATTTCAACCTTTTTTTTCATTATTTTTAACAATTTATTTGTATTTCGCAAATATTTTCATATTTTCTACATCTTTGGTAATTTTGTGCTTTTGGAAGATGATTTTTTCTGAATATTTTCGGTGGGGGACAGAGTCGAAATATCGGGAATCGAGCTTACCTCTCAGCGTGGACGGGCCAGCAAGTCTCGATGCAAAAGAGCCTTGTCAGCGTTGTTCAAAGATCGCAGAAACCGGCGTCTATATCGGTCGATGGTTTCCTCCCAGCTCTCTGCCTCAATCATTACCTGTCCGTGAGTATACTTCCGGTTGGCGGGATCCTTCAGATCCAGTGTCGATTTTTTCATTATTTTTTTCCATCACCGCGAAGAAGAATTTTTACGCGCACCGTGCGCGGCTTTTCTTCCCGTCACGCTCCATTAATTTGGTCCACCACGAAAGCTCGCAATATTTTTTGGAACGCAACGTGTTTTTTTTTTTTATTTTAGTTTCTTTCGTCGTCTCTCTCTTACTTCACGACTCTGCGCGTGGTATACAGCACCGAGGACGTCGACTAAGTTTTCGAAATCTCGGCTTTTGAGAACATTTACTTATATTTATTAACGGCGGGGTAAAGTTAATTCGGCGACAAAAAGGCATGTTTTCAAGATTTTTTGGCGTAACGAATAGTGTTCGTTTACTGAAAAATTTACATATAATAAAGTAACATTTGAACAACATTCTCCTAAATTTGCATTGCAAAATATTCAAAATTGAGCGAGTGAAAATTAAACCCCGGAGGCGCCTCGAAAAAAAGTTGGTTTGCGGTGTGCACCATAACTCGCAATAGAATCATTTGAAACAAAAAAATCAAAATGCATTTATTAAAGGAGATGTTTCTCGAGGTAATGACGGGAGGATTTTTTTTTTTTCGATTTTTCGTAGCACTTGGGAGCCAAAAACCCGATTTTCGCTAAAAAAAATCGGCTAATTTGTTATTGAAAAATTAGTAATTATTAAAAAAAAATAAACAAAAAAGCTCTGGACAATACCTGGTGAATTATGTGAAGCAGTACTGTGCAAAATTTCAAAGCGATTGGTCCAGTAGATTTTGAGTTATCGTGTACACGGACTTCAAATATGACAAGTCTCAGAAAAACGGTTTGAAAAACGCAGAAGAGAAGAGAACGGCATGGAGCAATAGACGCTCAAATACTCATAACTTCGTCAATTTTACTCCGATCGACTTGAAATTTTAACACAATATTCTTGATATATTATGCATTCATATAAAATTTAAAAAAAAATGAACACAAAATGTAAATACTTACATTTAAGCCCCCCCCGCCCTTAATGAAAAGCAATAAAAAATTGCGGGGAGGAATTTATTGAGTACGTAAAACTCGATAATGATGATATATAGCGAGGAAATTCCACCTCCCGAGAAGGTGTCGAGCTTGACCGACAGACATTGTAATCCACGACCATTGAGAGTCCCAAGGAAATTGAACGCCTTCCTGCTCGATGGAGCTTCGCCACCCTTCGTTTTGTTTGGCCCATTGGAACTTCAGCCCCCGACCAGAATCGATAGTAATTGACTGCACGAGGTCTAGCTCCCATCAAAGTTTCCGCGGGTAATTTTCTTTCGGCTGGAGATACGTGGAAAACGACTTGCGATAATAACCCCTAAACGATCCGCACTCCACTCTCGCAACGGGGAGATGATAATTCATCGAGGAAATTGCATCTACAGTCTAAAGGGTGAATGAGGAGGGGGGGGGGGGGAGCTCAGTCTAGGACAGCATGACCAGTCGTTCAAGAACCTTCGACATGGAGAGCACGGTGAGTCTCGGAAGTGCAATTTATTTCACGAAACTGAGTGTCTATCTCGTTTGCACGTGGCCACCGTCGAGACGAGCGACAAATTGGGATCTCGTCAAGGCCGACGTAGCCTGGTGTCTATGCATTGTCAATGTAACATGCCTCTTGATCGCCCTGATAAGCTCGATCTTCGAAGACGCGTCGGATCCCATAATCTTGACGCAGTCGATGTGTTTTTGTTCCGCTTGTTCGATGGTAATCGTCAAGAGTCTCATTTTGCGAATACGTCGAAAAAAATGCCAGGTAAGTGGACCCCGGGAGCGAATCGAGAAGACTATTGTCAAGGTATCAATGTTGGAGGTCTTGCATTGGCTACGTCCAGTTGTGAAGGAATCAGACTACATCCTTCGGAACGTAGCCAATGGAAGTTCAATCTGTGAGTTGCTGATCTACTGCATCATTTTTGCGGCAAAGATTTTCCATTGGCTACATCTAGTGTGTCCAAAAATAGCCCTGGTCAATGGAAGTTCATATTGTGAGTTTCTGATTCACTGCATTATTTTCGTGGCAAAGATTTATCGTGATGGTACTTTCTCAATTTCTAATGGGGCTGGCGACCGTCGTTTATGGTGGTTGGTAGACAGCAATCAGACAAAGTTTGTAGACAGCAATGAAATTTCATTGGCCACATCCGATTCCTTCAGAACTGGATGTAGCCAATGGAAGTTCAATCTGTGACTTGCTGATCCACTGTATCGTTTTTCCGGCAAAGATTTTCCATTGACTACATTTAGCCCATTAAAAACTGGCTCTGACCAATGGAAGTTCATATTGTGAGTTTCTGATTCACTGCATCATTTTCGTGGCAAAGATTTATGATGATGGCACGTGCTCAATTTCTAAAGGACCTGGCGACCGTTATCTATGGTAGTTGGTAGACAGAAATCAGACATAGTTGGCAGAGAGCAATCAAATTTCATTGGCTACATCTGATTCCTTCAGAACTGGACGTAGCCAATGGAAGTTTAATCTGTGAGTTACTAATCCACTGCATCATTATTGCGGCAAAGATTTTCCATTGACTACATCTAGTCCGTTCAAAACTGGCCCTGACCAATGGAAGTTCATATTGTGAGTTTCTGATTCATTGCATCATTTTCGTGGCAAAGATTTATCATGATGTCATTTGCTCAATTTCTAATGGGGCTGGCGACCGTCATTTATGATGGTTGATAGACAGCAATCAAGTTTAATTGGCTACATCTGATTCCTTCAGAACTGGACGTAGCCAATGGAAGTTCAATCTGTGAGTTGCTGATTCACTGCATCATTTTTGTAGCAACATTTTTTCATGGAGGCACCTGAGCCCAATTTCCAATGGGCCTGGTGACCAACCCTGGATTTTTTATGTTAACGCCTACGTCTGCAGTGATTCAGATTTGAATCTCGTCCAAAAATCAAATCTTGGAACTTGAGTTAACTCGCAAGCTGGATTGAGTTCATTTGGGTCCTCTTTTACATGCAGACAAGTTCAGAATCCGGGTCCAGATTTTGTTGTCAACTTCAGTCTTCCCCAACATTGATTAACAAAAGGCTCGAACCTCCGAATCATTTGCAAAATTTACTAAAATGCCCTTGTCTCTCATTTTCACGCAAAGATCCTGACTGACGAGATGGAGGACTTCATAAACAATTGCGAAGATCACGAGAGGCGCGCGATGCAGCGATACCTCGACAAGTGTTGGGTCTTTCACGAACTATCTAGCCAGTATCCCGGTGATCTTTGGTCCCTTTGTGTTCCCGGAACAACGAATGACAACCTTCGCCGTTTATCCTTTCTCCATTGATTCCGGTGGATTGAGGCGGGCAGCCACTTTAGGAGACCGAAAATTGGATGATTTTTTCGGTTTTTTTTTTAATTGTGGAAAAAAACGGAAATTTCCGCAACTCTGACAATAATTTATTCATATTTTCATACATCTCTGGTAATTTTTTCAAGTAATTTAATGCATTAATTAAGGTGTAATTCGCTGTGCTCCTTGGCATGCCTTTATCGTCGTTGTCGATTTGTGGGAATTATCCAGCTCGCAATTCGCCTCTGAAATAGTCCAACAAATGTTTGTACATTCTTGAGATGTTTTTCACGAACATGAACCTCAATTTTGAATTTAAAAAAATCGAGAATTCAATCTTGGAACGGGTTTGAAAAAAATGATCGATTTTTAGCATTTTCCCGACATTTTGCAATAATAAATATGTTTTAAGAAATCTAATTTTTCCAACACTAGGTTCATGTTTTGATAAATTATATTATGTAAATGTGTTTCAAATTTGAAGATGATCCATCGATTAGTTTTTGAGTTATGATTCCCGCAAATTGAAAAAAAATGTCGTTTCGAGAATAACGCGATTGAAAGTTTTGGTCTATGTAAATCGTTGCGCTACCTGTTCTCCCTAAATCGTCTGGGACTTGGTCACTTTTCAATATCTCAACTTGACATTTTTTCACATATTCTCGAATACGTACACTCTGAGAAAAAGCAAAATATAATCGAATGTTTTGACCCACCACAGTGGTTGGGAGTCGAGCGGAGAGTCTTTATCATTTATATACATACCGTTAGAAGGAATCCGAATATGGTTTTGAAATTTTCACGGTGTATTCTTAAGATATTTTGCTAACGACTTGTGATTAAAAAAAAAACATGATTTTTTGAAGCATCAAAAGTGGTTTCCCGCCTTAAGAAAATTTTCAACGTTCTTTGAAAGATTCGCTATACTTTCTGACCTCGCTGATTTTGCGGCAATTCATAATTGTCGTGGATTCGCGCATTAAGTGCGATTTGATAGGGACAACGGTATACAACAAGCCATGGATGGACATGTCGCCAAAGATTACGAGAGACATGATAATGATTTTGCAAAGATCTCAACGACCGGTTCAAGTATCGGTTTCAGGTTGTCTTCCAGCTCATTCGTTCCACTTTTATTGCTCGGTACTCAACACTTGTTTGTCATTATTTGTTGTACTATCGAAACTCACGAGATTTTGGCCAATTTCTTTTTAAGTTCCTCTCAGTAGGTGTGTGCTCCTACTTCACTACCATTCGTATCATCATGGGGGACGACGACGACGACTAGTGCTACTTTTAGGGAAAACGTCTCAGGTCTGGTGACAAAAAAAAATCAAAGTACATTGTCGCACCTGACTGGCTCTGTATGACCTTGAATGAAAAGATTCTTGCTGTTGTATGATTTTATCGGAGTATCAAGAGATTTCAGATCCAGAATAGTCGAGGCAATAAGCGTGAAAGTAAGCACTTGTTGGATATTGATACGCAAAATTGATCTAAGGGTAATTGGATGTCGCTGAATCGAATGGCAATAATAATTTTGCAATCAGCCCCCCGAGAAAATGTTTTAAAATGTTTAAAAATCGTATAACACGGAATCGAATAATTTATATAAAAAATATATCAAACGAAAGTTGTTTGGGGCATAAAAGTACGTAAAAAAGTATCGAACGTTCATCGTCGTGTCTTCAAAAATAAAGGAGAAAAAAAATGAAAAACCTCGAAGTTTCAATAAAAAATAACAAAAATAGCAAATTCGTAAATATTTCGAGTTTTTTTGTTACATATTGCTTAGGAAGATGATTCTAGAGATTTAAAATTTTATTTATTTATTGTATAAGTATTGAAAAATAACGACTGAACATTGACAAAATTACTGGTTGAGGATCACTGTCAGAAAGAGACGCCCTATACGGCTACGCCGTTCGCACTCATAGGCAGTTCTTTCTATCGTTCCGCCACGCATGCGCTCAACGTGCGCCCACGAGTATCTTGCGTCCCCTCCACTCCCAGTGGTGCTTCGGGTGCAGGCGATATCGTCTCGCAAACAAATTTTCATTCGTCTTTTTCTCAAGCAAAGTTTAGCAAAAATCCCCAAAAGCAATTTTTTTGGGATCAAGTTTCTAGCATCGATTTTTTTAAATAAAACAAAATAAGTACTCCTTATAGAGGATACTTTGAAGTTTTCAAAACCCATCTATGATTTTCAATACGATCATTAGTTCCCGAATAATTAATTATCAAAGCCAAAAAGGTCATTTTCTTGTTTGAACGACGATCACTCGGCGAAAATTCATTGTACAAAGCTCATAAACCGCTCAAATTAAAGAAGAAGAATCAAACTAAAAGAGCTTTAAGGTAAGATTACTGAAAAAAATGTATTCAAGCCCGTGGCCCTTTTGAAAGGCAAGCAAAAATGTTGAACATTTTTTTCCGCTGATTTCTTCGAGATTACTCAGCAACGGTCAATGATAGAAATATTTTACCTTCTGATCTCAAGACTAGAGACTTCAAGCTTGAATTTCCTATTTTTATTGCTCCACGACCATTTTTCGTCAAGTTTATAGCCTTTTGAAAATCACATAAAAATACAGAAATTTTATAGAATAATAGAAATTATCTGGCTTCTCACCCGATCTAACTTTCATTCTCCATGAATGTATGGCAGGACGATTGTTGGTGTTTTTTCTACTCGTAGTCGATTTGGCCACAAGCATTGGATCGTCACGCAGAGATGATTGTTGTTTCAATGAAAAAAAGTTCATTGACCAATGACCCAATCTGTCATTTTTTCTCTTCCTTGAACGAAAACGACGTTACACGTTTCGGTTAACACTTCCGTCATTGACATAATCACTAAAATCAACGTTAATAATGACGAGGCTACTTTTTACAGAAAAAAAATCCGATTCGCTTTACTGATTTGTATCGGACTCGTGCGAATATCACTAAAAAGCAGTCACCACAGATGGCCTTGAAGAGCGGATAAATTAAACCCCAGGGAAGGTATCAAGCTCCAGCGACTGACTTTGTAGCCCCACCAGAGCCCAAGACAATTGGAAGCCTCCCTACTCGGCAGGGCTTCGCCACGCTTTGTTTTGTTTGGCCCATTGTAAATTCATCCACCGTCAAGAATCGATAATAATTGACTGCACGAGGTCTAGCTCCCATCACAGTTTCCGCGGGTAATTGGCTTCCGGTCGGAGATACGTGGAAGACGACTTGCGATAATAACCCCTAAACGATCGGCACTCCACTCTCGCAACGGGGAGATAATAATCCGTCGAGGAAATTGCATCTGCAGCCCAAAGGGTGAATGAGGGGGGAGCGAGAGTTGCTTCCAGGACAGCGTGACCAGTCGTTGAAGAACCTCCGACATGGAGAACACGGTGAGTCTCAAGGGTGCAATTTATTTCACGAAACTGAGCGTCGGTCTCGTTTGCACCTGGCCACCGTCGAAGCGCGCGACAAATTGGGATCTCGTCAAGGCTGACGTAGCCTGGTGTATATGCATTCTCAATATCATCTGCCTCTTGATTGCCCTGATAAGCTCGATCTATGAATACGCGTCGGATTCCACAATATTGACGCAGTCGCTGTGTTTTTGCTCCGCTTGTGCCACGATACTCGTGAAGAGTCTCGTTTTGCGAATTCGTCGACAAAAGTGCCAGGTAACGTGAACCCGGGAGCGGATCAAGAAAACTGTTGCCGGGGTATCAATGTTGGAGGCCTTTCATTGGCTGTGTCCAGTTCTGTAGCAATAATACTTTATTGGCTACATCTGATTCCTTCGGAACTGGACGTAGCCAACGGAAGTTCAATCTGTGAGTTGCTGATCCACTGCATCATTTTTGCGGCAAAGATTTTTCATTCACTGCATCTAGTCCGTTCAAAACTGGCCCTGGCCAATGGAAGTTCATATTGTGAGTTTCTGATTCACTGCATTATTTTTGTGGCAAAGATTTATCATGATGGCACTTGCTCAATTTCTAATGGGGCTGCCAACCGTCATTTATAATGGTCGGTAGACAGCAATCAGACAAGGTGGTAGACAGCAATCAAGTTACATTGGCTACATCTGATTCCTTCGGAACTGGACGTAGCCAGCGGAAGTTTAATCTGTGAGTGGCTGATCCACTGCATCATTTTTGCGGCAAAGATTTTCCATTGACTACATCTAGTCCGTTCAAAACTGGCCCTGGCCAATGGAAGTTCATATTGTGAGTTTCTGATTCACTGGATCATTTTCGTGGCCAAGATTTATCATGATGACACTTGTTCAATTTCTAATGGGGCTGTCAACCGTCATTCATGATGGTCGGTAGACAGCAATCAGACAAAGTTGGTAAACAGCAATCAAGTTTCATTGGCTACATCTGATTCCTTCGGAACTGGACGTAGCCAACGGAATTTCAATCTGTGAGTTGCTGATCCACTGCATCATTTTTGCGGCAAAGATTTTCCATTGACTACATCTAGTCCGTTCAAAACTGGCCCTGGCCAATGGAAGTTCATATTGTGAGTTTCTGATTCACTGCATTATTTTTGTGGCAAAGATTTATCATGATGGCACTTGCTCAATATCTAATGGGGCTGCCGACCGTCATTTATGATAGTCGGTAGACAGCAATCAGACAAAGTTGGTAGACAGCAATCAAGTTTCATTGGCTACATCTGATTCCTTTGGAACTGGACGTCGCCAATGGAAGTTTAATCTGTGAGTTGCTGATCCACTGCATCATTTTTGCGGCAAAGATTTTTCATCCACTGCATCTAGTCCGTTCAAAAATGGCCCTGGCCAATGGAAGTTCATATTGTGAGTTTCTGATTCACTGCATTATTTTTGTGGCAAAGATTTATCATGATGGCACTTGCGTTCAATTTCTAATGGGCTTAGTAACGAACCCTGGATTTTTTATGTTAATGCCCAAGTCTGCAGTGATTCAGATTTATACCTGTTTCCTTAGTCGCGAAATAGAATCTTGGAACTTGTGTAAACTTACAGCTGGATTCATTCTATTTGGGTTGTCTTTTAGACGCAGACAAGTCCAGATTCTGTTGTCAACTTCAGTGTTCCCCAACATTGATCCATAAAACGCTCGACCCTCCCAATAATTGGCGGCTTTTCCTAAAATGCACGGTGTCTCTTGTTTCCACGCAAAGATTCTGATTGACGAGATGGAAAACTTTATGATCGATTGCAAAGCTCACGAGGGGCGCGTGTTGCAGCGCTACGTCGACAAGTGTTGGATCTTTCACGCTCTCATATCCTTCATGAACTATCTAGCCAGTATCCCGGTGATCTTCGGTCCCTTCCTGCTACCCGAACAACGAATGCCAACCTTCGCCGTTTATCCGTTCTCCATTGATTCTGGAATCCCAATGTACCTGGTATTCATCCATCAGTCGATCGCCGGCCTCCAATCTTCGGCGGCCCTCACGATCGATTGTCAAATGGCATTGATGATGTGGTTCGCTGGTGCGAGGCTCGAAATACTTGCCGAGGAGATCAGGGACTCGTCTAACCTCAAGGAGTTTCGATCCTTCGTCCAGAAGCATCAACGACTCTTGTCCTACGCCACCGAAGTCTCGGACACTATGTGCTACGTGGCGCTCACCACCGTTTGCGTCTCGGGTATTGCCTCGATCATGTGCTGCATGCAATTCGTGGGCGTGAGTACGAAGCCACTTTAGTCCCCCATTTCGCCTGACCTCCACGATTAAATAAATCCAGACTAACGCATTGAAGGATCAACCGTTATCGGTCAAAATGCAATATGGACCGGTTACCATAGTTGGCCTGACGAACCTGATGATCTGCACTTGGCCAGCGGAGAACATGATCAGAGTGGTGAGTACCTAGATGGCCAGATCTTTTTCAATGAAAGTCAGGCCATTCTTCCGACGTCATCTGATGTGCAAAGGACAATTGCCTAATTTCCCTACTATTCGGCTATTCAATCGGTTCTTTACCAAAGTCGAACAAAATCCCTAATCAAGCAATGTGGCAACGTTCTTCCAATGATTGGCTGCACTTTCTCTCGCTGATTTTTCGTCAACTCATAATTATCGCAGATTCGTGCATTCAGTGCGATTTGATAGGGACAACTGTATACAACACACCGTGGGTGGACATGTCACCAAAGATTACGAGGGACATCATAATGATGATGCGAAGCTGTCAACGACCGGTTCAAGTATCAGTCAACGGTTTCCTTCCCGCTCTTTCGTTCCACTTTTATTGCTCGGTACCGAACGATTATTTATCATTATCATTGTTGCTACCGAAGCTCGCGAGCTTGAGGTAACCAGTAGTCCAGCTCGGCTGATCATTTCGCTTAAAGTTCCTATCAGGTGTTTGCTCCTACTTTACTACCATTCGTATCATCATGGCGGACGACGACTGATGTCACTTTTAAGAAAATCTACTCGTGTGTACCGAATAAAAAATCGAAGTAACCTTCAGCCGGCTGACGCTTTCTGACATCGATAAGTATCCTGTCAAAAAAAAACTATTTAACTTAAATAGAATCTATTCAAATCAAATAGATTTTTTTTCTTGACTCACGTTTTCTTGACTTCGATACAATTTGTTTCAAATATATATTTTTTATTTATTTCAGCTATCCTTTTTAAATATTAAATATATTCGAATTAAATTGAGACTCGATTCGAATAAATCTTTGATAAATAATATTACAATTATTACAATATAACATAAATTCAAAATCAATTTATATACTCAATTTAGAATTGTACCACAATTATTTTGTATCATAATTCGTCATTCCCTGGCCTGCTTGTAGCATCTTAGAAGCAGATTTGACATGAGAGACCAAATAAATTCTTATAATTATTTGTTGTATCATATAAACTATATCAATTAGTTAATATCATTGTGATAAGAGAGTTTTATCGGATATATTGCTATATAGATTTTTCGAACATGTATATATTCATATATAGTATAAATTCCTCTTTCTGCCTCCTCTACCCTTGTTTGGTACGTGTTATAATATAGATCATTAATTCAATTAAATAGAAGGAAGTTTGACTGCACGAAAATTCTATTTAATTTTAATTTTAAAGACCAAATAGATCCATATAGTGGATTCGACAAAAAAATTTTTGAACAGTTGAAATCGAATCCCAGATTTATTATGAATACATAAAATATTTTCTCATTAGGCCACATTAAATAGATCTTGATTTGAATACATACATATATCTAAAACAAATAATTTTAATGATGTAATGCAATAAGAAACAATTGATTTCACGAAAAATCTGGTTAAATCAAATTTCGAACAATCAAATAGACGCATCTGGTCAATATCAATAGAATTTATCTGTCAGTGTATTTAGATTCTCGCTGTTGAGTGTTTTAACCAGAGTGTCAAGGGAGTGAAAGCCCAGAAGGTTTTTTTGGTAATCATTGGACAAAAAAAAGATGAAAAAACTTTTATGTACTTATCTCCATCAACTGTCAACTGTGACAGGATACTTTCGGGCGTTCTTCTCCAGCCGGCGACTCACGGCTTTGAACATCGAAGTTAACGAAGCCTCCGAGAAAAATGGCGATGTGCACACTTAGTTTGTAATCCCACAACTGTTTGCGCCTCGACGAATGACCCTCGCAACCCTTTCCAACGCAACCCTTCACCATGTTTACCCCGATGAAAATTCAGCCTCGGTAACAATCAATAGTAATCGCTGGCAGGTGGTCTCCCTCCCATTGAGTTTGCCGGGCCGTGCAATTTTCTAGCCTTAGAGATATCCGGAAATGTGCGATGATGAACAATTTGTGAAAATGGATCCCGGCACGATTATCGTACATTACCCTCATCCAGGGAATAAAGTGTGCAGCCGAAGGAATTGCAAATGAACCGGCTGTTGGGAAAGAAAAAGAGAGAGAAAGAGAGAGAGAGAGAGAGAGAGAGAGAGAGAGAGAGAGAGATATCCACGGGGGTGGCTGGACAGTCGTGGATGAACCTCCGGCATGGAGAACACGGTGAGTTTGGAGGGAGCGCTACATTTCACAAAGCTGAGCGTTCGTTTCTTGTGCGCTTGGCCATCATCGAGACACTCGACAAAGAGGTCAATCTTAGGAGAGGACGTCGTATGGAGTCTTTCCTTTTTGAGTGTTTTCTGTCTTTTGATCGCTCTGATAAACGCCATACCCAAATATCACTCGGACCCCATAATCATAAGTCAAACACTGTTTTTCTGTGCCTCATGTGCTTTGATTATGATAAAGACCCTCGTCCTGCGATTTCATCGGACAAGCATTCAGGTATGAAATCCAGCCGTACCCGACTGATTTTCGCCCGTCGTTTGTTCGCTATTCGACATCCACTTTTCAAGCAAGATCCTGACCAATGAGATGGAGGATTTCGCGAGCAATTGTGACACCGGTGAGAGGCGTGTGCTCCAGAGTTACGTCAACAGATGTTGGATCTTTCACGTGCTCGTGTCGTTCGTGAATTATTCGGCCGCCACGACGATGATCATTAGCCCATTCCTCATAGCGCATCAAAAGATGCCAACCGCAGCTGTTTATCCGTTTTCCATTGATTCCGGTGCTCCCATGTACCTAGCCTTCGTCCATCAGACGATCGTCGGATTCCAAGGTTCCGCCGCTCTTACGGTCGATTGTCAGATGGCGGTCCTCATGTGGTTCGCAGCAGCAAGGCTTGAGCTTCTCGCCAAGGAGATCAGAGATTCCCCTGGCCTCAAGGAGTTTCGTTCGTTCGCTAAGAAACATCAGAAACTTTTGGCCTACGCGACCGACGTGTCAAACACGGTGCGCTACATTGCGTTCACGACCACGTGCGTTTGCGGTGTCGTGTCCATTACTAGCTGCGTGCAGCTCGTCGGTGTGAGTATACGCGCACATGGAAATGAGAAAGGGTCAGTTATCGTCGCGCAATATTCTTCTCCCTGCTTACAAGATCATCATTTGTGCCGGTTTTTGAAGAATCAACCCTTGATGGTCAAACTGCTGTACGGACCCGTCGGCATGGTCTGCCTGACTAACCTGATGATCTGCACTTGGCCAGCGGAAAATATGATCAGTGTGGTGAGTAACCGATTCACTGGAGCCCTCGACAAAGTTCTGTTCTCGAATTTCCAAGCTTAAGGCTGTTATGGGGTTTAGCAGTCGGGGGTACGAGGTTACCAATTGTTAGGTTTCAAATAATCGTCATATTAAACGTGCGTTTTCGTACGATTTTTTCTACATCAATTTGTGAAAATATGCATCTTTGAACATTCGGTGATTACATTAAGGGGTTCGGCCACAGTAACGGGTATAAAATCACGTGCGAATTTAACAATTTTTTTTTCGTATGAAAGAGTGATTCCCTCATGAAATTAATTACGGGTCTATTTAGTATGAATATCAAACTGTTAAAAATATATATATATTTTTTTTTTCGATGTACAAAATGGCCGACTACTCGAAACTTCTCGGAACAGCTTTTTTCCAATTGGCGTGACAAATAACTTCATCGATTTTCACTCGATTTACTTCAAATTTAAAAGTTATGTTCCTCATTGCATTTCGCAGATAAGTACGTACGGAATTTCTGATTAATCGAAAACTTTTCATTTTATGAGCAGTTTATGAGCAGTTATAACGAAATTTTTCACTGAAAATTCATTTCTTAAGGCGTTACCCCCACTTGTAGCGCAAAAAAGGCCTTTTTCATGAATTTTTAAAAAGAAAACTACAAAACTTTTTTAATCGATCAATATACCATCTTAAAGAACACATCTTGAAGAACTTGCAGTCATTTTTTTATTGAAAAATATTACATTGTTTAGTGGCAAATAGCCGTCAATGAAATAATGTTCTTATATACACGGTTTGCGGTGACAAACATTGCGGCGAAGTGGAACATCTGAAAAAAAAATTCGGATGGATTCAGTCAAATATAAGTATAAACTAGTCTTTAATCGAAGGATTTTAAAAAATATTCATTTTTCACAAGATGGCGGACAGTCAAAGTTAATGGTTCGATTTTAACGAAAAAAAACGGCCATTTTTTGGCAATAAAACGGCCATTTTTTCGAAAAAAAAAATCGAACGATTAAAGACTACATTTTTATATATTAAAATAAGCCTGCAAAATTTCAAGAAGATCGGTTCATTAGTGTTCGAGTAATCTTGGTCACCGACTTCAGAAATGCCATTTTGAGAAAAACGCGTTTAAAGTTTCAATTTCCGGTCGTTTACACAACGGATTCTTCTCTTCCAACGCTCATATCTCAGTCAATTTTGTTCGGATCGACTTGAAATTTTCAGGACATATTCTCAGATTCTTCAAAAAAATACAATAAAAAAAATCGACTTTTTCAAAATCGCAAGTGGGGGTAACCCCTTAAGTTTGAATACCTACAACTTTTGAATAAAACAATATTTTTTAAACTCTGTACCTACTTCTCTAGGTATTCTAATATAGATTGACGAGAATTTTCGTTTTTTGTTGTCGGTAAAAAATTGTGGGTGCTAAATGTCACGCCACGGAGCGCCTAAAAAAAGATAACAAAAGAAAATATTAGTAATCGGTCATTATGAACATCGAAAAAAAATTGCATTAATTTGGTGATAATTGCATTAATTTGGTGATAAAAAAAAACGTTTAGATTCAATCAAAAAACGGCTATGTACTTCTTTCGATAATGTGATTGTGCTACAGTGTAAATTTCAAAG